>CM030835.1:19593449-20145327 GCA_018105865.1 Metaphire vulgaris
ATGTCGAGTTCGTAATTTGAACGTTAAGAGCACTTCGTTACGAGCAGGCCTGAAATTCGCGTCACGAGACCATAACGAGTTCGTTACGAGATATTTCGTTACGAGCTTTCTCGTTGCGAACTCATTACGATCTCGTAACGAGCCGGAGCTCGTTACGAGACTCGTTACGAACTCGGTAAGCCCTCATAGCGAGCGAAAAAATTTTCCCGGCAGGGGTGAAATTGGGCGTCGACGACCCTTTTTTTGCCTGTCAAGGCATTTTTGTGGTCGACAACCTTTTTTTGCTTGTCAAGGATTTGAAAGAGAAAACTTTTACTTGGGGAAAATCTGCACCCCGTGACGAAAATTCGTTCCGACGGCACTGGTAAATTTATTCGGTGCTAAGACCCCCAGATCGAGAAACTGTGGAGTTCTTTCATTGCGGCGTGTGTCTCCGCGTGTTCTCTTTGCGTGTCCTTGGTGTCTTCCTCGGTTGGTTCTCCCATTTGGCCATGCGCTCCTGCCGAAGCCTTTCCGCTGAAAGAGAGTAATTGCATCTGACAACGAAGTCACAGTCAGTTGTACATACATAATGATCATAATAATAACAATAATAATCGGAATTTCAGTTCTGTCGTCGGTCGCCAGATGACCACCGGAGAAACGCCGAACTCCCTCTAGCGACGGGAAATCCATTTCCTCAATAATGGAAAAAAATCAATCTGATTTGATTACGAACGATCGATGGATGGAGGCAGGGGGTGCGGGGGGTGAGAGAGAGAGAGAGAGAGAGAGAGAGAGAGAGAGAGAGAGTGAGGCGTTCTGGGAAGAGAAGCTATTATGACAGATAGCGTCTGAATTATTCTGCAATTAGAATGAAACTGTCGATCGGTTGTTGATGTCCAATGGTTCGCGTTTCATCTCAATCAGTCAATAAACTTCTGTGGCGCCACTATAATAATGCCCAGGGCATCATCCGATGGCGCACCAAATCCAAATTGAATTATAGAGCCAGTCTCTGATAATAAATCGCTAATCCGTTTAGAAGTCTCTGCTGGAAACATCGACAGATATGTCTTTGATCGACTTTAACCGCTTGGGGACTGGAATTCTCCACCACCTCCAGGTTTTCGAAAGGACGGCCGAAACTCGAAGATAGCTTGAATTGTCGTATTTTTAATGTTTCTTTTTCTCACTTTGACTGATATAAAGGCCTACTTCGGGAACTATTATTGAGAGATGATTTAGTGTGAGTGTATTTGAAATGCCATCGTCTGATACCTTTTGGGGTCGGTGTTATGAAGCCAGTGGCGTAGCGAAACAAAGTGCCGCCCGGGGCGAGAAAAAAGTGCCGCCTCCAAAAATTCCTGGCAAGCGAAAAAACGTTATCCACTACCCAAAATTTCCTGACAAGCAAAAAACAAAAAGAAACGTTAGGCCTATGCACCTCCGAAGAAAAAGTCAAAACTTCAATAATCTGGAAAATGCCGCCCTTTGACCAAGTGCCGCCCGGGGCGGTTCGCCCCACTGCCCCTCGCTACGCCACTGTATGAAGCTGCATTATTGTTGTTACCAATGTTTTCTAAATAATTGTTTGACGAGATTCTTTTGATGAATGAATTTTGCTTGCGCATTAGAATAATTGACGAATTTAGGCCTAATCAGTGCCGGTTCGAAGAATTTTTGGTGGGGGATGCAATGAATTTCTAGTAAGTTGGTGGGGGGATGCAACGGAAATTTGACAAGTAAAAAATCATTAGCAGCGTTTTGCCCAATAACATAATATTATATAAACCTTACCAGATAAAGCCTGACAAGCAAAAAGGTCATCAGCTATATTTTGTGCATGGGTGATAGTAGCGGCTCTAGTGGCGTAGAGAGGGAGCAGTGGGGGCGAACCGCCCCGGGCGGCACTTGATCTTGGGCGGCATTTTCGAGATATTAAAATTTTTATATAAGTTTTTTTCTAATGCTTTTTGCTTGTAAGGAATTTTGGGGAAGTTGATAACGTTTTTTTTCATTGTCAAGAATTTCAATCTCAGGAAAACAAGAATTTTTTCTTGTCACTTTTTTAGTTGCCAGATTTTTCGGAGGCGGCACTTTTTTCGCCTCGGGCGGCACTTTGCCTCGCTACGCCACTGAGCGGCTCGGACGCCCATAAACACTTAAAACGCTAACAAGCAAAAAAGCTCAGAGGCATCCCCAGTCATCCCCAATTAACGTGGAACCGCCTCTGAATGTAATGCAGAGGTGAAGTGAATGTCTGCGTTTGTAGCTTCTACTGTAACAAGAGAGCGATTTCCTTTTCAGCAACGTCTGTGTTGGCCTTTGTTGACCTCACCAGTGGAGCCGCTGCCTTGTCCAGGTACAACAGCGGAGGAGGTCGTCGTGATGTTCTTCCTCCTCTCGTTCCACCGAAGCTGGTCGACGACGAGGACGACTTCGAGGAAAGAGACGCCGCCACCGAAGACGACGGCGATTGGCGCCATCAGCTGCCTCTGGCCCCGTCCAACTGGGCACCTACCCTCGACAACCTGAGTCCAGGAGAAGCGGAATTCTACCGCAGAGGAGGAGCTCTGGCGAATGCGATCACTGGACGCAGCGCAAGGTCCATGGGCAGATCAGCCGATGGGGTGATGAGGAGGAGGTCGATGACAATGCTGAGGATGGGAAGAGAAATTTCGGCGGCGGAGGAGGAGGCGAAGAAGAGGTCGATGGGGATGCTGAGAATGGGCCGTGCTGTCGGCAAGAGCATTGACTGAGAAGCTATAGGGTTGAATAGGCTATGCAGAGAACGGAGAAAAGAGGACTGCGAGAGGATTGCTTCATCACAGACGTCGAAAACGCAGACTGAAATTAAAATCCTCATAAAAGAAAGAACATTGCAACTACGATGATGACGACGACGCGGAAAACATTAAAACATTAATTGCGTGGTTATTTCTGACTCATATGATCTACAAAACCTATCAGTAGGCCCAAAGGGGCTGTTCATTAATTATGTCAACAGCTTTTAGGCAATTGTTGACCCCTCACCCCTTTTCAACAACTGTCAACTTTCAGTGACCCTATAATAATGCAAAAAACTCCCTCTCGCCAACTAAGATCAGTGACGGGTCGCCCTAAGAAGTGTGGACGGTTATTATTTTTGCGATGATAGCCTTTTTCCCTTTCTTTTGTTCATTCAGCGTCATAATGTGGTGGTCAAAGGTGTTGCAAGCGTATAAAAAGAAATAAAAAACGTAAAAACGCGTTTTTTTCTGGAAATATAAAAAACGTAAGACGTTTTCAAAAACGTTCATTTACTTTTTGGAAATTTTAGCCAACACAAAAATTACCATGTTAATTTTCTACTGTGGTGGCGTAATTAGGCCTAGTGTATAAATGAAGAAAGCAAGACAAAGAGAAACTCATTAGTAGGCCTAACGCAGAAAACGCTATATGAGGGCTTATTTATATATTGTGACAATTTGTTAATAGCTTTTTTGAATAAATATTAATAACATAGTCCTGACTCCTGACGCCAAATTAATAAGCTCCTCTAAAAAATCATAGACAGTCCAGACACGAAGCAATCATCTTAGGTTTAACGTAAACGTATCACCTCCAAAGTTTGTTTAAACTCATATTCTAAAGAATTCTAAGCGACTGCCGATAATATTTTTAAATATACCGCGTCTTTTCGTATAAATTCCGTGCTATTTACAACAAAAAGAGAATTCAGGTCAGTGTGGTCACTATGGACAAACCTTGTTCTCCAAAATGGCCTTTCAACTAGTAGGGCCTATGTATCAAATCCCTTTTTAAAATAGGCACACGACTCATAGACTGCAAGTTCTTCATAGCAATGGTTTTGTGCAGTTATTTAATAATAATAATAATAATAATAATAATAATAATAATAATAATAATAATAATAATAATAATAATAATAATAATAATGTGATTTTAAGTGGTTTAGGAGGCTAAGAAAGCCTGTGTGTGAAAAGTACTGTTGTAGCTCTCCCCTTTCAGAGATCAGTGAAAGCCTGGGCAATTAAAAAAATTTTAGATCCCCCAGTTCTCAATATGAATTTATATAGGCCAATTTTTGAGGACCCTTCAGAGACCTGCCTGGTCCCTCTGATACGGCCTGCCTTCAGGATGGTCGTATAAAAATCAAACACTTGTTGCTCGTCAAGAATTGGACCCTATAGTGTCTCTAATACTGTCATAAATATGTCTGTGTCATTGTGTGTTGCATCATTGACAAACCTGTTGTAGTAATAATAAGAACGTGATTTCAAGTGGTTTAGGAGACATTAGCCTGTGAGAAAAGCACTACAATGACTATTAGCATTTAACAGCTGGCATATTAAATGCACATAGTCAAAATGCAGTTGTCTATAAAGCCCTCATTGTCATTGTAGGTGAATGTGAATGTTTGCCTATTGGGTTCCCTGGCTTTAATTGCAACATTATATTTTAACTGCTGTCTATGTTTCAGCCACTGTCACCCAAAACTTAATTTACATGTTGATTTATAATAGAGAACTGATCATGTGCTTCACAGTCATATTGAATCAAATCCAGTCAAAACAAACCCAAGCTTCAATTATCTATTTAAACAGCTGCCAATAATTTTTCAATTAAACAAGCATTAAAACTATTAACAAACAGAGATGACGTTCACATGCCCAGCATCAGTCAAACAATTAATTGATTTAATAATATCATTCAATAAATACATTACAATGAGCCTGATATCATTATCCAACAAATCTGAGATCCTGTCCAAACAATAAAATGGCAAACTAAGCACATTTGTGACCATAGAAAAGGATACAGATATCAATCAATAAGAAAGAGAAAGTAAGAACAGAGAGAGAGAGAGACAGACAGAGAGAGAGAGAGACAGAGAGAGACAGAGAGAGACAGAGAGAGACAGAGAGACAGAGAGAGACAGAGAGAGACAGAGACAGAGAGAGGTAGGGAGAACAGTAAAAGCCACATTAATCTAAAGGAAAGATGGAATTGTTGACATTGAAAGATAGTAGAATCTCAAAGGAAGACAGTGAACCAAAACCAAAGACAAAAGATAGGAAACAACAAGAATCTACAAATATTGAAACTTCAATGACAAACAAACATCAGAACAAATTTTAGACATGGAGTGAATTTGTCATTTACATTTTTTTGTTCAATTGAATACATGTACAATCATAGAGTTAGAATGATTCATGCACAAAGTTTAAACAAATGTCAAATAAATTGCTGGTTTTGAGAAATCTTAAAATCCAAAACACAGACAAAAGAAACATCTTTTCCTCTTGCATCATGATAACTTTTATGTACGTACAAAACAATAATCAAATAAAAAGAATTAACATTTCTATTTGTAAAAAAACGTAAAAAGTCAAGACAGGCATTGCGTAATCAGAGTGTAATCAGTTAGAAAGCAATTCCATCTCAGTTGGCATTTACAGTATATCAAATAAACTACACTGTACGTATCACAGAGCAAAACAACTTCAGACTATATCAATGTTAAACCCAAGAACAAAAGTCCTTTAAGAGAAACACAAACAGCATCCAATGCAAACAATATACATCAACAACAACAACAACAAACGTAAAGGAAAAACAATAACAACCGAGAACAAAATCACAATAAAAGCAGATGTTGTAGCCTGTTTTTGTTGCACTTATAATTTTAACCAAGCACAGTCTTGAGATGTTTTTTCTTAAGATTTCTGCCAAGGAGTTTCAACTGTACAGCTGGACATGAGAGCATTGATCACCTTTGGCTGTTGGCGGTGCAGCAAACTCTCTACAAGCAACATAATACAACACTTGCAGTGTCAAACTTGACAAATGACCTCAACACAAAACATAGTAAAAGCAATGCACAGCTAAGGAGTAATAGTACCGGGTAGTAGTAAAAGTAGTAGTAGTAGTAGTAGGTGTATTGATGATGGTGCTTATGGTGTGGCGGTAGTAGTAAACGCAGCAGTAGTAATAGTAGTAGCAGTAGTATTAGTAGTAGTAGTATTAAGTAGTAGCAGTAGTAGTAGTAGTCCAGTAGTAGTAGTAGTAGTAGTAGTACCAGTAGTCATACTCTAGTAGTAAAAAAGAGTAAATTTTCACCCGTAGGCTCAATGCCCGTAGGTTCCGGTGCTGATCCCCTTTTGTAGCCAACAGCCTACACTGTCTGCCGATGTATGGCTAAACCATACATCGGCAGACAGTGGCCAGCCTCTTCCGCCGAACCCATGGTCACCGGTACTCTCGCATTGTTGCCATTGCTACTCAGTTTGAAGTTACTACCGCCCTCTAACGAGTAAGACTGTTGACCTTAGGAGCTCCTACCGAGTCCTACGGGATAGAACCCGTTCCGTCGGCTAGTCTGCCCAATTATATTACCACTCTTCTATTTTCCCACCCCTCTAGTAGTAGCGATACTAAAATTAATGCTACTGATCATGAAAGTAATATAAAATGCCCATGCCTCAACAAAGCAAATGAAATACACCCAACCATTCATCACTTTTATCCTCTAGGCTCACGATAATGCACAAAAAATTCTACATCTGGTTCTTACCAACAAATCTAATGTTATACCGAATTGCACCTTGTGGACTTAAGAGGAAATGAAAGACTTGGTTGATTTGGCTGCAAAGTGGCAGCAATCATGAATAAAAACTGAGTTGCTGTGGCAGTTTTAAAACTACAATTACACCACCAGGGATAGCAATGTTATCAGATTTAGAACAACTATCCTATACACTGCTTTGACAGTGGCATAGCTAGGATTTTTAGGCTCCAATGCAAAAATTATTAATGGGCCCTTCAACTTAAAAAGTCACAACATGACGAACAGTGCACTAAGGCCTAAAAATTTTTAACACTTAATAATAACGCATTGTCTGTCACCAGATTCCGGAAACTGAAAACTGTAAAACGGCTTTGTTTTTGTAGCGCTGTCATATTTAATACCTACCAAATTTATCTGATTAAGACTGATTTTTAATGTGTTTAAATTATTTACTTTTGTTATTATTTACTTTCTTTTTTTACATTGGTGGTCAAAAAGGGCCCCAGTTCTTCTGGGCCCAAATGCCTTGCTTATTCTTGCTATATATGGTAGCTACGCCTCTGTGCTTTGAAAATAAGATATTGTCGGTCAGGCAGACATAAGCATCCAAGTATCGGATTCAGAAACAGGCATAGAAGTCTCACCGGATAATATATGGAAGATCTGGAGCCAAGTGTATGTGGATGTGACCGTAGTTATACTTTCCATCAAAAGTAACAAACTCCACCGAACCTTTCTTAGTTTGAAGAGCAGCATCGTACAACTGTGATAAAATACGAAAACAAAAGCTTAGTAATAATACAAATAATAACACAGGAGCAAGCAATCATCATCACCACCACCATTGCTGCTGCTACTACTACCACCACCACCATCATTACAATAACAACTACTGCTACTACCATTACTAATACTATTACTAATGCTACTAACAACTATTAGTTTGGTCTAACACTGTAATAAAATGTTAGTTGGCAAATCAAAATCTTCAAGCTGCTAAAAATCTTAAAATTTATGAAAATACGGACAACAGATCAATTAGTTATAAGTAAAACGCTCTTACCAGCAATTGCTCAACTTAAAATCCAACTAGATTTTGAATGACTTAAATGCTTAAATATAGCAATCTAAGATCTAAGAGTTTCAAACTAGTACCTTGCGAGCAAGTTCATGGGGAATAATTTTGTCATCTAATGAATGCAGAATTAGAGTTTTCGCAGTCACTCCAGCAATGCTGTCAAATCCATACATAGTAGAACACTATTACCATGAAAACTGAATGACACAAACATGAATATTCATATTCATAGATATAAAATGAATATTCACAGATACTGAAAACAGTAATATGAATATTCATATTCATAGATACAAAATAATTATTCATAGTACTGTAGACAGTAATGCAGGCTATGCAATCATACATCGTACTTCATATGAGATCACAAAAACTAATAATAAATTACCGGTAACAATAATCAAAGAATGGTTTGTAACAAGTTTCAACCAACGCCTTCACAAGATCACCAGCCTCATGACCGGTGGCGCAAATGTGCGGAATTACACGAGCATGCCAAAATATTTTCTAAAAGGTCTGCCATATACAGTGTTGCAATAAATTCTTCACTTTAGTATTGAAATACTTTCATAAATACTTGGTTCTCATGTAGTATTTAAATAGTATTTAAATACACAAATACCAGGGTAAGCATTTAAATACTGGCAAATAAGTTTTAAATACTTGATAATGTATTTGACACATGATTCGCCATAACCGTATTTTTGTGTAAAGAAATGTTAGTTAAAATTATTTCTAAAAATGTCAATGTAGTCAAATGTCAACCTACTTAATGTTCCACTGTCTAAACCATCAGTAAAGAAAATGTAAAAACGACTGTTCCACTACCATTGTACTTTTAAAATGGTTGGAAGATTACTGGTACTAATTTACTGAAAACAGTGTTGTAAAGTATTTAAATACTTTACAACACTGGCCATATATGCATGTGGAATCATGATGTTAACCAAATGGATGAAATTATAGATAATTAATTAATGCAAACTACACATCTGTCTTTGGTAGCTATTTGGCTGTTCTTATGTCCGAAAAGAAAAACAAAGTGAAGGCTTGAATTTGGGGATAATTTAGTCAGTATATAAGTTAATTGCAAAGTTATTAAATCGCTTACTGTAATTAGAAAAATGTCTGATCAGCTCGGTTCTTTATTGCTAAAGCATGCCATGCCCTACAATTCCGTCTTTACTTACTTACTTACTTAAGTACGGTAATTTTAAAACCGCAATCCAAAATGGCACCAAAAAACTGTTTTGGTCACTAAGCTCTGCTAACATTTCTGCAGCTTGAATGCACAATTCATAATTATAAATTAATAATTATTAATTAATAATTAGTAATTAGTAATCATCTCTTTTTGAACATTAAACACGAAGTTGTCCTACTTCTCATCGCTTGCGAATGAAATGTTCATGCTCTTAATAGCGTCAGTCAAAATCCATGAGAGCCACGGAAACACCTTGAAAGGCTGCAGAATAGAAGAATTAAAGAAATTTAAAGGTGATTAATAAGCCAGTCAATGACACTATACAGTAAAAAGCTTACTTAATTTCACATTCAAGCTCCTATAAAATGTTTATATTACAACAATATATAAAACATAACAGCCCTGAGCAATAATTGAAGGAAAAATGGAGGGAAAGAGAGTAAGAGGTAGACCGGGAAAGATGATGTTGGAGTGGATGATAGATAAAGGATACCAAGAACTCAAAGAAGAAGTAAGCAACCGATTGGTGTGAGAGAACTGGATACCTGGACCTGTCAAAAGACAGAAACACTGATGATGATGATGATGATGATGATGATGATGATGATGATGAACAGCGCTGTGCCACACTGCATAGTGCAACATCTGACTAAAAACACTGCACAGTCAGCAAGTTAAGAGGAGCAGAAACAAGGGTGTTTTCTATCTAGAAGATAACACGCAGTAGAAAAAAGCACGATCCAATTGAATCAATAGACAAATTTTCATATCCAGTGCAGAATACTGCTTCTTTGGCACCCCTCAAATTACTTACGGTTGCCAGGGGAAGATTGAAGATTGCATCTGCAAAGTTATTAAATGGAGATTCGAGGATAAGACCGTCAAAATGCTCTCCTGTTGGATCAAGAAAAACACAACTCACCATATAGCAAGCTAGTTAGTAAAACTCTGGGAATTTATCTAGCACTTTCGAAAGTAGTGCCTCAGTAGCTGCTTAATAAATAGCCACTTAGTCTAAATTTCATGTAGCTATAGCCAAAAGGTGGGGTTAGTCAGGCAGGGTAAATTTTATCCAAAGGGTGATCTTGGCTGTAACAATATATTCAGTCCAGAGAAAGCACTGCTAAGTCAATAAATATATTTCACGTAATAAACCAATCAATTAAGCATATTTACCTAATAAAATAAGCCAATAACCAGTGCTTCCAAAATAACAGCACAAAATAATCTACAAATTAAACAAACCTATGGATATTTATGATCTGCTAACAAGAAATCTCCATAAGCAACGATAAAATGAAAATAACGAGAAACAGTACGACACTAACCAGCTTCATTCAATCTCTTTGCTGCCCCTGTTGCAACACTAAAAACAGGAAGAAAATCATTACAGATTCACCAGTTCCCGGTTGATCACATCACATAACCATACAATGTGCCAATATGTTACATGTGTAACTAGGTTATTGAATGCAGATAGTTACATCAGTGGTTTTCACACAGGCTTACTTAGCCTCCCAAACCACTTAAAATCACATTATTATGTTTATGCTAAGTCAGGTCATCATTGGTCATACATGTCATGCTAATCCTCGGCCAACTCATTTATATAATTCAGTCAACCTCCATATACTGTTCATAGAGTTAACCCTCCTACTGGTCATGACTCACATGTGCGTCCACTTTAAATTACATTACAAATAAATGGTGGGTAAAGGGTTTAACGGGGGGCGGGAAGTTAGCAGAGTGGTAACAACACAGGACGATAGAGCAGAAGGTCGCGGGTTCGATTCCCGCAGGAGCCCTAAGGTCAACTCAGCCTTACTCGTTACAGGGCAGTGGCAAACTGAGGAGCAGTATTAAGCTGCGAGGTAAAACGTGGGTCTGGGGAAAGTAATGGCAACCTACCCCAGATTAATGGATTATACCACCTACGTCGCTGATTGCCCAGGCCGGAGATAAGCGCCGAAACCCAATGCTCGGACTCGAGTATGGGACCTATCTTTACCTAAAGGGGTTGCCAGACCTAGCACAAAAATATTTTTAAAATGTCATAGTGCAAAAGAGAGTTGATGCTGAAATAGCAATTTCTGGTTGCTGACCAGGATAAAATAGGACCTACAACAGCAACCGTTTGCCATATTTGATAGTTCTCTTGCCCTTTCCCTCTTATGTGATTTGCCATTACAAGGTAGTTCCGGGCAATTGACTTTCTGTGGAACTCCACACTCAACCTCAACCATACCAGCATAAGGCAATGGTATGGACAGATTTCCTCCATTTGTTCGTACCCATTGGCGAAAGAGGGGAGAAGATTGCATGGGCAGAAACACATTTGTCTCATTTCAGGCGTGGAGAAGGTGACAAATGAGGGTGGAGGGACATAAATAGGGAAATTACATGTGAGCATATCTGTTCTGGGCCTTTCATTGACGAGAGGTGAGTTTGGCGAGAAAACAAGGGCGAGATAATGTGGGAAGACTGCAAAGACTGTAGTTAGGTCTGCAAAAAAATCAGATTCTAAATAACAGAAGCAAATGACTTTAAAACCATTTAATGGTTTCAGCTAAAATCATCATAATCAGTGTTATCTCACAGTATAACAGAAATTTGTATTTTCATAAAGTCATCTGTATTAGGGATTATATTATATTCACCCCAAACTTAAGATCTAAAATTCACCTCTTTCAGATAGCTGTTCCCCCACAGTTTGCCAGGCTGTATCTAGAAGTGACCTGGTCCTTTGCAATTCGAATTTGGAGTACCATTGATTGGTACCTTAGAGCTTTAAAATGGTACTATCAAGTGCATAATAATAATAATTATTATTTGAACCATAAGTTAAAACTGCACCAAGAGGTTGCCAAGGGTACCCGGATACCCATTGGCGTCCCATTACACGGGCAGTAAATTGGGGTATGGGTAACATGACCCTTATGTCAAACTCCCCCTCCGGTCCCTGAAATTAATAATAGAATTAGTTGCAAGGGTCAGAGGGGTAATATGATTATATGATACCATCACGTCACCCTCACCCTCCGGTCCAAGTTAGAATGCAGCGATGAGAGGGGAGTGTGGTTATTAAGTTGGGTAAAGAGATAAGAGGCCACAATGAAGATTGTGCTAATTTGGGTACCCGTCCAAATTTTGTACAGGTACCAGTTCAGCTTTTCAAAAAAAATGACAGCATAAACAACATTCTGGCAAATGCATTAACTTACGCAGAACCAAAGGAATGCCCCCAAATAAAAATCGCTGACTTGCTGCTGTGTCTTCTGATCCATTTAAAGGCACTTATGGCGTCTTCCGTGACACCCTCTTCAGACGGAAAACCAGATGAATCTCCAAAACCTGCAAGAAAGTTCAGGCACTTAAATAATTTTGAATTAGCCAAGACATAACTTCTGGCAAAAGTTCAAATGCCAGCAAATTAAAAGCTTCTGAAAAAATTGCTCAGCTGCATGGTCCAAGCGACTGCAGCCTCTTACCTCGGTAATCAAACGCCAGGACATGAAAGCCAGCCCTTGACAGAACCTTGTACAACGCAACTCTGTGGCGCAGCTCTGAAACCACAAATCAATTGCAAAAGACTTCACAAGTCATAAAACATCTATCTATCTATCAATCTATATATATATATATATATATTATATAATATATATATAATATATATATAATATATATATATCATCATCATCTTCTCCTTGTTCCTTCATGAACTGAAGTTAAGGTGACAGCATGAATTTCTTTCCTCCAACCATGTCGATCTTCTGTCTTCTTGATTGCTGCTGACATTTTCATTCCTGTCACTCTTCCACGTCATCCGCCCATCGTCTCCCTGGTCGCCCTCTTCGTCTAGTTCCCGACATCATTCCTTGTTGGATTGTCCTCTCCAATGTTGACCTAGTGTCGCTGTTCCGCTGTACGTGTCCGAAGTATTGCAGCTTCCTTCTTTTGCACATGTTGAGGAAACGTCTTTCCGTGCCTGACATTTTCAAAACCTCCTCATTGGTTTTCCTATCTTTCCAGCTTATGCTTTGCATGGTACGTAATGAGTACATTTCAAAAGCTTCTATTCTTCTCTGTATTTTTCTTTTCAGAGTCCAACTTTCACATCCATATGATGCTGTACTCCATGCAACACTCTCGATTATCCTCTTCTTTGTTCTCATGCTGATATTATTGTCTTTCCAAAATGTTCTTCATTTTTCTGATGGCAACCCTTCCTTTTGTCAATCTGGCCTTTATTTCTTCCTCTAGGAGCAGTCTTCTGATATAATCGTGCCAAGATATGTAAACTTTCCCACTTGTTCCATTACCTTCTGATCTTATATATATATATATATATGTATATATATATATATATATATATATATATATATATATATAGTGTTGGGTAAAATCATGCATAAAAGGATTTAAAATCAAAATCAAACTCACCAGCAAAATAATGATTTTAAAATCTAAATCAAAATCATAAACCTTTTGGAACTTCAAATGATTTAAAATGAAAATCACACCACAGTTGATTTAAAATCACAAAATCATTACCTTGACGCTAACTTGAAATCGGTTACCGACTCCTCACCCAAATCTCTAGGAATAATGACAACAACAAGTTGTTTTAATAAAAAATGCACAATATGCTACCTTATACACAGTAAGTGCAAATCCTTATCAGACGGTTTGATGGGGATGGAATAAGCAGAGCCAGTCAGTAATGCAGCACTAAGGCTGCTTCTTTATAGTGGTATGCAGCGGACAGCGTTTAGTATCAAATTCTGAAGTTCAATAGTTGCCTTGATTCAGTTTGATCAATGTAAGCTTTTCAAACATTACATCATATAGCCTGTTCCTTCTTGGCATCTCAATTAAGGCTGCTATGCTAAACAGGTGCTCAACAGCTGCCGAAGATGGAATAGCAGTGTTGAATCTGATGAACAGCTTTCTGGTGATGTGGTAATTGTCGAGGTGCTTCAACAACAGACTGACGATGTTGAATAATAATAATAATAATAATAATAATAATAATAATAATAATAATTTATATAATGCATCTTTTCTTGTGTTATTGCTTTAACCTGCTTTTGCTGATCAGTCTCTACTCAGTGGTAATCCACTGAGCGGACCCAGGACACAAGCCTTTGCTGAGAAGGAGGAAAAGGGAGGAGGGGACCAGGACGGTGGGAGTAACCCCCCCCCCCATTGTATTCGGCGGTAGGGCGTCCCAGTATGATAGGACTAGACATGAGCATAGACGACTTCTGAAAGTAAGACTAGATTAGATAATTACTTAGAGGAAATGGTCCAGAATGACATGACTAACAGTAAATTTACTAAGTAGTACTGACAAAAACCACATAACCAGTGCTGTTTTATTGGGCATGACAGAAAATGTTTTTGAGGCATACAAAAATAATCAAATCACAAAAATTATGATTTGAAATCAAAATCAAAAATCGTCTCTTATGATTTAAAATCGTGATTTTAAATCATTTGATTTTAAAACCTCCCCAACACTGCCTATATCAGCGGTTCCCAAACTGTGGTCCGTGGACCGAAGGGGGTCCGCGGAGGATATGGCGGGGCCCGCGAGAGCCTCCCAAAATATTTTGTAGCTCTTCATAGTTTTAGCATTAACAGTCTCTGTTCTCAAATAATTCTGTGTGCCGGTTGAGCCGCCAATAACAATAATAATTAATATAAATCATTAGATATAATATACTAAAGCCACATAATAATACCCAGATATAGGTCTACACCGCCAGCCGGAGTATACTGTAGTGTTAGCGGTGAAAGGGGGAAAACCAAGGAGGTCTCGTGACTGCATGCGAGAGGGTCTAGCAGACGACATCAGTTCATTTTATTGAAAGTCCTTAGTGAGAACGCTATTCATGACAGATTTTGTTTCATTAAAGAAATATTTCGCTCCGTACTGGTGCTTAGTAAGTCAGTGGCATAGTCAGGATTTCCGGAAGGGGGGTGGTTTCGATCGTGAACAAACTTTGCAAAATTTTTCGTATTTTTCCTTTGTTAGGAGCTGACAAGCAAGAAAAGGTCATCGCCTTCGTATTCTTTCTAATTGTTTCTATTTTCTATACCAATCTATAGCACTAACAAATTTTTTCAATCGGCAACCAGCCAAGGGGGTTTTTACCCACAAAATCGCGTCCGAAGATGAAAAATGTATGGAAAAGCATGTAAGAAAATTTTCGTCTACAGCCAAGGGGGTTTTTAACCCCAACCCCCTCTTGGCTACGCCACTGTAATCAGTTACCAGCCGCCTGGCCTGGAGAAATACAAAAGAAATTAAAGGCATGTCAGTAATTTATTTTCATATAATTCTGACTACAAATTCCCTTGGTCGCCACCCGACCATCTAGAGCTGCATCTATCAATCACAAGCAAAGACCACCAAACCTCAGCAACAATCAGAAATAATAGTAAAGTACAGAGCATCACCCACTATTCAGGGTTATGGTTATAGAGTTTAAGCCATAATGGCTAACAGAAGAATTGAGAAATTTTTTTTAAAACAGTAAAAAACACGTCAAAATCACAAATAAAATCCTCGTATGATTTTAGTCTCAGACATATGAAATATAAGTAAACAAAAATGAAAAACTATTTATTTATGGCATATTGAATAAAACAATTATACATGGTCACAGGAGTGGCGACTCCAGGATTTGGCAAGTGGGGGATTGTGGTGGCATCTTCTACGCATGGGGGCCAACTATTTGTTGCTAGGTATGTAGTTGTAAGTATAAGGTCCCAACAGAAATTTCCTTGCATGCCATCACCTTCTTTGCCAATGTAGGTCTACCGTTTCGCATTGTACACATCATGCCATATTTGTCTGGTTTGCTTGGTAAGTATTGTCGAAATCGGCATCGCCCACGAAATGGCATGAGCTGCTAATCTATTGTTATGTACGGTGACACAAAAACAAACAGTTGGCAATGAAGGCGGTCCACAGGTCACGAAATGAAGCAAGTGTGTCTGACTGACGGTGAACTCCACGCGTCTCAGAGGTCATCGAATTGCATGTGGGAAAGGACTGCTTCGAACCAATTTATTGACACGGTAGCAGTAAAAATGGGTCGTCCGAGTGGTCCAGAATTGCATAGTTGTCTTCTCGATTCCTGTTGTCCCTTGCATACACCATATATCAAATACAGCAAAACTATGACGGCCTTCAGCTCCAGAAGTGTAACTGAAATCCAACTCAGTGGGTCTTTCCTTCCGACTGCAGTTTATGCAGAGCGTATTTGTTGGTATATTTCAGTGTGTCGTGCATTGAATCCGACACAAACAAAGAAAATGCATCAGTCATTGTCCCTATTTTCCTTGCAGCATTCGCAGCCCCAGCCTTTTTCGTAATTATACTGACTTGAACTGTCTGTGACTTGATGGGAGGAGCAGAGTTTCAATTTTGTCCTGACACTGCTACGTACAATCTCTGGTTTTGCTATCACTAGAAGCTGCCAAACTTTCATCAGTGATGAGGAATCAGGGCATCCCTTATCAGCATTAGATTGACTAATCTCCTGTGCAGGAACGACAGGTTGGTCGATTTGCCTTCGTCAGGTGATGCCACATCAGCATCCAAACTATCACTAGCATTGTCATCTATCCAACCACTAATCCTATTCAGAGCTTCTGATTTACTAACTCTTTTTGCACACTTCTAGCCACCATTGACAACAATTTCCAACTAATCCTCTATGACAATACTTGATAATCTCTACTTTACATGTAATTACACCACAGGAAACGCTTCAGATATCATTGTAAATTATTATTATTATTATTATTATTATTATTATTATTATTATTATTATTATTATTATTATTATATAAAATAAGTGGGACCATATAATGATGATGGATTCTATCTCAAGAATTGTCCAGATTCCCCTAGAATGTATTAGTACCATTCCGGGGTCAAAATGATCCCGTCATGCACATGCTACCACTACTTACATAAACATCTGTAGTTAGGCTTGGATGTTCAAAATTTACAAATCTATGTCATCTATGTCTAACTTGTAACCTGTAGGAAGATGTCACCACGGCTCGCCACAAAATCTTTTTGGGGAGAAAGTTATTCTACAAAAATACTTGCTTCGGGGTCAAAATGACCTCGTCATGCGTTCTAGGGTTAAATCCTCCCCAACACTGTATATATATATATATATATATATATATATATATATATATATATATATATATATATAGGTGTGTGTGTGTTTGTGTGTGCGTGTGGAAAGTTAGTACAGTGGCAGCAGCACTGGTATGAAGATCCCAAGGCCACAGGTTTGATGATGAGATGGCAGAGCTGTATGATCGAACTCTAAGATCTCTGGCTGATCAATTTGCACCCCTACACACTGTCAAGTCTGATCGGGTTAAACGAGAGCCGTGGGTCGATGAGGAATGTGTTAGGGTGCGACGTGCATGTCGGAAGCTTGAACGTAGATTCAAATCCACGCGGTTTCATGAGGACAGAGAACGATGGTCGAGGGCGTGGATGGCAAAGATTAAACTGTTTCAAACAAAAAAGAATAATTATTGGACAAATAGGATCCATGATCAGGGAAAATCCCCGACTAAACTTTGGCGATCTCTGTCTCACCTCTTTAGAACGGGTGGGGATGTCAACTGTGGGCACCAATCATCCACATGCTCTGCGGACAAGTTTGCCGACTTTTTTCAAGAAAAGATTGCACGAGTGAGGAGGGAAACTGACCAAGGAGGAAATCCCTCTGATCTTGATGAACAAATGCAGCCTCTAGGGACACTCTATCAATTTAAGATGGTCTCCGAGGAGGAAGTCAAAAGAATGATTATGAGTTCTCCATCGAAATCGTCGCAGCTTGATCCAGTCCCGACATTTATGATTAAGGAGGCGATTGAAGTTCTTATTAGACCTATCACAATGATCATAAATGCATCGCTTGCCCAAGAAACAGTTCCATGCAATTTCAAAAGGGCGATCATCTTTCCTAAACTCAAGAAGCAGACATTAGATCCAAATGAACTAGCAAACTTCCGGCCCATATCTAACCTTTCATACCTTTCAAAGATACTCGAAAAGACGGTTGCAGCTCAGCTTGCACAGTATATAGAGGAACATCAGTACCTACCGGAAGAACAATCTTCATATCGCCCCTATCATTCTACGGAAACGGCGCTACTTAACATCCTGTCTGAAGTTTTTGATGCGGCTGATCAAGGTCAGGTAACTGCATTAGTGCTTCTAGATCTTTCTTCTGCATTCGACTGTGTAGACCATGACATTCTACTTAAAAGACTTCAGTGTCACTATGGAATTGGCGGTTCTGCTTTACGCTGGATTACTTCCTATCTTTCAGATAGAGTGGTACAAGTGTTTTACGAAGGTGAACTGTCTAGCCCAAGACCGATGTTCATTGGCGTCCCGCAGGGTTCCATTCTTGGGCCACTGTTTTTTATCCTGTTTATTAGTAAGCTTCGGGAAGTCATTTGCAAATATCACCTTCGTTTCCACTTCTACGCTGATGATACTCAGCTTTATCGCAGTTGTCGTCCTGCCGATTTGCCGGAGGTTCTACAGATACTTGCGAGCTGTATTCAGGAAATTGATTCCTGGCTGAGAAGCAGCCAGCTAAAGCTTAATCTGGAAAAAACAGAATTTATCATTCTTGGTAATCGTAAACAAACGGCCAAGGCAGATTCAGTAGCACTTAAACTTTGGAATAATGTTATCAAAAGATCCGAGCAAGTTAAAGATCTTGGAGTTATTCTCGATGAAAATCTTATGATGGCTAACCACATTAGTAAAATAGTGTCAGGATGTTTCTACCAGCTTCGACAATTACGGGCAGTAATTGACTCTCTGTCGAAGGAATCAGTGCAAGTCCTGTTCCATGCATTCATAGCATCTCGTCTCGATTACTGTAATAGCCTACATGCACGTACGGCCAGAAACCAAATATATAGACCAACTTGTTCAGAATGCCGCGGCACGACTCATTACGCGGACATCAAGGCGGCAACACATCACCCCCATTCTGCAACAACTCCACTGGTTGCCGGTACATAAGCGAATATCGTACAAGCTGCTTCTGCTAGTCGACAGATGTCTCAGAAAAGAAGCTCCACAGTATCTTATTCGAGACTGTAAACTGTTGTCTGATACAGCTCTCACTCGAACGATGGTCACACGGTCCAATTCCACCAGGACATTATCCGTGCCACGCACTCGTACCAGAATGGGAGAGCGTGCATTCAGGGTGATCGGTCCTTCACTCTGGAATCAACTTCCGCCTCCTCTCAGAGATGGAATTTTAAACCGTGACATTTTTCTCGCTCGACTTAAAACATATATGTTTGACCTGCCAACCGAGACGCATTTGTAATAATTGCGCCTAGTAAATGAACTTTATGTATGTATGTATGTATGCCTACAGGAGTCCCAAGGTTGACTCAGCCTTCACTCATCCAATTGCAGTAGCAAATGAGTCATCATCATCATCATCATCATAGTTGCTTTCTGCCAGCTCATTAGCGACAATAGCTAGACACAAAACTTTTCCATTTATCTTTTTCCGTTGTTAATCTCATTCCATCTATTATTGTCATTTGATATATTTCAAAGTCTTCTTTGATGCTATCTATCCACTTTTTCCTGGGTCTTCCTCTTTTGCCGTCTTTGTAGCAAATGAGTAGCAGTGAAAATACTTAATCAAACAGGCATGCTACACAATACTCTGGCCCTGTATGTATAGCATTGTATGCCTGGCTGAGGATCTTACAACTAGAGCTTAACCAATTAAACCAGAGGTGGGCAAACTTTTTCCTTAATTAAAGGGCTGCATGAAAGTAATATTACCGTACATTAGGCGGGCCATACATACAAAAAGACAAAATGTTTATAATTAAGATGCTGACATGCATTGTCGTCATAGCCGACTTTTAGTATCATATATTTAGTCTATAGCAGGGTAGCATTATGTTATTAAATATTTGTTGTTCAAATATTAAATATTTAATAACCATTTCTTCTAAGATTTTAAAAATAAAGTGCCATATTCCCACATAATAATTTCGAACTTTCTCTAAAATACTTTCAAATTATCTCACATTCTGCCACTTGTATACAATACATATTTCTAAAAGATCTTGTGGGCTGCATGAAATCTGGTGGTGGGCCACATGCAACTTGTGCAAAATTTCATCAAATGTACGGTGCATTATATGTCCAAACCTGGATTCAGCACCTCCATGAAGATAAAGGATGATAGGAGATCCATTCTGTAGAAGCCTCATATACTCGGCTTCATCGCCAGAAGAAGAAACTTCCGATCTAAGTACCTCTGGAAGGATGTGCCTTGGAGACAATAATTAATCTTAGAAACTAAAAGTCCACAAGACATGAAAAGACACAAACAATAATTATTGACACTTTTTCAGAGAACATCACCAAACAATATACAAACAATGAACTCTTAGATGTAAAGGCGCTTGCCAAATTTTCAAATGCACAATTGTTTTATTTAAGAACATATTCTTTTATTACAGCAATTTGCATCTTCTGCAATAATGAAAAATTACCAAAAACAAAAAAAGATTGATGGCAACAAATTGTATTATCTTGAAAAGGTTTAATCAACAATGATTGTCTATAATAATAGAACAACTTCTAATATATGCAAGACCATAAAAAATATTTTGTATTAAAAATTGTATAATAAAAAAAAATGTAATTACCTCAATTTTTTAAAATATTAGGGCAGTGTAATAATCCACATACCATGCTCCAACTGTTACTTCTGGAGCAGTTTGAAAGTAAAAGTTACGTGTAGCGTTAAGGCCAGCGTCTTCTGGTCTAGAAAGATTTATGAATGGTGACAGCTGAACTAAAGCAAACAAAATTAAAATTCTGTGTAATGCTAATACGCTAAAATCACAAGCAATTTACCATTGTTGCTTATAAGCAAGTTGTGAACAATTACTGGAATTTCAGGCAACAGAAAAATCTGGAATACTCTGAAGAATTTAAGAGAAACATGACTGCGTAACAGTTTATGATGGCTTGCAAAAACAAAAAAGAGAACTGTTAATTTATTCGTCTTAGCCCAAATGATCAGTTCTAAAAGAAACACAGTCGAGATTAAAACAACAAGAAAACAAGATGTGACTATTCCTCACTTTGATTCATGAAAGCTAGATCATGAATGATGCCAGAATAGGCTTTCACAAGTATTGTATATTTGTGTGGTTGGTCACTTTCTTACTTACTTTTTATCTTGATTAAGAGTCTTTGGGTTAGAATTTTAGGCTTATCCGTCTTAGTTAATGGTTAATGGTTATGGTTGTACAGTGTACTTGGCGCTTTTGTAAGAATAAACTATTAAAATCAACTAAATACTTTACAATAATACAACCACTTGCCCCGAGCCTCCAACACAAGTGCTGGAATGATGAAGAAATAGCTTAGCTCCAATGTTAACAATACGATCAAAAAACCGAGACAATACTTGTCAGTAGCTCTATCAAAGAAAACACAAAATTCATCATACTTCTATTTTCAAGTATGATCCAGTAAGCGAAATTTGCGAATCCAAATGTACGTTCTACCCCCACCAAAGACTGTCAAGTTCGAAGAACGTTCATTCTCGTGTGGAAATCTCCTCTGGAATTCATTGCCTGACAGCGTGTTGAACGTCACCTCCTTTGGAGTGTTCACGAGCAAGTTAAAGACATATCTATTCAACACCTCATTTCCACGCTCCTAGTAAAGCACCCTTGGCTCTTGCCCCTTCTATGTCATGGTGCTATATAAATTGGCATAAACAATAACAAAAACAATTGACTGCTCAATGTCAACCAAAACATAAATCCTCTGAACCAGAAAAACAGCAATGCTTCAAGACTCTTAGACATGGTTTAACATCATGCTTAGGATCCTAAGCAAAAGTTGTAGCAATAAAGCTCTGGATTGTCTGACCTTTCTGTACAAATGCCATTGGCAATAGCACTGTATAAAGAATTAACTAGTATAATCAATCAGACCTCTTCCAGACCAATGGACTGACATGATCAACATTGGACACAGAGCAACGCAGCGGCCCCAGATGGCTATGCGATCTTGATGATGATGATGAAGAAACAAACAAAAACTGCTTGCAATAAGGATCATGACATAAGACTATTCTGGGAAAAGATCTCAAATTCTTCAAATTTCTTTACATATTATATAAGTAGTAGGGAATTGATGATTAATTAAGGTGATCATCTAAACGACATGAATCCGTCAAAATTACGCCTAGGTTGGTTGTCATCGAGTGTCTAAAATTTGAGTAACCATCAACTGATGCCTCAGAGCATCATACAATGGCGCTATAGACGTCCAAAGAACGACCGAATGACTAAAATGTTCTGAAATTCTATTAAATGGTTCTCGCCACATAGGACAATCATGCGTTCAAGCTATGTTTAGAAAACTCGTTGTTGTTGATGCTGCTGTAGTAGTAATAGTAGTAGTAGTTGTTGTTGTTGTTGATTGAATTCTTGAGAGAGTGGTTGCAAATCAAATTCATGCCCATCTGTCTTCAAATGATCTTTTCCTTCGCTTTCAGTCAGCATATCGCAAACATCATTCTACTGAAACTGCTCTGCTCTCTGTCTACGATCACATCATAAGTGCAATGGAAGACGGCAAGGTCACCGCGTTAATACTTCTTGAATCTTGATATATCAGCAGCTTTTGATAATGTGGATCATTCCATCCTCTTTCACCGACTCCGGCATTGGTTTGGTGTATGTGATTCTGCGCTGCATTGGTTCACTACTTACTTGAGCCCTCGCACTCAGTCTGTCTGCACAAATGGTACTTTCTCATCATCTGCCTATTTAACATTCTGGGGTCCCCCAAGGGCTCGGTTCTTGGTCCTCTCTTGCTCACTTT
Source organism: Metaphire vulgaris (assembly GCA_018105865.1). Classification (NCBI taxonomy): domain Eukaryota; kingdom Metazoa; phylum Annelida; class Clitellata; order Crassiclitellata; family Megascolecidae; genus Metaphire; species Metaphire vulgaris. The sequence continues at coordinate 19,616,239 of CM030835.1, forward strand.
ATACATGATTCATATTGGTTCTTTACTGTCAGACCATCACCTAGATTACCACTAATATGCAGATGATACTTATTTCATTTTGATAAGTCTTCAGCAGAAGCTTCATTGGAAACTATTTCTCAAGCATTCTCTCATATTCGGTCCTGGATGGATTCAAATAAATTGCTTTTAGACCCGGCTAAAACTGAATTTCTACTTTTGGGCACAAAGCCCAGCTCAAGAAATTTGACTCTGTTAAACTTGGGGATTTGACTATTCCTGTAAGCACTTCTGCACAGGACCTGGGAGTAATTTTTGATTCCACACTTTCTTTCACAAATCATACAAATAGTATCTGTAGAGTAGCTCAATACCATCTTCGTGATTTGTACCATATTAGGAAATTTCTAAATAAATCTGCATTATTGCTCTTGGCAAATGCCTTAGTGTCTAGCCGTCTTGATTACTGCAACTCCCTTCTCTTTGGCATCTCAAAATCCAAACTGGCTAAACTCCAACAAGTTCAAAATTCACTGGCTCAGGTGGTTTAAAACACCCCAAAACGTGAGCATATATAGCCCCAGTTCGTAAGGGTCTTTATTGGCTTCCAATTAAAGAAAGGATAGACTTTAAAATCTGTCTTCAGGTATACAAAACACTCTACTACAAGGAATCTAGTTACCTTCTTTCTAAACTTTCTATGCAAGCAAGTAAATACTCGACCAGATCCTCCTCTGCAATAGTTCTCTCCCTCTCTCATACTCAGACAGTTCTTGGTTCTCGTGCCTTTTCAGTGGCTGCCCCCAAACTCTGGAACTCATTGCCTCAACATGTGTGCATTGCAAATTCATTGCAGATTTTTAGAAAGAGATTAAAACCCATCTTTTTGACCTGGCTTATCCACCATAGACTGTCACCCGTTTGCCTGTCCGGATACCCTAGATTTGACCTGGATCTTTAATGATTTGGATGTGATGTGCCATCGGTTAATGCTCCTGTGCATTATGAAGTGGCGCTATAGAAGTTTAAGACTAGATTAGATTAGATGTGTAGGATCAGCTAACATCTGAGGAGAAACCGGCATGTTGGAAGCAGCAGCGGTCGGATGACAAGGAACTACGTCTACAGCGCCGCCGTCGTTGGTCCTATCGGCCCCATTCGACGTCGAAACGGTCTTCACCCTGTTATCGCGGGTGGGATTGTCGCGGCCTTCGACCCTGTCCACAGCGAAGGGCGACGGGGACGCCTCCAATCAATGGCCACAGCCACTCATTTCAGCCGTCTCCATCAACGGTCGCCGACGTCGAAACGCTGTACATAAGATGGCTTAAGATTTTATGTTTCAACAATTACAATAATTATTACGTAATAATCCTATATTTAATTATTAACCAAAATAAGTAAGTAAAAATCTCTTGATATGTCATCCCACACAAAGTAATTGCATCTGACAACGAAGCCACAGTCAGTTGTACGTATACATAATGATCATAATAATAACAACAATAATAATCGGAATTTCAGTTCTGTCGTCGGTCGCCAGATGGCCACCGGAGAAACGCCGAACTCCCTCTAGCGACGGGAAATCCATTTCCTCAATGGACAAAAATCCATCTTATTTTATTACGAACGATCGATGGGTGGAGGCAGTGGGTGTGTGGGTGAGAGAGAGAGAGAGAGAGAGAGAGAGAGAGAGAGAGAGAGAGAGACAGAGACAGAGACAGAGACAGAGACAGAGACAGAGACAGAGACAGAGAGAGAGAGTGAGGCGTTCGGGAAAGAGAATCTATTATGACAGAGAGCGTCTGAATTATTCTGCAATTAGAATGAAGCTGTCGGATGTTGATCAGTCAATAAACTTCTATGGCGCCACTATCATAATGCCCAGGGCATCATCCGATGGCGCACCAAATCCAAATTGAATTATAGAGCCAGTCTCTGATAATAAATCGCTAATCCGTTTAGAAGTCCATGCTAGAAACATCGACAGATATGTCTTTGATCGACTTTAACCGCTTGGGGACTGGAATTCTCAATCACCTCCAGGTTTTCGAAAGGACGGCCGAAACTCGAAGATAGCTTAATTTGTCGTATTTTTAATGTTTCTTTTTCTCACTTTGACTGATATATAGGCCTACTTCGGGAACTATTATTGAGAGATGATTTAGTGTGAGTGTATTTGAAATGCCATCGTCTGATACCTTTTGGGGCTGGTGTCATGAAGCCAGTGGCGTAGCGAAACAAAGTGCCGCCCGGGGCGAGAAAAAAGTGCTGGCGCCAAAAATTCCTGGCAAGCGAAAAAACATTATCCACTCCCCAAAATTTCCTGACAAGCAAAACAAACAAAAAGAAACGTTAGGCCTATGCGCCTCCCAAGAAAAAAGTAAAAAATTCAACAATCTGGAAAATGCCGCCCTTCGACCAAGTGCCGCCCGGGGCGGTTCGCCCCACTGCCTCCTCGCCACGCCACTGTATAAAGATGTATTATTGTTGCTACCAATATTTTCTAAATAATTGTTTGACGAGATTCTTTTGATGAATGAATTTTGCTTGCACATTAGAATAATTGACGAATGTAGGCCTAATCAGTGGCGGTTCCAAAAATTCTTGGTGGGTGGGGGGTGCAATGAATTTCTAGTAAGGTGGTTTGGCCGTGGGGGATGCAACGTAAAAGTTTGACAAGTAAAAAATCATTAGCAGCGTTTTGCCCAATAACCAGTGTTGTATGAAGTACTGAGTTTGAGTACTCAAGTAAAAGTACAAGTATTATGTCATTTTTTTACTTAAGTAAAAGTAAAAAGTACCTATAAAAATAGTTACTCAAGTAAAAGTAAAAAAGTACTCCTCAAAAAGTTACTTTTTAAGTAAAAAGTAAAAAGTACCGTGACAGACGGAATCATCAACAACTCCACATTATCATGCTAAATCACATTTTTATTACTACTTTTAAGCAGCATGCAGAAACCTCAGCAGTCAACACGTACACATTTACACCATTAACTGCATTAGTACAAATGCTGGTTTCACAAAGCCGTAGCTAGGGGGCAGCTAGGGCAAGCTGTTCCGGGCGCCGTCCTCGAAGGCGCAATTTGCACACTAAATCCTTAGCTTTTCATACCACTTTCCTCCGGCGTGAAAATAATGTTGATAAATAAAAAAGGTCATCGCCGGTTTTCAGACTGTCACAGGTTAAAAATTTGTATGTTGTACGTTGTCGTGAAAACTCGGGTAAGCAAAAAAGGCCATCACCGGAATTTAGGGGCGCAGAATTTATACCTTGCCCCGGGCGCCGACTGCTCTAACTGCGGCTCTGTGATTGCATGTAGCCTAGGTCTAAGAAAGATCAAGTTTTCAAACAATCTGTCAGTCATGCGTGTACGTTTGTTGGTCATTGTCAACCCTGTACGACTAAACACGGGAAGTTGTGAAGAATTAAACAGATACTCCAGTAAATGTATCGAAATTTGGCGATGAGAAATTTTACTTGTAACGAAACGTGAAAGACATAATGTAACGAAGTAAAAGTACTAATATTTGAATAAAAACTTACTTCGTTACAAGTAAAAAGTACTGGGTAAGTTGTGTACTTCGTTACAGTACGAAGTACTCAGAATTGTACTTAAGTATTGTAACGCGTTACTTTTACTTCGTTACCGCGCAACACTGCCAATAACATAATATTATATAAACCTTGCCAGATAAAGCCTGGCAAGCAAAAAGGTCATCATGGAGCTACATTTCGCACACAATGATAGTAGCGGCTCCAGTGGTGTAGAGAGGGGGCAGTGGGGGCGAACCACCCCGGGCGGCACTTGATCTAGGGGCGGCATTTTCCAGATTTTAAAATTTTTTAGTAAGTTTTTTATTCAACAACTCTTCTTGTCACTTTTTTGGTTGCCATATTTTTTCGGAGGCGGCACTTTTTTCGCCCCGGGCGGCACTTTGCCTCGCTACGCCACTGAGCGGCTCGGACGCTGGTAAACGCTTAAAACGCTAACAAGCAAAATAAGCTCGGAGGGGATGCATCCCCAGTCATCCCCAACGTACAACCGCCTCTGAATGTAATGCAGAGGTGAAGTGAATATCTGCGTTTGTGGCTTCTACTGTAACAAGAGAGCGATTTCCTTTTCAGCAACGTCTGTGTTGACCTTTGTTGACCTCACCAGTGGAGCCACTGCCTTGTCCAGGTACAGCAGCGGAGGAGGTCGTCGTGATGTTCTTCCTCCTCTCGTTCCACCGAAGCTGGTCGACGACGACGACGACTTCGTGGAAAAAGACGCCGCCACCGAAGACGACGGCGATTGGCGCCATCAGCTGCCTCTGGCCCCGTCCAACTGGGCGCCTACCCTCGACAACCTGAGTCAAGGAGAAGCGGAATTCTACCGCAGAGGAGGAGCTCTGGCGAATGCGATCACTGGACGCAGCGCAAGGTCCATGGGCAGATCAGCCGATGGGGTGATGAGGAGGAGGTCGATGACAATGCTGAGGATGGGAAGAGACATTTCGGCGGAGGAGGAGGCGAAGAAGGGGTCGATGGGTTGCTGAGAATGGGCCGTGCTGTCGGCAAGAGCATTGACTGAGAAGGGTTGAATATGCAGAGAATGGAGAAAAGTCTAGAGGACTGCGAGAGGATTGCTTCATCACAGACGTCGAAAACGCAGACTGAAATTAAAATCCTCATAAAAGAAAGAACATTGCAACCACGATGATGACAATCGACGACGCGGAAAACATTAAAACATTAATTGCGTGGTTATTTCTGACTCATGATCTACAAAAAACTACCAGTAGCTAGGCCCAAAGGGGCTGTTCATTAATTATGTCAACAGTTTTTAGGCAATTGTTGACCCCCTCGCCCTTTGCAACAACTGTCAACTTTCAGTGACCCTATAATAATGTCAAAAACTTCCCCCCACTAAGATCAGTGACGGGTCGCCCTAAAAACTGTAGCAGGTTATTATTTTTGCGATGATAGCCTTTTCCCCTCTTCTTTTGTTCATTAAGCGTCATAATGTGGTGGTCAAAGGTGTTGTAAGCATATAAAAAGAAATAAAAAACGTAAAACGCGTTTTTTCTGGAAATATAAAAAAACGTAAAATACGTTTTCAAAAGCATTCATTTACTTTTTAGCAAACACAAAAATAACCATGTTAATTTTCTACTGTGGTGGCGTAATTAGTGTAGGCCTATAAACAGTGGTGTCGAGAGGGGGGTGCGGGGGGTGCGGACCGCACCGGGTGACACCATCTAGCGGGTGACACCAAACAAGGATGACTTTTTTTGCTTGTCACGGTATTTGAGAAGGAAATGGGTGACACCACGATTTTACCGCACTGGGTGACACCAACCCTAGCGACGCCACTGTGTATAAATGAAGAAAAGCAAGACAAAGAGAAACTCATTAGAAGCCTAACGCAGAAAACGCTATATGAGGGCTTATTTATACATTGTGACAATTTGTTAATAGCTTTTTGAATAAATATTAATAACATAGTCCTGACGCCAAATTAATAAGCTCCTCTAAAAAATCATAGACAGTCCAGACACTAAGCAATCATCTTAGGTTTAACGTAATCGTATCACCTTGAAAGCTTGTTTAAACTCATATTCTAAAGAATTCTAAGCGACTGCCGATATTTTTAAATATAGGCTACCGCACCGTTTCGTATAAATTTCGTGTTATTTGCAACAAAAACAAGAGAATTCAGGTCAGTGTGGTCACTATGGACAAACCTTGTTCTCCAAAATTGCCTTTCAACTAGTATGTATCAAATCCCTTTTTAAAATAGGCACATGACTCAGACTGCAAGTCACCGAGATACATTCTGCAAGTTCTTCATAGCGATGGTTTTGTAGCGCAGTTATTTTATAATAATAATAATAATAATAATAATAATAATAATAATAATAATAATAATAATAATAATTTCCTTTCTGCTACAGCGAATATCAGTGACACTCCAGAGATTTAACGCTGTCGCCTTCCGTGGAACTTTCAATATATAAATAATAATAATAATAATAATAATAATAATAATAATAATAATAATAATAATAATACTCTATCATATTAAAATCCTTCCTCTGTTACTCTGTTACCTTCAAGCGTTCTGACTGGTTGACTATTGGTAACCAAACGGTTTAGTCGAAGAAGCGTTTGACGAAGCGTACGTTTAACTGTTCTGTCAGATTCAAGCGTTCTGATTGGTTGACTACCAAACGGTTTAGTCGAAGAAGCGTTTGACGAAGCGTACGTTCAATTGTTCATTGCAGCGTCATAATGTGTACAACGTCGCGATGCGTTGGTGGGCGTAGCTTGAGGGAGTTGCGCAATTTTAAGTTTTTAACGTACACAAAAAATACGAGTACAGCGTCACAAATGGTCACAGTTGCGTGATTTTAACGTACATAGGCCTAATTATTACGTGGCGCAGAGCTTGGCTAGGTGGCGTATGTACATCATTGAAACGTTGTTCAGCATGAATTCAATGATTGGGTATTAGCTATAGGTATTGGATTAGTATTATCCTGCACTCCGAGCGAAGCGAGATTCCGAAAACAGATTCCGCCAAAAAACCAAACAACCAAACGAGGCCCAAAAAACCAGATTGGGTTGGAAAAACCCACACTGGCAACACTGCCCGTAGACGTGGTGGCAATGACGCCGTATATTCCAGTAGCTGCTAACAATAGACGAGAAATACAAATTCTCCACAATAGTATAATATCCTGCATTGCGAGCGAAGCGAGCATCGTTCTAGTAGTAGTAGTAGTAGTAGTAGTAGTAGTAGTAGTAGTAGTAGTAGTAGTAGTAGTAGTAGTAGTAATAATAACAATAATAATAATAATAATAATAATAATAATAATAATAATAATAATAATAATGTGGTTTTAAGTGGTTTAGGAGGTTAAGAAAGCCTGTTGAAAAGTACTGTTGTAGCTCTTCCCTTTCAGAGATCAGTGAAAGCCTGGGCAATTAAAAATTTTTTTAGATCCCTCAGCTCTCAATATGAATTTTTATAGGCCTATTTTTGAGGACCCTTCATAGACCTGCCTGGTCCCTCTGATACGGCCTGCCTTCAGGATGGTCGTATAAAAATCTAACACTTGTTGCTCGTCAAGAATTGCACCCTAGTGTCTCTAATACTGTCATACATATGTTTGTGTCATTGTGTGTAGGGTTTCCATAACATCTCTTTTAAAGAGAACATATTCTCTTTTTAGGTCGGATCTTTTTTACTTTTTCTTTTTTTACTGAAGTTCTCTTGTTTGTTTTTTTAGTCATATAAAGTTAAGTAGAAGTTAATTTTTAATTATTCTCACTGTAATTTGGTAACAATAAATAAATTAAAAGAAACAGATTGAAAACTTCGACTGTCAAAGAATTGTAAGGGGTTTTATAAGAGTATTATTGACAATGCGGATTTCTTGAAAAGTGTCCAATCATAAGATAAATAAATAAGTGATGAAGAAGACGGCGAAGAGGAAATGAATGACTGAATTGAAGTAATTTTATTAAATTAATATTAATTTTTGAAAATTTGTTTGTTCTCTTTTTGTTCAGAATGTTCTCTATTTTTCACTATGAATGACATTGAATGTTCTCTTTTAGCAAAAAGTCATCTGGACACCCTAATTGTGTGTGTTGCATCATTGACAACGTTGACAAACCTGTTGTAGTAATAATAAGAACGTGATCTCAAGTGGTTTAGGAGACAATAGCCTGTGAGAAAAGGACTACAATGACTATTAACATTTAACAGCTGGCATATTAAATGCACGTAGTCAAAATGTAGTTGTCTATAAAGCCCTCATTGTCATTGTAGGTGAATGTGAATGTTTGCCTATTGGATTCCCTGGCTTTAATTGCAACATTATATTTTAACTGTTGTCTATGTTTCAGTCACTGTCACCCAAAACTTAATTTACATGTTGATTTATAATAGAGAACTGATCATGTGCTTCACAGTCATATTGAATCAAATCCAGTCAAAACAAACCCAATCAAAAAGTTTCTATTATCTAAATTTTAAGCAACTGCCAATAATTTTTTCAATTAAACATGCATTAAAACTATTAACAAACATAGATGACGTTCATATGCCCAGCATCATTCAAACAATTAATTGATTTAATAATATCACTTACATTGAGCCTGATATCATTATCCAACAAATCTGAGATCCTGTCCAAACAATAAAATGGCAAACTAAGCACATTTGTGACCATAAAAAAGGATACAGAAATCAATGAATAAGAAAGAGAAAGTAAGAAGAGAGAGAGAGAGAGATAGAGAGAGAGAGAGAGAGAGAGAGAGAGAGAGAAAGAAAGAGAGAGACAGAGACAGAGAGGCAGAGAGAGACAGAAGTTGGGAGAACACTAAAAGCCACATTAGTCTAAAGGAAAGATGGAATTGTTGACATTAAAAGATAGTAGAATCTCAAAGGAAGACAGTGAACCAAAACCAAATACAAAAGATAGGAAACAACAAGAATCTACAAATATTGAAACTTCACTGACAAACAAACATCAGAACAAATTTTAGACATGGAGTGAATTTGTCATTTACATTTTTTTTGTTCATTTGAATACATGTACAATCATAGAGTTAGAATGCTTCATGCACAAAGTTTAAACAAATGTAAAATAAATTGCTGGTTTTGAGAAATCTTAAAATCCAAAACACAGACAAAAGAAGCATCTGTTCCTCTTGCATCATGATAACTTTCATGTACGTACAAAACAATAAACAAATAAAAAATTAACATTTATATTTGTAAAAAAACGTTAAAAGTCAAGAGAGGCATTGCGTAATCAGAGTGTAATCAGTTAGAAAGCAATCCATCTCCGTTGGCATTTACAGTAAATCAAATAAACTGCGTATTACAGAGCAAAACAACTTCAGACTGTATCAATGTTGAACCCAAGAACAGTAATCCTTTAAGAGAAACACAAACAGCATCCAATGCAAAACCAATATACAATTTATACATCAACAACAACAACAACAAAAAACGTAAAGCAAAAACAATAGCAACCGAGAATAAAATCACAATAAAAGCAGATGTTGTAGCCTGTATTTGTTGCACTAATATTATCAACTAAGCACAGTCTTGAGATGTTTTTTTCTTGAGATTTCTGCCAAGGAATTTCAACTGTACAGCTGGACATGAGATCATTGATCACCTTTGGCTGCTGACGGTACAGCAAACTCTCTACAAGCAACATAATACAACACTTTCAGCATTAAACTTGAAAAATGACCTCAACACAAAACATAATAATAGCAATGCATGGCTAAGGAGTAATAGAACTGGGTAGTAGTAGTAGTAGTAGTAGTAGTAATAGTAGTAGTAGTAGTAGTAGTAGTAGTAGTAGTAGTAGTAGTAGTAGTAGTAGTAGTAGGTGTATTGATGATGGCAGTATGGTGGCAGTAGTAGTAATAGCAGCAGTAGAATAGTAGTGGGGCGGGAAGTTAGAAGAGTGGTAGCAACGCTGGACGATGGAGCAGAAGGTCACGGGTTCGATTCCCATGGGAGCCCTAAGGTTGACTCAGCCTTACTCTCTAGAGGGCGGTGGTAAACTGAGGAGCAGAGTTAAGCTGCGAGATAAAACGTGGGTCTGGAGAAAGTAATGGCAACCTAGCCCAGATTAATGGATTATACCACCTGCATCGCTGATTGCCCAGGCTGAAGCTAAGCGCAGGAATCCAACGCTTGGACTCGAGTACGTGACCTACCTAGTAATAGTAGTAGCAGTAGAAGTAGTAGTAGCAGTAATAGTAGTAGTAGTACTCTAGTAGTAAAAAAGAGTACCGTAAATTTTCACCCTAGGCTAAATGCGCGTAGTTTCTGGTGCTGATCTCCGCGCGTAGTTTCTGGTGCTGATCTCCATTTTGTGGCCAACAGCCCATAGGTGACCGAGCCATACATCAGCGGACAATGGCCAGCCCCTTCCGCTGAACCCATGGTTACTTTCACAATGTTGCCATTGCTACTCAGTTTAACGTTACTACTGTCCTCTAGCAAATAAGGTTGAGTCGTCCTTAGGAGCTCCTATGGGATGGAACCCGTTCCATCGGCTTGCCTACCCAATGATATTACCACTCTTCTATCTTCCCGCCCCTCTAGTACTAGTGATACTAAAATTAATGATACTGATCATGAAAGTAATATAAAGTGTCCATGCCTCAACGAAGCAAATGAAATACACCCAACCATTCATCACTTTTATCCTCTAGGCTAATGATAATGCACAAAAAATTCTACATCTGGTTCTTACCAACAAATCTGACGTAATACCGAATTGCACCTTGCGGACTTAAGAGGAAATGAAAGACTTGGTTGATTTGACTGCCAAGTGGAAGCAATCAAGAAGAAAAACTGAGCTGCTGTGGCAGTTTTAAAACTACCATTACACCGCTAGGGATAGCAATGTTATCACATTTAGAACAACTATCCTATACACTGCTTTGAAAGTAAGATATCGTTGGCCAGGCAGACATAAGCATCCAAACATCGGCTTCAGAAACAGACATAGAAGTCTCACCGGATAATATATGGAAGATCTGGAGCCAAGTGTATGTGCCAGTGACCATAGTTATACTCATCAAAAGTAACAAACTCCACCGAACCTTCTTTAGTTTGAAGAGCAGCCTCGTACAACTGTGATAAAATACAAAAACAAACACTTAATAATACAAGTAATAACATAAGAGCAAGCAATCATCATCACCACCACCATTGCTGTTGCTACCACCACCACCACCACCACCACCACCACCACCACCATCATTACGACCATGGATATTTTTACACCCCTAACATCCCCCCAACACCCCCTCAATTTGAGGTCGACACCCCCAAAAATTTGTGAATGTCACAATGGTAATTATACAAAATGCATAGTAATTAGCCCTGGACACCCCCAAATTGAGGACACCCCCCAACTTTTATCCTGTGATGACCTTTTTTTGCTCGTCAGGCTTTTTTGGGACTTGATAAAGTTTTTTTTGCTTGTCAGACCTTTTCGGCAGAGACTTCCAAGGTTCGACACCCCCAGATTTTTCCGACACCCCCAAAATCACAACCCTACCATCCTAGAAAATAACGACACCCCCCAGATTTTCCCAACACCCCCTAAATTCACAATCCTAGAAATAAACTGATTACGATAACAACTACCGGTACTACTACTACCGCCACTACGGTACTAATACTATTACTAACGCTACTAATACTACAACTATTAGTTTGATCTAACACTGTAATGAAATGTTAGTTGGCAAATCGAAATCTGCAAGCTGATAAATATCTTCAAATTTGTAAAAATATGGACAACAGATCAATTAAATACTGTATAAGCAAAATGCTCTTACCAAACTTAAAAACTTACCAAACTTACTCAACTTAAAATCCAACTAGTTCTTGAATGACTTAAATGCTTAACTCTAGCACTCTAATCTAGCAATCTAAAATCTAGCAATCTAAGAGTTTCAAACTAGTACCTTGCGAGCAAGTGCATGGGGAACAATTTCGTTATCTAATGAATGCAGAATTAGAGTTCTCGCAGTCACTCCAGCAATGCTGTCAAATCCATACATAGTAGAACACTATTACCATGAAAACTGAATGACACAAAAATGAATATTCATATTCATAGATACAAAATGAATATTCACAATACTGAAAACAGTAAAATGAATATTCACATTCATAGATACAAAACAAATGTTCGTAGTGCTGTAAACAGTATTGCTGGGTATGCAATCATACATCGCACTTCAGATGAGCTCACAAAAACTAATAATAAATTAAAAATAATCAAAGAATGGTTCATAACAAGTTTCAACCAACACCTTCACAAGATCACCAGCTTCATGATCGGTGGCACAAATGTGCAGAATTACATGAGCAAGTCAAAATATTTTTTAAAAGGTCTGCCATATATGCATGTGGAATCATGTGTTAACCACATGGACGAAATTATAGATAATTAATTAATGCAAACTACACATCTCCGCTGTCTTTGGTAGCTATTTGGCTGTTCTGATATAGCAAAATCAAAACAAAGTGAAGGCTTGAATTTGGCAATAATTTAATCAGTATATAAGTTAAATGCAAAGTTATTAAATCGCTTACTGTAATTAGGAAAATGTCTGATCAGCTTGGTTCTTTATTGCTAAAGCATGCCATGCAAGTCATTTTGAAACTGCGATCCAAAATTGCACAAAAAAACTATTTTGGTCACTAAACTCTGCAAAAATTTCTGCAACTTGCATGCACAGTTCATAATTATCAATTAATAATTAATAATTAGTAATTAGTAATAAGTAATCATCTCCTTTTAAACATTAAACATGAAGCTGTCCTACTTCTCATCGCTTGCGAATGAAATGTTGGTGCTCTTAAGAGCGTCAGTCAAAATCCATGAGAGCCACGGAAACACCTTGAAAGGCTGCAAAATAGAAGAATTAAACACAGAAATTGAAAGGTCATTAAATAAGCCAGTCAATGACACTACACAGTAGAAAGCTTACTCAATTTCACATTCGAGCTCCTATAAAATGTTTATATTACAAAAATATATAAAACGTAACAGCCCTGTGCCACACTGCATAGTACAACATCTGACTAAAACACTGTACAGTCAGCAAGTTAAGAGGAGCAGAAACAAGCGTGGGGTTAGTCAGGCAGGTTAAATTTTATCCAAAGGGTGATCTTGGTTATAACAATATATTCAGTCCAGAGAAATCCAATTGAATTTGCAGCAGCGCCTAAGAAAGCAAAGGGCTCTCAGGACACGAAGGACAGCAAGACTTCTGCTGTCAAGTCGGTTCAGCCTTAGGACACGAAGACGCTGTTCAACATAATAATAATAATAATAACTTATAATTTAATAATAATAATTATTATAATTGTTATTGAATCAATAGACAAATTTTCATATCCAGTGCAGAATACTGCTTCTTTGGCACCCCTCAAATTACTTACGGTTGCCAGAGGAAGATTGAAGACTTGCTCTACGTAGTTATTAAATGAAGATTCAAGGATAAGACCGTCAAAATGCTCTCCTGTTGGATCAAAAAAAATACAACTCACCATATAGCAAACTAGTAAGTACCGGTAAACTCTGGAAATTTATCTAGCACTTTCGAAAAATAGTAACTCAGTAGCTGCTTATTCTTAGCCACTTAGTCTAAATTTCATATAGCTATAGCCAAAAGGTGGGGTTAGTCAGGCAGGTTAAATTTTATCCAAAGGGTGATCTTGGTTATAACAATATATTCAGTCCAGAGAAAGCACTGCTAAGTCAATAAATATATTTCACGTAATAAACCAATTAATTAAGCATATATTTACGTAATAAAATAAGTCAATAACCAGTGCTTCCAAAATAACAGCACAAAATAATCTACAAGTTAATCAAACCTATGAATATTTATGATCCGCTAACAAGAAATCTCCATAAGCAACGATAAAATAAAAATAACAAGAAGCAGCCCGACACTAACCAGCTTCATTCAATCTCTTTGCTGCTCCTGTTGCAACACTAAAAACAGGAAGAAAAGCATTACAGATTCACCAGTTCCCGGTTGGTCACATCACATAACCATACAATGTGCCAATATGTTTATGCTAAGCCAGTTCATCATTGGTCATACATAACATGCTAATCCTCAACCAACCCATTTATATAATTCAGCCAACCTCCATATACTGTTCATAGAGTTAAACCTCCTACTGGTCATGACTCACAAGTGCGTCCACTTTAAATTACATTGCAAATAAATGGTGGGTAAAGGGGTTAACGGGGAGTGAAATTAGTAGAGTGGCAACAACACAGGACAATGGAGCAGAAAGTAGCGGGTTCGATTCCCACAGGAGCCCTAAGGTCGACTCAGTCTTACTCGCTAGAGGGCGGTGGCAACCTGAGGAGCAGTATTAAGCTGCGAGGTAAAACGTGGGTTGGGAAAGTAATGGCAACCTACCCCAGATTAATAGATTATACCACCCACGTCGCTGATTGCCCAGCCAGAGATAAGTGCCGGAACCCAACGCTCGGACTCGAGTACGGGACCTCATCATCGTCATCAGAAGCGCGTGGCCGGCGGAAGCGGTTGCGTCACCCCTTGACCATGACCCCGCCAAATGGCACGACTCCAGAGAGTAGATGGAATCTTGCTGGTCTGGAAACGGATGTGGTCGATCCATCTTTTCCTGGGACGACCAGGATAGCGCTTCCATGATCGGTCAGGTGGACGACCGATGGATAGGTCTACATGGCAGCGGAGGGCTTGATGAACAGGAACTGTCTCTTCGAGGCGGGCTGCATGTCCAAAAATGGCAAGGCGGCGCCTACTTATCAGTTCATTGAGTGATGGTAATCCAGTCCGCGAGGATATCTCCGCGTTGGTAATGAAGTCATACCAGCGTACTTCAAGGATCTGACGTTGGCACCTCATATGGAAGGCTTCCAACTTCCTTACTTCCGAGGCGAGTAAAGCCCAGGTCTCGGCCGCGTAGAGCAGGACAGACAGAACAAGTGTCAGGTACAGACGGAGCTTGATGGCCAGAGATAGACGTCTGTCCTGTCAGATATTATGCAGGGAGAACATGGCAGTAGAGGCTAGGGTGATGCGTCTGGTCAGATCTTGATGACAGTGTCCATTGGAGGACTGCACGCTACCAAGGTATGTGAAACTGTCTACTGACTCAACACACTCACCATCAACCACGATAGAGGGGGGCTGTGATCCACATCCTAGGTTCTGTAACTTGGTTTTAGTCCAGGAAACCTTCATACAAAGAGGAGCAGAAGCATGGCTGAAACTAGAGAAGTATTCAGAGGCATTGGTAGCAGAAGGTAGAAACAGAGTTGTATCGTCTGCGTAGACCAGGTCTGTGAAGCGGTGTGACCCGACGCTAATGCCATGGTTCACAGACATGTGATCTAAGATCCAGTCGATGGCAATGCAGAAGAGGATTGGTGCGAGTATACAGCCCTGTCTCACACCAGATGTAGTTGAGAATCGAGCAGAGAGATTTTGACCGACCCGGATGCTAGCTCCCGTATTCTGGTGCAAATCTTCTATCAGACGGAGCAAAATATCTGGAATTCCTTTGGCGCGCAATGCTTTCCATAAAGCGGTCCGATCCACCGAATCGAATGCAGCCTTAATATCCAGGTAGGCTACATTCAGAGGGCGGTCAAACTCCCGGTGTAACTCGGAAAGCAGTTTTAACGCTAGGATGGCATCTATGGTGGATCTGCCGGGGGTGAATCCAGATTGTTGTGGTCTACGTGTCTTAAGGAGTAATGGCTGTATCCGGCTGAGTAGGATGTGGGAAAATACCTTCCCCGGTACTGACAGGAGAGTAATCGGTCGATAATTTCCACATTCCAGTTTTGAGCCCTTCCCTTTATATAAAGTGACAAGAACACCTTCTTTCCACTCTGCAGGTACATTGCCAGTTCTCCAGACCTGGATAAACAAAGAGTGGAGAGCGGAGCTCACTGGGCCCAGAGCACATTTCAGCAGCTCATGCGGAATACCATCAGGGCCTGCTGCGCGGCCATTTCTCAGTTTCTTGATGGCGGCGATAACTTCAGCGAGGGATGGCTCATCGGTGAGGATGTCCTGGTCAGGGAAGGCAGTATATGCTTCGTTGTCAAGGTCAGGGGAGGATGATCCTGGAAGGAAGTTTAAAGCAGCTTGGAAATGTTCCTGCCAGCGTTGTAGGATTTCTTTGATGGAGTTGCATGGGGAACCATCAGTCCATCAATCTGTACGGGACCTACCTTTACCTAAAAGGGTTACCAGACCTAGCACAAATATATTTGAAAAATGTCATAGCACATAAGAGAGTTGCTGCTGAAATACCAATTTCTGGTTGCTGGCCAAGATAAAATAGGACCTACAACAGCAATCTTTGCCATATTTTATAGTTCTCTTGCCCTTTCCATCTTATGTGACTCGCCATTAGTTACGGGTAATTCACTTTCTCCGGAACTCCCGACACTCAACCATACCAGCATAAGGCAAAGGTATGGACAGATTTCCTCCATTTGTTCGTACCCATTGGCGAAAGAGGAGGAAGGTTGCATGGGCGGAAACACAAATGTCTCATTCCAGGTGTGGCGAAGGTGACAAATAGGGGGGACGACATAGATAGGGAAATTACATGTGAGCATATCTGTTCTGGGCCTTTCATTGGCGAAAGGTGAGTTTGGCGAGAAAAGAGAAAACAAGGGCAAGATAATGCGGAAAGACTGCAAAGACTGTAGTCAGGTCTGCAGAAAAATCAGATTCTAAATAACAGAAGCAAATGACTTTAAAACCATTTACTTAATGGTATCAGCTAAAATCACTATAATCAGTGTTAGCTCACAGCATAACAGAAATTTGTATTTTCATAAAGTCATATGTATTAGTGATTATATTATATTCACCCTAGACTTAAGATCTAAAACTCACTTCCTTCAGATAGCTGTTCCTCCATAGTCTGCCAGGCTGTATCTGGAAGTGACCTGGTCCTTTGCAATTCAGATTTGGAGTACCATAGATTGATACCTTAGAGCTTTAGAAATGGTACTAAAAAGTGCATAATAATAATTATTATTTGAACCATAAATTAAAACTGCACCAAGAGGTTGCAAAGGGTACCCGGATACCCATTGGAGTCCTATTAACCGGGCAGTAAAATTGGGTATGGGTACCCATGGAAACATGACCCTTATGTCAAACTCCCCCGGAAACATGACCCTTATGTCAAACTCCCCCGGAAACATGACCCTTATGTCAAACTCCCCCGGAAACATGACCCTTATGTCAAACTCCCCCGGAAACATGACCCTTATGTCAAACTCCCCCGGAAACATGACCCTTATGTCAAACCCCCTCCAGTCCTTGAAATTAAAAATATAATTAGTTGCAAGGGTCAGAGGGGGAGTATGATACCATCATGTCACACACCCTCCAGTCTCTGATAGAATCATTAGTTGCAGCAATGGGAGGGGAGTGTGGTTATTAAGTTGGGTGTAGAGGTAAGAGGCCACAATGGAGATTGTGCTAATTTTGGTACCCGTACAAAATTTGGGCGGGTATCGGTGCAGCTTTTTAAAAAATGACAGCCCAAACTACAACATTCTGGTAAATGCATTAACTTACGCAGAACCAAGGGAATGCCCCCAAATAAAAATCGCTGACTTGCTGCTGTGTCTTCTGATCCACTTAAAGGCACTTATGGCGTCTTCCGTGACACCCTCTTCAGACGGAAAACCAGATGAATCTCCATAACCTGCAAGAAAGTTCAGGCACTTAAATAATTTTGAATTAGCCAAGACACAACTTCTGGCAAAAGTTCAAATGCCAGCAAAGTAAAAGTTTCTGAAAAAATTGCTCGGCTGGCCCAAGCGACTGTAGCCTCTTACCTCGGTAATCAAACGCCAGGACATGAAAGCCAGCCCTTGACAGAACCTTGTACAACGCAACTCTGTGCTGCAAGGCTCTGAAACCACAAATCAATTGCAAAAGACTTCACAAGTCATATATATATATATATATATATATATATATATATATATGTGTGTGTGTGTGTGTGTGTGTGTGTGTGTGTGTGTGTGTGTGTGTGCGCGCGCGTGTGTGTGTGTATGGGGAAGTTAGTACAGTGGCAGCAGCATTGGTATGAAGATCCAAAGGCCACAGGTTTGATACCTACAGGAGTCCCAAGGTTGACTCAGCCTTCACTCATCCAATTGCAGTAGCAAATGAGTCATCATCATCATCATCATCATCATCATCATCATCATCATCATCATCATCATCATCATCATCATCATCATCATCATCATCATCATCATCATCATCATCATCATCATCATCATCATCATCATCATCATCATAGTTGCTTTCTGCCAGCTCATTAGCGGCAATAGCTAGCACAAAACTTTTCCATTTATCTTTTTCCGTTGTTAATCTCATTCCATCTATTACTGTCATTTGATATCTTTCAAAGTCTTCTTTGATGTTATCTATCCACTTTTTTATGGGTCTCTTCCTCTTCCTCTTTTGCCTTCTTTGTAGCAAATGAGTAGCAGTGAAAATACTTAGTCAAACAGGCATGCTACACAAAACTCTGGCCATGTATGTATAGCATTGTATGCCTGGCTGAGGACCTTACAACTAGATCTTAGCGCTGTCCTATGAGCCTTGCCTTCGGGTAGAAGTTCGGGAAGGACTCTCACTTGAAATGTGCATATATTGCTTAGTACGAGACGTTTCTCTCCAAATCAAACTGTTTATGCAATCGAATGGCTACTTTCAAGACATTTAAAGAAATATACAGAGCCAGAAGCTTTGCTAGTTATATAAATCATAGCCATCAGTTACCTAAACTCTCTGCACACAACAAGGGCAAAACAATTAATTCCAACCTCAGGAAGAATTATCACATGTCACATTATTTTTTAACCAATTAAACTAGAGGTGGGCAAACTTTTTCTTTAAAGGGCTGCATGAAACTAATATTACCGTACATTAGGCGGGCAATACATAGAAAAAGACAAAATGTTTATAATTAAGATGCTGACATACATTGTCGACGAATCGACATAGCCAACTTTTAGTATCATATATTTAGTCTATAGTAGGGTAGCATTATGTTATTAAATATTTGTTGTTCAAATATTAAATATATAAGAAACATTTCTTCTAAGATTTTAAAAATAAAGTGCCATATTCCCACATAATAATTTCGAACTTTCTCTAAAATACTTTCAAATTATCTCACTTTCTGCCACTTGTATACAATACATATTTCTAACAGATCTTGTGGGCTGCATGGAATCTGGTGGTGGGCCACATGCAACTTGTGCAAAATTTCACCAGATGTATGGTGCAATATATGTCCAAACCTGGTTCCAGCACCTCCATGAAGATAAAGGATGATAGGAGATCCATTCTGTAGAAGCCTCATATACTCGGCTTCATCGCCAGGAGAAGAAACTTCAGATTCAAGTACCTCTGGAAGGATGTGCCTTGGAGACAATAATTAATCTTAGAAACCAACAGTCCATGAGACATGAAAAAGACACTAACAATAATTATATAATTATTGACACGTTTTCGAAGAACATCATTAAACAATATACAAAAAATGAACTCTTAGATGTAAAGGCACTTGCCAAATTTTCAAACACACAATTGTTTTATTTAAGAACATATTCTTTTATTACACCAATTTGTATCCTCTGCAATAATGAAAAATTACTCAAAACAAGAAAAAAGATTGATGACAACAAATTGTATTATCTTGAAAAGGTTTAATCAACAATGATTGTCTATAATAATAGAACATCTTCTAATATATACAAGACCATAAAAAATATTTTTTATTTAAAAAATTTTAATTAAAAAAAATTGTAATTACCTCAAATTTTTAAAATATTAGGGCAGTGTAATAATCCACATACCATGCTCCAACTGTTACTTCTGGAGCAGTTTGAAAGTAAAAGTTACGTGTAGCATTAAGGCCAACGTCTTCTGGGTAAGAAAGATTTATGAATGGGGGCGGCTGAACTAAAGCAAACAAAATTAAAATTCTGTGTATTGCTAATAGCATAAAATCACAAGCAATTTACCATTGTAGCTTATAATCAAGTTGTGTACAATTACTGGAATTTCAGACAATAGAAAAATCTGAAATACTCTGAAGAATTTAAGAGAAATAAGACTGTGTAACAGATTATGATGACTTCATTGCAAAAACAAAAGAGAGAACTGTTAATTTATTTAACTCAGCCCAAATAATGAGCAGTTCTAAAAGAAACACAGTCGAGATTAAAACAACAAGAAAACAAGATTTGACTGTTGCTCACTGTAATTCACGAAAGTTAGATAATGAATGATGCCGGGAAAGGCTTTTACAAGTGCTGGAATGATGAGGAGGAACAAATTGATTAGCACCACTATTCCCAATACGATCACAAAATCGAGACAAATCTGGCAATTAGCTCTATCAAAGAAAACACACACAAAATTCATCGTACTTCTATTTTCAAGTACGACCCAGCAAGAAAATCCAACTGTACGTTCCACCCCCGTCAAAGACTGTCAAGTTCGAAGAACGTTCATTCTCGTGCGGAAATCTCCTCTGGAATTCACTGCTGGATAGCGTGTTGTACGTCACCTCCTTTGGAGAGTTCACGAGCAAGTTAAAGACGTATCTATTCAACATCTTATTTCCACACTCCTAGTAAAGCACCCTTGGATTTTGCCCCTTCTATGTTATGGCGCTATATAAATTGTCATGAACAGTAACAAAAAACAATTGACTGCTCAAAGTCAACCAAAACATAAATCCTCTGAACCAGGAAAACAGTAATGCGTCAAGACTCTTAGACATGGTTTAACATCATGCTTAGGATCCTAAGCAAAAGTTGTAGCAATAAAGCTCTGGGTTGTCTGACCTTTCTGTACAAATGCCATTGGCAATAGCACTGTATAAAGAATTAACTAGTCTAATCAATCCGACCTCTTCCAGACCTATGGACTGACACAATCAACATTGGACACAGAGCAACGCAGCGGCCCCAGATGGCTATGCGATCTTGATGATGACGATGATGAAGAAACAAACAAATACTGCTTGCAATGAGAATCATGACATAAGACTATTCTGGGAAAAGATCCCAAATTCTTCAAATTTCTTTAAATCTTATATAAGCAGTTGGGAATTGATGATTTAGGTGATCACCTAAATGACACGAATCCGTCAAAATTACGCCTAGGTCGGTTGTCACTGAGTGTCTAAAATTTGAGTAACCATCGACTGATGCTTCAGAGCATCATACAATGGCGCTATAGACGTCCAAAGAATGACCAAATGACATATGTTCTGAAATTCTATTAAATGGTTCTCGCCACATAGGACAATCACGCATTAAAGCTCTGTTTAGAAAACTCATTGCTGTTGTTGCTGCTGTTGTTGTTGTTGTGCTGCTAGTAGTATTAGTAGTTGCTGTTGTTTATTGATTAGATTCTCGAGAGAGTGGTTGAAAATCAAATTCATGCTCATCTGTCTTCAAATGATCTTTTCCTTCACTTTCAGTCAGCATATCGCAAACATCATTCTACTGAAACTGCTCTGCTCTCTGTCTACGATCACATCATAAATGCAATGGAAGGCGACAAGGTTACAGCATTAATACTTTTTGATCTATCAGCAGCATTTGATACTGTAGATCAGCGGTTCTCATTCTGTGGGTCGTGACCCCCAAGGGGGTCGAATGACGATTTGCCAGGGGTCGCCAGAGACCATCAGAAATATGGGGTTGTCTCTTTTCTTGTTATTGTACAAAATTTCCTCAGTGGTAGTTACGACATACTAGTTGTTTTACTATAATTGTCATTTGAGGATAGACTTGGAGACAATTAAATAATAATGGAGACAATTAAATAATAACGATTTCGAACATTTTGATTGTCGTAGCATTATTATTTTTAGCAGTTTACATTGTGAACGAAAATAATTTTACCGTTGGGGGTCGCCACATCATGGGGAATTGAATTAAAAGGGTCGCGGCACTATAAAGGTTGAGAACCGCTGCTGTAGATCATTCCATCCTCTTACACCGTCTCCGGCATTGGTTTGGTGTATCTGATTCAGCTCTGCATTGGTTCACTACTTATTTGAGCTCTCGCACTCAGTCTGTCTGCACAAATGGTACTTTCTCATCATCTGCCTATTTAACATTCTGGGGTCCCCCAGGGCTTGGTTCTTGGTCCTCTCTTGCTCACTTTATACATGATTCATATTGGTTCTTTACTGTCAGACCATCACCTAGATTACCACTAATATGCAGATGATACTCAGATTATTATTTCATTTGATACGTCATCAGTAGACGCTTCATTGAAAACTATTTCTCAAGCATTCTCTCATATTCGGTCCTGGATGGATTCAAATAAATTGCTTTTAAACCCGGCTAAAACTGAATTTCTACTTTTGGGCACAAAGCCCAGCTCAAGAAATTTGACTCTATCAACTCTGTTAAACTTGGGGATTTGACTATTCCTGTAAGCACTTCTGCACGGGATCTGGGAGTAATTTTTGATTCCACACTTTCTTTCACAGATCATACAAATAGCATCTGTAGAGTAGCTCAATACCACCTTCGTGATTTGTATCGTATTAGGAAATTTCTAAATAAATCTGCATTATTGCTCTTGGCAAATGCCTTAGTGTTGTCTAGACGTCTTGATTACTGCAACTCCCTTCTCTTTGGCATCTCAAAATCCAACCAATCCAATCCAACAAGTTCAAAATTCACTGGCTCGGGTGGTTTCAAAAACCCCAAAACGTGAGCATATAACCCTAGTTCATAAAGGTCATTGGCTTCCAATTAAAGAAAAATTAAAGAAAGGATAGACTTTAAAATCTGTCTTAAGGAAGTTCAGGTATACAAAACACTTTATTACAAGGAACCTAGTTACCTTCTTTCTAAACTTTCTATGCAAACAAGCAAAGATTCGACCAGATCCTCGTCTGCAATAGTTCTTTCCCTCTCCCATACACGGACAGTTCTTGGTTCTCGTGCCTTTTCAGTGGCCTCCCCCAAACTCTGAAACTCATTTCCTCAACATGTGCGCATTGCCAATTCACTAAATTTTTTTAGAAAATGATTAAAACCCTATCTCTTTGACCTGGCTTATTCACCATAGACTGTCACCCGTTTACCTGTCCGGATACCCTAGATTTGACCTGGATCTTTAATGATTTGGATTTGGTGTGCCATCGGTTGATACTCATGTACATTATGAAGTAGCGCTATAGAAGTTTAAGATTAGATTAGTGTAGGATCAGCTAACATCTGAGGAGGAACCGGCATGTTGGAAGCAGCAGCGGTCGGATGACAAGGGACCACGTCTACAGCGCCGCCGTCGTTGGTCCGAGCGGCCTCATTCGACGTCGAAACGGTCTTCACCCTGTTATCGCGGGTGGGATTGTCGCGGCCTTCGACCCTGTCCACAGCGAAGGGCGACGGGGACGCCTCCAATCAATGGCCACAGCCACTCATTTCAGCCGTCTCCGTCTCCATCAACGGTCGCCGACGTCGAAACGCTGTACATAAGATGGCCTAAGATTTTATTTTTCAACAATTACAATAGTTATTACGTAATAATTCATTAACCATAATAAGTAAGTAAAAAATCTCTTGATATGTCATCGCACTAAAGCGCCATTTGTATGTTTTTAAATAGCAGAAAATATAAGAAAATTTTACCATATTTAATATATTCTATACTAAATTTCTAATTTTACAATACGCCCTAGTTTAATACTGTATTGTAAATTTCTTTGATTCGTTGGGACTTTGGATAGTCTGATTGAATCATATAGCGCTTTAATTTATGGGCGTTTAAAATTTGATTTTTTGTAGCAGATTTCTAGAGAACAATATTGAATTTAGATTCTACTGCTTCTGTGCTAAATAGGGTTTTTTATATTTAACCATGCCATGTACAATCTCCAGTGATGGGCAAAAGTTAACTAAAAGTTAGTTAACTTTTAGGCTTTTATGTAAACTACTTTTTTAGTTGCATCAAAAGTTAAACTGGTTGGGTAAAAGTTTAGTTAATGCATTAGTTAAACTGATATTTTGTTAACTGGCTAATAGTTAAACTTGAGTTATTCAGATTCTATACCACTTTAAGCACAGGCTTATTGCAGCCTTGTCAGATGAGGATCTCACACATTATTCCAGCTCCTATTTGATTGGGTCTTGCTCACTGATCGGCGCCATTTTATGTGATCGAGAGAAAAAAAATTGTGCCCTCCAATTAAACGTTAAATTTGGTGGATGTCTCTCATTTCACCATTAACTAAATGAACTCCGTTGTGCCAAGGACGTGAGTGTCTGATTTGGATATTAAATGTTATTAGCATATCGACACATTGAGAATATATAGCCAAGGTGTTGAAGGTGACCATATAATATTCAGGCCAGACCGGGACGCCCGGAGAACATAAAAAACGAGCCGACGAAATAGCATTCCAGGTAGGGTTGCCAGACGTCCGGCAAAAGGAGGACATGTCTTTTTGTCGTACGTCGCGTCCTCCGTCCGGCAGGCATTGGTCTGAAATGAGAGTGTCCGGCTTTTTGCTCTCATCGTCTAATGACTTGAATTTCGGTCCACTAGGCCATGCAATTGGCAAATGCACACTATTATGGAAGATCAATGCTCAATGGACAAAGAAGAAAAACGGATTCTGTTTTCTTTTTTTGCTTGTAAATATTTTTTATCTGATAGATGATGCGAGTAAAGAGGTGTCAGAGGCGTGATGCCTTTCGCCCTGGGTGCTGGGGCAACCTTCTCTGCGCCACGGAAAGTGCACTTTGTGAATTTTATTACCTACTTTCTTAGTCCGACTTTGGTCTCCTCTGTGGCCTCTGGTGTCCTACTTTGGACAGGGAGGTATCTGGCAAATCAAATTCCAGGCTTATTACAAGTAGAGCAAGTAGTATAAGTGAATGCAAACAGTGTCAGTGTGACAACTCATCGAGATTATATAGAGCTAGATGAATGTTTTGCTACATATGAGTCTATGTGCAAGCGGTTTCTCACTGCAGCCAAGTATACTCAATAGTAAGAAGTTAAAACCTAAGAACAATTCAGACTATAGCAAAGATGGTAGCGGCTGTTGCCATAGAGTTCTTATTGCCTTAACTATGACGGACTGTGGACCAAATCAGAAGTGTTTAGCTTAAAGGCTTAAATTAAATGTATAATTATAAAATAAATATTAATTATAAATTATAAAATTATTACCAATAATTGATACGAATTTCACAATCGCTGTTTACGATCCATCCTATCTATAAAGTGGCAAGGTGCCAAGCACTGAGGTGCTGAAAAGAGCGAACTGCATGAGTGTGTGGAAGGCGACTTTGGCGAGGATATGGTTGAGATGGACTGGACACGTTTCTCGAATGGAGGATGTTCGTTTGCCAAAAATTATTATGTATGGTGAGCTTGTCCATGGACAAAGGACACAAGGTGGTCAGTATAAGCGATACAAGGACCAGGTAAAGGCAACCATGCAGAAATGCAAAATCAACATTAACAATTGGGAAGAAGAGGCCTCCAATCGCACTCTTTGGCGCAACGTCATCAACGATGGTGCGATGATTTTGGAGGCTAATCGGATAGCTGAACTTGAAAGAAAGCGTCAGGAGCGGAAGGACCGTACAAACTTAGACTCCACCTCTACAACGGATTATATATGTAACCACTGTGGAAAAGCGTGTGCGGCAAAAATTGGACTATATAGCCATATGCGCACCCACATATGAATGTAAACAGACTCTAGTCATAGATCATTTATGGACTCACAGGCGATCTGTCATCATCGATTTCGATGGACTGCTTATTATTATTATTATTATTATTAAATGTATAATTCAAAGCATTTGCAAATAAGAGTGGATCCAGAACGCTATTGAAATCCTTGAATTCATGATTTTTGCAGATGATACCAATGTTTTAGCTAGCCATTCCAACTTAGATGAGTTAATTAAGATAATAAATATAGAACTAGAAAACTATCCAATTGGTTTAAGCTAAATAAATTGGAACTAAACCTTTCAAAGACTAATTTTATAAAGTTTAACCCTAAGAATAAATCTCCACATCTTATTTCTGATAATATAATAATAAATGACCAAATCATCGTACAAACTTCATCTTCTAAATTTTTGGGAATTATATTAGATCATAAATTAAGCTGGAAAGAACATGTGGATCGTCTAGCAAATAAAATATCAAAAAATCTGAATATAATAAGGCACATCAAAAACTATTTGGAACCGATAGCTTATCATAATCTCTACTTTACTTCACTCTCACCTAAATTATGCAAATATTATTTGGGGAAATAACTATCAGACCATTATAGATAAAATCCAAATATTACAAAACAAAGCAGTTAGATTAGTATTCAGAGGAAATACTTGCCTGGATACTAATACTGTAGTTTATACAGAAAATTCAAAATTCTCAAAATGGTTAATATTTTAAAATACCAAGCCTCCATCTTTATATTCAAATATATACACAACCTATTACCTACAATTTACTACTTTTTATTATATTCTTTGATTCATATAAGGATAACTCTCTCAGAAAACTAAGAAATAGTGCTAACTTATATCTTCCTTATGCTCAAACTAACACTAGAATCTTTACAATAAAGTGCTCAGGACCAAGAAATTGGAACTGTCTTCATACTAATTTAAAATTAATTAATACCTTGACTCATTTTCTGAGGCAATGACATATAAAAGTTGCTAATTGTGCAAATTGCATTAAAAATAAGTAATCTGAATATGCTGCAAAAGTGAAGAGAGTGAAGATAGCAAAGTATGTGGCCCAGGGATGCAGCTAGGCATGGGCAGGATTTTAGGTTTGGGGGGCTGAAGCCCAAGATTCACTCTTCTTTCTTCCTTTTGAGCCCTCAATGCCATTTGGACTTGAATTCATTTGGGGGGACTAGCTTCAGGTTTGGGAGGCTTAAGCCCCCAAACCCATTTCTAACCACGTCCCTGATGTGGCCTATGGAGTTGAAAAAAAGATTTAGCAATGTGAATAGCGTTACAAAGATTATTATGGTTACAAAGTGACAAAAATAATGGGATTTGGTGATGAGATGCCATTAATATAGCAGCAGCCCTTGCATTCAAAGTCATAATATCAAGGATTCAGAATATCAATCCTTAGGGTTATTCAAACTACAGCTTTCCATTTAATAGGAATTTGCACATAAATGTCTAGAGATGCTACAGTTAATTAATAATACAAGAAATAGAACTTTCAATATATTGCTCCAAAATAGAACAGATGATGTCAGATGTTGAGTGTGGGGCTGTAGGAGCAAAAGAGTGAACAGAAAAGAAACAGGAAAGATCTGTCATGGGAAATAAAATGGTTTGAAGAAGCAGCATGAAATATCTGTATTCTAATAAGTAAGGGGCCTGCCTGTCTGACATAATCCACTGCTTTCTACTGTTTTCTAGATCAAGCTTTTAGATAGATACTCATTTCTGCCATTCATTGTTTATTATTATTATTATTATTATTATTATTATTATCCTGGACGATTTTTATAGTGCCGTAGCATAGTTAATACCAAAATCAAAAGTGCTTTGACAATGCTAACGTGTCAATGAAGGTCAAAATGGCGATGCTAACAATCCATTCGGATGACAAAATGAACTCGCTGCCATGAAGAAACTGGCGTCGAGTCCATGAGAAGCGGTCCTTCCGTAAAAAACACGTTAACGAAGATTTTTGTTGATTGTTGATTTATGCTTGCTGCCTTTCTGTTATTGTTATTGTTATTGTTCATGACAATTTATATAGCGCCGTAACATAGCAAGGGCCAAAGTCAAGGGTGCTTTACAATAAACGTGGAAACGAGATGTTGAATAGGTGCGTTTTTAACTTGTTCGCAAACTCTCCGAAGGAAGTCATGGACGACACGCAGTCCGGCAGTGAATTCCACAGGAGAGGATTTCCGCGCGAGAAAGAGCGTTCTCCGAACTTGAAGGTCATTCTGTAATGAATGGTATCAGAATTTTGTTACTACCATTCAGTAATGAAAACGTTAATTTTGTCACTGTGTTTTATAATGAAATTGCTTCTATGTTGTTGTGTGTTCACACATTAACAGATACAAGAAACATGTTCTAATTGGTAAATAACTGTGAGAGATCTAAATTGACGGATTTTTGATATAGCAAAGCCTGTGGCTTCTTCATGTAGATTAATTTTGTTCTCATTTCGACTTTAAAACAATTCATGATGCATGAAAATATTTAGTCTAAACAGGTAATTGCATAATTCTAGTAAACATAATTTCTAGTACATTGATTCAGTGACTGATGTTGAGTTTAAATTATAATTCTATATTCTCTAATTTTTTTATCGATTTGCCTTTTTTGTTTTAACCTTTAAATATGTGTTTTGTGGCATTTTCAGAACATTTAAGAAATCAGAGGAAGTTTTCAACCAGAATAGGATAAATTTCTGCAGATTCCACGAATATACTTTTGCAAGATAGCAAAGTTCTTCATGGTTGCAATATAATTAACAGTTTTTGGAGAAAGATATATCTGATATATTTATGAAATATGCAGAGTGCAGCTTCAGTGCATAGTTCAGAGAAATGCTTCAAAACGTTCTCATCTATACATTCCCTTGAACGACATGAAGGAATTCATGTTGGAGAAAAACCATGTGCCTGCAATGTATGCAAAAGAGCATTCAATCGATCAGGCACTCTTAGAGCACATGAAAGAATTCATACTGAAGAGAGGACGTTTGTATGTAAAATATGCACAAAGAAATTCAGTAGAAAAGATCATCTGAAAGTTCATGAAAGAATTCATACTGGAGACAGGTCATTTGTTTGCAAAATCTGCCAAAGAGCATTTAGTAACATGAGCAGTCTTAGACGTCATGAGAAGATTCATTCAGGAGAAAAGCAGTTTGTTTGTAAAACATGCCAAAAAGCATTCAATCAAGCAGGCACTCTTAGAGTGCATGAAAGAATTCATACTGATGAGAGGCCGTTTGTATGTAAAATATTCAAAAAAGCATTCAATTAAGCAGGCACTCTTAGGACGCATAAAAGAACTCATACTGAAGAGAGACCGTTTGTTTGTAGAATATGCAAAAAAGCATTCAAACAATCACGCACTCTTAGAGTGCATGAAAAAATTCATACTGAAGAGAGGCCGTTTGTATGTAAAATATGCAAAAATGCTTATTTTCTATTGAGCCGTCTTAAACGTTATGAGGAGATTCATTTAGAAGAAAATTCATACCATAGAAAATCTGTAAGTTGTAAAATTTGCATGAAGAAATTCAGTAGTACAGGTCATCTGAAAGTTCATGAAAGAATTCATACTGGAGAAAGGCCGTTTGTTTGCAAAATATGCCAAAGAGCATTTAGTGATATGAGCAGTCTTAGACGTCACGAGAAGATTCATTCAGGAGGAAATTCATACCAGAGAAAAACTGTAAGTTGTAAAATATGCACAAAGAAATTCAGTAGAATAGATCATCTTAAGGATCATGAAAGAGTTCATACTGGAGAAAAGCCGCATATTTGTAAAATATGCACAAAAGCATTCCATCAATTAAACAACCTTAAATATCATGAAAGGAGTCATAGGAGAAGTGGACCTTATATGTGTTATGTATGTAGTAAAGCATTCACTCAGAGAGACAATCTGCTGAAACATTATAGAACACACTGTGAAAAACTGCGACAGAATCACAGAATTTCTAAGATGTCGTCTTCTGAACTTGATTTTAAAAACAAGGTAATGTCTGCTGACACTTTTACTGTCAGGATGTTTTTGGATACGCAAGTAAAGAAAAGTCTTTTTGCAGTTAAACCTTTTGGATGTGGATTTTGTGATGAAATGTTTTTTGAAGAAGATCATTTTCTCATGCATTGTTCTCATCACTCGAATGAAGGGGATTTTTCAAGTGATTTGATTCGTCAATTTCCTTGTCAGGGACCTATGTTTAAAGGAGTATTGAAAGAGAGATCTTCCATCAGTGGTCTGAGTAAACAACTTGGAAAGGAGGCGGTCACTGGAAGCAGTTTGCGATGGTTTGGGCATTTTTAAATGTGTTGATCATTTTCATAATGTTTTGTAACAGTGAGGACGGGGGTTTAAGCTGCAATTAAGACGCTTCGTTAAACGCTCCGTTGATTATAATACAGTTTTGATTAAACAATATTTGGTTGTTAATGACAACAGCGTCTTGCAATATCTGCCGTGTATCCGTCGGACGGACGGACATCGAGAATTATATATATAGACTAGAACTCGAAGGCTCGCTTATTCGCGCGATGCCGCCTCGCATGAGGCTCGCTTCGCCGCCGTCGCTTCCGCGTCGCCGGCGTCCGCCGCTCGAGGCAACGACCAATCCAATTCCAATTCCAGAATGACCAATCAGAACGCTCACTCAGCCAACCAATCAGAACGCTTGAAGGTAACCAATCAGAACGCTCACACAGCCAACCAATCAGAACGCTCACACAGCCAAACAATCAGAACGCTCGAACGCAACCAATCAGAACGCTCACACAGCCAACCAATCAGAACGCTCGAAGGCAACAGACATACAGATAACGATTTTAATATAATAGATAGATTTTCGTAGTATTCGTCAATTTATTTGACAAATATCACCAAATATGGGCAAAATGCTAAGCCTACAATAACTAACCCTACACAGGCCCTATTATCGGTTAAACTATCTTCAGTCTAAAGCAGACATGGGTCAATTACAATTATAATTGTAATTCAATTGTAATTAATTACATTTGGCCAATGTAATTGTAATTGATCTGTGGAAAGTTCAATTACATGTAATTGTAATTGTCATGTGTGTAATTGTAATTGTAATTGAGCTATTGTAATTGTTTTATCCAATTCCTTTGAATTACAGGAATGTGAGTTTTATAAGTTCTATTAGCGTATTAGCATGTATGAGCCGATGTCTTGTCAGTCTATGAATGTATGGCAGTGAATACATTGGATGGTTAGTGAATTGTCAAAGCACAACTGTTATTGGTAAATGGACTCACTGCTCTGGTCAGTTGCCCTGCAAAAATTTACTCATTTACTTTTTACTGCCTTTCAAATTGAAAGGAAACCAGCTTATCATTTGTCTACTTCCAGTGTTCTGCTGCTGCGCTTTTTTGTGAATAAAAGTTTAATGCCAGTAAAGATGAGCGTAAATCAAGCAGGAGTAATATGGAATTATTTTTGAAAAGTCTGATGACTTTAATAATGATGTTTCCAATGCAAATGTTAAAGTGAAGTGCCGGTTGTGTGGTGAATTAGTGTCATGCTCGAAAAAGCTACTTCGAATTTGTTGACTCATTTGCAGGTTTGTGAAACTTTGTGTTACGGTTTTTGAAATAGGCCGTAGCATATGACTTTGTTGAACTAATTTATGTTAATTATTTTAGACACTTAAGTTTATTAAAAAAAGCAGAAAGAGGAATGAAAAGTAATTGTAATTGTAATTGACACGTTTGTAATTGTAATTGATCCCAATGTAATTGGCTGTAATTGTAATTGACAAAAAATCCATATAATTGAAATGTAATTGTAATTGCTTAAAACGTAATTGACCCATGTCTGGTCTAAAGCTAACATTGATTTGGCCAAAATCGCTGGCAGTTCCACCATGGTGATTACTGGGGATGCACCCCCCACCGGGTTTTTTGCTTGTCAACCTATTTTTTGTTAAAAGCTTTTTAAATCCAGTGAGCTAAATACTGCAGATGGCCTTTTTGCTTGTCAACCTATTTTCAAGTAAGTTTTAAAAATAAGAAAAATACTGGAAATACCCTTTTTGCTTTTCAACCTTTATTGTAGGCAAAACACTAATGATGCCTTATTTTTTCTTTACTTTTTTTCTTCACTTTGCATCCCCCACCAACTTCCTATTAATTTGTTGCATCCCCGCCACGAATCCCTGGAACCGCCACTGGCCGAAATGAAATCTTTGGGAGGCAGAATGTACAATAAATGACATTTCACCAGATTGAATCCTATAACAATATATTTATTTGCTTGTTTTCACTCAAATCAGTTCGTACAGATTTGGAGGAACCGAGAAATCGTTCGAAGTAGATGGATCCCGTGATATTGTAGAAAATTCACAAATAAGTGAAAACGATTAATAATTATAATAGAATTCAATTAAATATGAGGCCCAATAATAATAATTAATAGTCAGGTAATTGCTAAAACTAGTAAAAAGGCATAGTGAGCGAAGGATAAGATCATTTGGTAGGTGGCGCCAGTCGACAGGGAGATATTAGGAAGAAACGTTTTAGTGACCACCGAATTCGATAAAAGGAGAGCCGATGCTCAGGGGCAGGGCCCATAGCTGAGGTAAGCGTGTTTTCGGAAAGGGAGAAGACGGTGAGTTCCCTTGTAGATACCGGTATAGTATATTATAATGACTCCCATATAATAATAACTCCCCCTTCATTATTATATATATAATAATGACTCCCCCCATCATTATTATATATATAATAATAACTCTCTCTATATTATAATAACTCCCTTAGTTTTTCAGAAGCCAGCTGAGATACCATGGCCTAGAGCACCAAAAGCTTTTTTTATATCGATGATTGTTCCAATAGTGTGCTTGTGGGATTAAAAATTTGTTGTTTTGGTATCAATTAAATTCATTATTGGCATTTAAGTGGAGAAATAGGGCTGGAATCATATTGATCAGTGGATAGCATATTAAATGCATCTAAGTAGTTTAACATTCTGGTAAGCATTGCCTTTCAGGAATTTTAGGAAAACTGGGACATTGAAAATGGGTCTATAATTTGATATAACCATTTTAGAGACATTTTTATAAATTGGGGTTAGTTTTCAATTATTATTTCCTCTGGGATTTTTCCTGTAAGAATAGAAGAATCTTTGATATCAGACATAAGTTCATCTATATATTCAACACAGGGAATAATTATATTTTGATTTAGTTCATCATATCCAGATGGATTTTTATATTTAAGATTAACTATAATATCTGTAACCTCTTCTGGTGTAGTTGGATAAATTTGAAAGGAGTTATTAGACGGAATGTTTAAAAAATTATCATCTATCTGACCTAATGTATTAGAAGGCTGGATTTTTGAAGCTGTTTCGTGACCTATATTTAGTTGTTGAATCAATTGGAAATAGATTTCTTGTCATCCAAATATGTGTCATTGCCTTCTGTGCTAAGGAGAGTTATAGATTTATTTGTATTATTATTATTGTTGTTGTTGTTTAACGATTCATTAATATAGTTCCATGTAGTGGTAGCCTACTAGCGTTTGTGCTGTATCTTATGTTGTTTGAATGGCATGTCATTTCAGCTTGTTTCATTATTATTTGTTTGACCCATATCAATCCAATTTTTCTTTCAGCATTCCATTAACATTTTCTAATTTGATATGACACATAAGTGGGTCAGCTAACATTTATTTCTTATATTTACATTTTTTATTGAAAATATAGTCTTAAAGTCATGCACCATGGGAGGGTGCGCTAGTAACTTAGCAGTAAAATATGCTATATACAGGCAGTTTTTATGTACTTCTGCAATAAAATAACAAATCAATGTTTTATCCAGTCCCCAGGCCTGGGGGCAACTTCACGTGGCTGGAGGGAAGAGACGCAGTTCAATGCAAACATCTACGTAAGTTCTGGGATTGGGGGAGATGTTGTGCTTGGGGATCTCCCCTAACAGGCCTGAATGAAACAATGTTATAAATAATCACTTATTGCCATGAAAGGCATTGAAACAATGGATATGCAAGCCAATGTTTCATTTCTGGCATTTTCCTCGTATTCTTGCCACATTGTCCACAGCACCTCTGCATGCATGCAAGTCATTAAAGTAATGGCCCATATTTCCAAAGGCACACGGCTGTCAAGAGGCTTTGGCTTTCCAGATCGACCAAGTTTGGCAGTGTTGGCATGAATACCAAAAAGATCTAGTAGTTTCCTTGATATTATGGTGCACATCTATACAAAATCCTTGCATTCTGCACCATTATGTCGATGATGTAGGCAGAGCTTCTCATTGACATACGATATAATGACATATTCTGGTCAGCCTGATCCACTCCAACCATTGCTGTATTATAACATCGCACAACATTAGGCTGAGATTCTGTATGCTGACTCATTGGTTCTGAGATCTGCACCAGAGTGATGCACTGAAAAATGGTTCCAGTCCAATGGCATTCGATGCCAAGTACATCATCGTTTTCACCATCACTCTCTCCAATTCTTCCAGTGCTTTAGTAGTGCTAGATGCAATTATAGTCGCTTTAACACGAATCTGTTTTCCAGTCATATTATTGACAGTGCCTTCATTTTCATCCCCATAACCTTCATCAGATCCCAAACCATATAGGTCAAAGGTTTCGCGACACCTCGCCTACAGACCTTACGTCTATGACAATTCGTCTACAGACTGTTGGTCTACCAACAGTAGGTCTACTACGATATCCTAACCATAATCCTACCCCTAAAATTCTGTAAATGATTTGTCGTTATCTGAGATTCGGTTTTGGAGAATTGCAGTTTTGACTTTTTCTGAATACAAATTTATATCTGAATTAAAATTTATAAGAAAAAGTTGCCAATCAAAGTTTTGCTATATGGGGTATATCTTTAAGGCTCATTAATAGTTGGCATGAAACAATTTGCCAACATCATGTTGATAAAACATTCAGGTGGTTCATGAGACTCAATTTTTTTATGAGTCAATATTAAAATATCCCATAATTATTACTTTTTCAATGTTTCATTACCTAAGGGCTAATATAATTCAACGTTGAAAGAGTCCATGGATGTTCTTGGAGGTCTATAGTTACAGAGCACTATAAGATTTTTCGTGTTATTTGGCTGAATGTTGATTCTAATGTATTCAAAAACTTTGGGAGTTATGTATATCAATTTCTTAAAACTTGAGATTATTCTCAATCATAAACAGGGCGCAATTTTTTATGGGAATGGGGACTTCCCCCTGCCCAACTGCATCCCCACTGCTACATCCCCACAACTACATCCCCCACTGCAACATTTCCCCAACAACTACATCACCCAAGCTCGACATATTCCCACCAATATTCCCCCCACTGCTCCAGTCACAAATTGCACCCCTAATCATAAGCCCTACATCAACTCTGGTAGCATTACTTCTAGCTTTATGTATAAATGTATATCCAAGAACATAAACATTATCGGAATTTGACATAGAGCAAATGCGTCAGCATCTTCAGTTAAGCTTGGAGCAAGGCAATATGCATCCATTTCCTAAATCTGCAAAGAAATGTAAACGACGAAAATCGAAAGTGACGAAAATCGAGTTATATTTGTGATTTCTAACATTTTCAATACGAATAACTATGTACATTACATGAATGTAAATCCTTCAACTGAGATGAAAATAGACTTTAGATTAGAAGTACGTAAATTGGATTCACGTGGATTCAATGATCTAATTTTGACCGATTGCTCAGAAGAAGGAAAGAGTCAACCTATGGTTGAAGACAAAGAGAAACCGCATCCATGTCCACAGTGCAATATATCATTTAAATTGAAATCACATTTGAGGCAACACATAAAAATTCACACTGGAGAGAAACCCTTTGATTGTTCTGTTTGTGGAATGATGTTTAACTGGGCAAATAGTCGAAATCAGCACATGAGAATCCACACTGGAGAGAAACCCTTTGATTGTTCTGTTTGTGGAATGATGTTTAACTGGGCAAACTGTCTAAATCAGCACATGAGAATCCACACTGGAGAGAAACCCTTTGATTGTTCTGTTTGTGGGATGATGTTTAACTGGGCAAAGTGTCTAAATCAGCACGTGAGAATCCACACTGGAGAGAAACCCTTTGAATGTTCTGTTTGTGGGATGAT
Organism: Metaphire vulgaris; assembly: GCA_018105865.1. Classification (NCBI taxonomy): domain Eukaryota; kingdom Metazoa; phylum Annelida; class Clitellata; order Crassiclitellata; family Megascolecidae; genus Metaphire; species Metaphire vulgaris. The sequence continues at coordinate 19,651,756 of CM030835.1, forward strand.
GTTTAACTGGGCAAACTGTCTAAATCAGCACATGAGAATCCACACTGGAGAGAAACCCTTTGATTGTTCTGTTTGTGGGATGATGTTTAACTGGGCAAAGTGTCTAAATCAGCACGTGAGAATCCACACTGGAGAGAAACCCTTTGAATGTTCTGTTTGTGGGATGATGTTTAACTGGGCAAACTGTCTAAATCAGCACATGAGAATCCACACTGGAGAGAAACCCTATGATTGTTCTGTTTGTGGGATGATGTTTAACTGGGCAAACTGTCTAAATCAGCACATGAGAATCCACACTGGAGAGAAACCCTTTGATTGTTCTGTTTGTGGGATGATGTTTAACTGGGCAAACTGTCTAAATCAGCACGTGAGAATCCACACTGGAGAGAAACCCTATGATTGTTCTGTTTGTGGGATGATGTTTAACTGGGCAAACTGTCTAAATCAGCACATGTACATTCACACTGGAGAGAAACCCTTTGAATGTTCTGTTTGTGGGATGATGTTTAACTGGGCAAACTGTCTAAATCAGCACATGTACATTCACACTGGAGAGAAACCCTTTGAATGTTCTGTTTGTGGGATGATGTTTAACTGGGCAAACTGTCTAAAACAGCACATGAGAATCCACACTGGAGAGAAACCCTTTGAATGTTCTGTTTGTGGGATGATGTTTAACTGGGCAAACTGTCTAAATCAGCACATGTACATTCGCACTGGAGAGAAACCCTTTGAATGTTCTGTTTGTGGGATGATGTTTAACTGGGCAAACTGTCTAAATCAGCACATGTACATTCACACACTGAGAGAAACCCTTTGAATGTTCTGTTTGTGGGATGATGTTTAACTGGGCAAACTGTCTAAATCAGCACATGTACATTCACACTGGAGAGAAACCCTTTGATTGTTCTGTTTGTGGGATGATGTTTAACTGGGCAAACTGTATAAAACAGCACATGAGAATCCACACTGGAGAGAAACCCTTTGATTGTTCTGTTTGTGGGATGATGTTTAACTGGGCAAACTGTCTAAATCAGCACATGTACATTCACACTGGAGAGAAACCCTTTGAATGTTCTGTTTGTGGGATGATGTTTAACTGGGCAAACTGTCTAAATCAGCACATGAACATTCACACTGGAGAGAAACCCTTTGAATGTTCTGTTTGTGGGATGATGTTTAACTGGGCAAATAGTCGAAATCGGCACATGAGAATCCACCCTGGAGAGAAACCCTTTGAATGTTATGTTTGTGGAATGATGTTTAACTGGGCAAATAGTCGAAATCGACACATGAGAATCCACAGTAGAGAAAAGCCATTGAATGCCTCTCCTGGGCGGTGAAACATTCTCATTTGATTCAATGACTGTTGAAACTGATTAAGCACAGTTTATTTCTGAGGCTTTTGTAGAAAAGGCATCTATATCAACTCATTTCATTTGTTGTGAATAGTTTTGAATTGCTTGCATGGTTTTCCATACAAGTGGTGATATTTTCAAGCAATTAATATTACAGCTTATTATTGTTCACAACTTATATAGATGTTCAATGGAAATGTTTTATCTTTGGCAATTGTTCTCAAGTGTTTTGCAATTTTGTTTTGATCTTTTTGAATATAATTTTGTAAAAGCAGTTGCAAAATGTTCTGTCACTGAATTATTTGTCTGATCTTTTCATTGCTTTAATATTCGTTGATGAAACTGTAAGAGGGACTTATTTTATTGTTCATAAAATAGGGCATTGTTGTTGCTCCACTTGATGTTCGCTTATTACATACTTACTTTTCCTGTAGCTTCCGAATTGTTTGTAGCCACCATCACCACCACCAGCACCCTTCACCATGATCATTGTTCTTATTTAGAAACATTAGTAATATTATATGTTTTATGTAGCGGTTTGGAATATACATTCGTAAAAGAAGCCTTCATTACTAAGTTAGTAACGTTTATTAATGCAATTCAGTTCTGTTTTGCATGTTTTGTATCTGTCATTGCTGTTTTTCATATAATTTCATGTTATTCCGATAACGAATTTTCACTTATAATATATATATATATATATATATATATATATATATATATATATATATATATATATATATATAAAGTAATTAGACTTTTTTAAACTTCATATTTCCCTTCCAAGACATTTAGAGCTTGCTGTGTGCATAATCCTCTCATTAAATGTCCAGCATACTGTCTTTTCTCTTTAGCAATCTCTTTCATCAGGGTCTTTCTGCTTTCCATTCTCTTCAAAAATTCTCCATTACTTATTTTATCCATCCAACTGATTTTTAGCATCCTTCTGAAACACCACATTTTAAATGCATCAATATTCTTTTGAATAGTTTTTGTTATTGTAAATAATTAGGTCTAACATTTAAAATTGAAGTTAGTGGCGATAGGCCTACTTCTTCTGGGGAGTTATTATAATATAGAGAGAGTTATTATTATATATATAATAATGAGGGGGGAGTCTTTATTATATATATAATAATGAGGGGGGAGTTATTATTATATGGGAGTCATTATAATATGCTACACCGGTACCAGACGCTGAGGTTTAGGGAGTGATACCAAGTGAAAAGTTAAGGCGAGGCGGTACCAACAGTGGTACCAGCAGTGGAAGCAGAGTGGTATCAGCTGAGAGAGCGGAGCCGAGGCAAGTTGAGAGGCAGGATAGCGGTATCGATAGAGCAGCGGTACCAAGGGTATCGAGTGATACCAACTGAGAAGAGAAGCGGTACAAGAGGCTCAGCTGAGGGAAGGAAGTGGTACCAGTGGTACCATCTGAGGAAAGGAGGTGGTACCAGCGGATAAGGAGGATTGGTACAAGAGGTACCAAGAGAGAGAAAGGCTTTGTGTCGAGTGATAGGACGTGGTACCAAGAGAGAGCAGTGAGTGGTACCGAGTGAGAGGTCGGTACCAGGGACTTGGTACCAGGAACTAAGTGGTACCAACGGTACCCGACGTTAGAATGTCGGTGCCAAGGGCTGGGTACCAGAGATTAAGTGGTGCCAACGGTATCGGGCGTCGGTATAGGGTCGGTACCAGGAGGCGGAGAGAGAGAGAGAGAGAGAGAGAGAGAGAGAGAGAGAGAGAGAGAGAGAGGTACCAGAGATATAATATTATAAGAAGGGCCGTAAGAGGCGAGGTAGCAGATAATATAGAGCAAGATAGGAAGGCCTGAAGGGTATAGAAATCCTAAGCCAAAAAGCCTGTATCGGACGGCCACGCGTCCTTGAGTGTAGAACAGAGTCAGTCTGAATGAATAGTACAGGCAGGCTGACCTAGTGACTCGCCCTAAATATTGATAATTATATTCATTTTACTGATTTATACAGTTTTAGAATTAGGGTTAGGTTAGGATTAGGGTTAAGGCTACTGATTTGTATGTCGAACATGTATCGATTTATCCGGTACCGAATTATCCGGTACCGAATCTTCCACAAGCAAAATTCTGGTGCCGAATTCTCCGGTACCGAATCTTCCGGGAACCATATATATATATATATATATATATATATATATATATATATATATATATATATATATATATATATATTCGCCTCTGTGTTTGTCCCATTCTGATATAAATAAATATATGGTGCATACATACTTCTATATATATACATATTATATATATATATAAGGTATTTACAATTTCGTATATATATATATATATATATATATATATATATATATATATATATAGCCTATAGCGCGGAAGGGTTTTTATTTCCCGGTCGTCATGGAGTCGTTTGATCAGCTGCGATTCTAAGCTTCTCTCTGATTGCAAATGTTGGCTTCTTTCGCGACGCAGAGCAACCGAGCAACGAAGCAACAATGTTAAACACGGTTGCAACGGTTGCCAACCGTACATTAAACACAATAATATATCAACGACTCCATTTAATTGACAGAACTTTCTATGAAAGAGGAAATCAAATCTCGTGATTAATCCTTATGAGGGACATTTCATTTCCTGTTGCCGAGCGATCAGTCCGAATAGTTACAAGCAGTGGCAACACAGCTGTCGATTAGACGCTTTCTATCGCCTCTCCCTGTCTTTGTCCTTGTCCTTGTCTCTCTCCGTCCATTTAGGCCTAATTAACCAATAAAGCTTCGAACTGAGTACGGAGTGAGAGTGCAGATAATCTCGACATGCAAATCAGTTAGAATATGATTTTTATCTGCGATTTAATAAATCATTTACAAAAGCAGAAAAGTGACGACTGTTTGGAGCATTTAGAGTCGCACACACACACACACACACACGTGATATGCATCGGTCAATTCTACAACACAGTCAGGGCCATATTAAGGCAGGGGTTGAGGGGGCTGTAGCCCCCCCTCCCCGGCCCATCATGAAAATAGGCCCATCGATTTTCGAGATAACCTTTCTTTGCTTGTCAGCGTGGTTTGGAAGGGAGACAAACCTTTTTTGCTTATCAGAGATCTTCAGTATAGTATAGGCGACGGCCTTTTTTCTCAGCCACTGGCACACTCGGACCTTAATCCGGCCCTGAGCACAGTGCTAAGCCAGCATTGAAAAGCGTTTTCTACGAGGCGCTTTTCTCATAATATTTGGATTAATCCTCAAACTCTTTAAGATATAAAGCAGTTAATTGAAATTAATCGACACCAAAACTCTGTTTTAGTCAGTTTGGACATTTTCTCTGAAAAAGAACGTAACGCAAATAACGGTGCTCTGCTAAATATTGACGAAACCATACAAACTATGAAAATCCAATTGGAAACGCAGAAGGAACCTGATTGCCGTCACAAGCAGAGAAAGAAACAGAAGGAAACGAATAGACAGCGAAACAGGCAGCGAAACAGATGACGACGACGAAGACGACGTCTGCATTTTAAGCGTGCCACTTAAACGATGTTTGGTGAAATCTTTACATCTGACGAGGCAACGGATCCATAAGAGAAGAGCAGAGACGGCGCTTCTATAGAACGAAACTAAAAGGCAGATAAAACATCTGGACGCAAAAAGCGCAAGGAGCACAACGAATACGGGTTTCACCTCAGTAACTGTTATTGAAATATAATTCAGTTGAACACAGGAAGGTCACATGTTAAAATATGCTTGTTTATAAACCAGTCAGCGGTGTGCCTTCAGTAGTTTCGTAACTGTTATGGAATTATAATGCCGTCGTCGCTAGCAGACTATTGTTGGACTCTTAAGAGAGAAGTTCCTGAGGCACAATACAGGACAAAATCGTATACAACAACCGTTTAGGAGACATTGCATTACAATATTACATACAGGTCTACACATATATAATGTAATATGAACAATGTCGTTGATATTTAAACTACGTGTCACTCAAAAATATTACGTGATGGAGAATTTCTGGGCACATACCTGAATTCCTTGCCTAAACAGTTCTAGAATTAGACTTATTCTTTTCTGTGAAAGAAGATTTTTTTATTTTTTCACCAGTGTTATGATTAAAGAAAACAATTTCGATGGGATGGCATCCATCCGGGGGTCACTTTGGTCCATTGAACATGGCTCATTCGACACTGTAGGAAAAGAGGGCACAATAGAATATGCCCAACTGTCTGTAAATGGGTAATCAACAGCTGCCTCAAAACCCTTAAAAATAACTCATTAGTGTACCGCATCGAAAAATTCGTGAAAAACATAAGGATGGAAACCAAACACATTAGGGCGAGAATTAACTTATACGTTGTAACGAGCGTCTTTACACAACGCCAAGTCACCTACAGTGTAAGTATACAATGATACATATTTTAGGAAAATGTAAATTTTTGTAATGTTCACAAAAACTGAAGAAGTCTTAAGCATCCAGACTCGCATAGCCATCGTTGCTGAGACTGTCGAGGGTTTGGGTGACAAGGAAAGGAGTCTATAGTCGGAAAAACGAGTGAAGAGCAATGAAGTCTCTTTATAAGCACTTCATTTACCACTTCAATAGATATATATTATATACACATACATATATCCATAGACCTACATACAAAATGGTCGCAGATGATGCTCTGTTGTCAAGGTTTGTCAAATGAGTTCTTTGAGTTTTCTCTGAGTTTGCGTCTGTGGAGCAATTGGAAGAGAACGCAAATTCAGGTTTATCTGGAATGACTTTAATTTTCATTTCCTTTAGAGTCGATAATAAGATTAATTCATTCATTCGTTAGTTCGTTCGTTCATTCATTCATTCATTCATTCATTCATTCATTCATTCATTCATTGAGAGATGCCATTTATATTGAAGCTACTTTCGTCCGTCGTCAGATTATTCATCCGCCGTTCCGTTCATCGCTTTCATCCCATTGGCCATTTGTGTATTCGGTCATTGAAAGCGCCTGCAAAATTAAACATTCGTCGAAAGCAAGAGAACAAATACAACGACGCGAGCGCCGCAGCTGTCGGTCTCAGCCGCCACCTACCGACAGACGCTCAGCCAACGACCGGACAGACCGAGGCACAGAAGCACAGGCACATACACAGAACGATTCGTCACTTATGTACTGTACAGTACATGGCCCAGCAGAAGCAATCGCCATGAAACAGTCATCATACAGCCATAAGGAGCATGCATGCATACCGTGCCATCCATGCACACTGTGTATGCTCTATTGCATACATTATTAATTTATTAGAAATGAATATGCACGCAGGCAGACCAGGAAGAACCACTTTAACAGCAGCTGTCAAAGCTACACTCTCCATAAACAAACCTCTTCATTTCGTAGTCTTCCACTTCTGCACAAATCATTTCTACAGCGTTTTGATTAATCCTAATCTGACGTTTTATCTACATGAGACCGGATGACAGAGGCTGGGTCGGTTAGTGACGACTGGCTTTGTTCGGCTCATCGGATCCTTAGCACACATCTTGACGTGTCATCTTGGTCATCGTCCCGATCCTTCCCGGAGACGCTCTCGTGATCGACCAAGGATCCGGTGGATTGATCAACTCCGCCGGGACAGCAACAACACTCCGCCTACCACGCTGTGGCGTCATGCCATCCTTCGTGGCCACGGTTGTTCTGAGGTAACGCAACGGGGCCCTCCCTCGGCTGGCTACGCCAGAGAAGATGATGAGAGGCAACGATTAATCTCCGATGAACAGGCGAAAGGACAGACAGGGAGGCGAATAATTCTGCAGCGTCCACATCAGCCTCGACTGGCTGCTCGCCGCCACCGACGACGACGACCCCGCAGCAGCAGCGAATGCAGTCAGCGGCGGACGCCGTCTAATCCTCAGAAGCGGTTAAGAGTACGAAGGCAGGAATACGACATAAGGACATCGGCATTTGCTCGAATTATGAATCCAGCAGGTCAGTGAAAAAGTCTCTTTGCTCGGTAATCAAAGATGTCGTCATTAGCTTACGGGTTAAAATGAGTGTTGTAATGATGGTCATGATACGAGTGCTTAGAGAAAAGCAATGCCTATTCCGGTTGCATTTAGGCCAGTTGAGTAGCGTCAGTTGATGCTTAGCCGAGTGCTGTCTATGTCGCTATGACACGATTTAATTTAGGCCAGGCTTTTTGTATCACTCCAGGTTCGTCAAATGCTATTGAACAATTCTAATCCAGCGTTAGTATAGATTTGACTATTTGAGTAAAGTACCAAAGTATGAATTCTCATGGAATGAGAGTAAATTCTCACCAGCAATGGCAGCTAGTCACTTGTTCGTTTTGCTCATGGTCGATACGATTTAGATACTTCTTTCCGTTCCACATAGGTCGACTTAACGAAATCCCGAAAAATTGCGTCTCAGAATTCTCTCCAACAAACGTGCAACCAAAAATTCAAAAGACACCAGTGATGTATCTACCGTTAATGCTTAGGCACAGGGCTCCGTTATCCGGCGAGATCCGTCTTCTCGGCAAATAGGTTTATTATGGTGAAATTTCAAACGTTTCTCAATAGCCAAACGTCCAAATGTACTGTAATATTGTAACAACTCCTAAATTTCCTGGGTATGTATGCCTGACTACCTATGTAAACCTACAGGGACCAAAGGTGGGGTCCTATAACCTAACTATAGTAAAAGGCCTCATTACAATTTTGTCCTAAATATGGCACTGAAAAAACAAAAGCAAAAACTCTTGGCATATTCTGTGATGCATCGGGAATATTAAGATGGTGGACGACCAATCTGAAAACAAAGTATTTGGGAAGTAAACTTTGCCAGTCGAAGTTACGATTCCAGAACTGCTTTAGCGGCAACTAAGTTAGCTGCGAGCAGTCGCCTAAGCATTTCTAGCATATAACGGAATTATTTATAGATAACTGAATAGAGAACAGAAGAGAGCTACTCTTAACTCTGATGCTCCCTTCAGAACATTTCTTTAAAACGTGGTACTCGAATTGCGACCCGGGGTCCACAGTCCGGACCGGAAGGCTGGTTCTTGTGGACCGCCGCAGTTTTTCGAAAATGTGTTTGAAATATTTTGAACCTGAATTTCAGTGGCTTTCAAAAACAGCCTACTAAACTACTTAAAATACTGCTATTATACAGATTAGCTTGCTTACTCACTTACTATTGCTATTGCAATCATTCGTTGATGTATTTTCGTTTCCGTTTTCCAAATGTCCATACAGCTTTTAGTCATTCAGAAATAAATCATAATTAGGTCCAAAGTCTTTAAATTATGCACAAGATATCATCGCCTATTTCTAATATTATTCAAAATTTCTGTTAATGGAGCCCCACCTCAGACCCCGTTTCGAGAAATACTCAACTTCTCAACTTAAGAACATTTCTCAGATGGGGCATTACCAATGGGGCATTTTCACACAGGCTTACTTAGCCTCCTAAACCACTTAAAATCACATTATTATTATTATTATTATTATTATTATTATTATTATTATTATTATTATTATTATTATTATTATTATTATTATTATTATTATTATTATTATTATTATTATCATCATTATTATTATCTTGCCATAAAATATGAAATTTATTATTTGCATTTTGGGTTTTGTCATTTCTATCTGTTGCCTTGGTGCACTTTTAACAGTCTATTAAGAGGACCCGTAGTTATTCGTGGTTACCTACTAATACTACTATGCCGTAGTGCAGTGGTTCCCAAACGGTGGTACGCGTACCCCCAGGGGTACAAAATGGACTTCCTAGGGGGTACGCGGCGGAAAGTGGAAAGTCAGTGGAATTCTTATGCACTGATGTTTGATAGTAACAAATTTCACAATATTTGCAAAAGTTCTAAAAAAAATTGTGACTGGATTTGATTTTTTCAAACTGCAGTGACAGATGTAGACCTTTTGGACTCCTCTAACCCGTCACCCCTCGCTATAAGTTTAAAGTTTAACCTGTCCTATCACCTTGTGGTATTGGACTCTTCCTTGGTCAGCGCGGCAAATTCTAAAATTGCCCTGTGTGGATCAAAGGCGCAGCCAAGATTCTCGAAACTGGCTGATGAGATGCAACCTCATCCATCTCATTGATTCATTTTATTGTTTTCATTAATTTGACCGATAGGTTATGCAAGTTTAACTTTGAATGCTACAAGTACAGTACGATATTTTTATCCTAATAAGCTTTAATAAAAACTAGTACGCCTAGTAACTAGTTAATGATTATGGCTAATGCAGTCCGATTAATTACATGTAGGTTTGAAGACATTATTAAATTTCATGATTCAGATACCATGTTTATGCTATTAAAAATCGAAAGTGTGCTTCCTTAAATTTACTTTGAAAATTAGGGGTACACGGATTTTCGAAAAATGTCTGAAGGGGTACGCCGACCGAAAAAGTTTGGGAACCACTGCCGTAGTGGGTATAGGAATAATAAGATTTCCGTTTCCAACCAACTGACCCTCGCGAACGATGGAGAACGGAATGTGGACCGGCTTGAAAAAAGTTTGAGTACACTTGCTTTAAGACAATGCATGTGTCAATAGACTGCACGACCACTGGGAGAGCGTCTATTTCAATTACTGGGCATCGGTCGTAGTAAGCTAGACTTTATGTTGTTTTTTAGCACAAATGTTTTGTAGGAATCGTGATCGAATTCTCTGTAATTCGCCAAATTAAGCAGGCAGTGCTTTTACCTTGCAGATCTCTTGACTAAAATCGATTCACTTCAGACGAGTCCTGTCTCTGATGCAGAGGGTCGTTGTCAACGTCTACCTGTCTCCATGCAAAGTATGATCATGACTGCGCTTCTAATTGCGTCAGGTGAACGTTTTCTCTTCTTCTGTCTATTCGGGGCGTACAGACGAACCCCCGCACAGCTAGACCTTTTTGCAACGTCTTCTGCTAAGGGGTGCTTATCACACCCCATTTATCTAAGTCCAGTCTATAAAAATTGCATATTTATATGGCTATGGTACTAGACAACTTCTATAGCGCCGTAGCATAGCGAAGGCCAAAGTCAAAGGCGCTGCCGACCACGCTGACAAATCAACATGGAACGGAGGGTGTTGGTCTTGAGGGAAAATCCGCTCGGATGGCACGAAAGAGGTCGCTGCCGTGTTTAAATCGGGCAGTGAGCCCTTCAGAAGGCGGTCTTCCGCAAGGGGACGTTCCGTCGAAGAGTCAGCGAAAACGCAGAAATGATGTTGTTAAAGGACCGCATGGATGCTGAGAAGAATTCTCCGTGCGGCGAAAATCAGGCGGCGAATCCTTGAGGGCGGCGACGGTCGTCTGCGAGACAGACTGCGAGACATCGCCGAACTTGACGGAAACCGACTGAAGATGGAATTCCGCGCGTGAACAGGAATTAACAGTATTTGCTATTTATAGCCTGTAGACTAAGTCGACGGGCTGGTGGCTTAGATAAGATGGCGGACCAACCACGCCGACACGGGCGACATAAATCCGATCTGTTAAGCGCAGAGAAAACGCAAAGACGATCGCCGACCTCTTAGAACGACGGCTGGGCGATAATCCACGCGATTAGCGCAAAGAAATAAGCGCAAGACGTCGGTAAAACCGCCAAGAACGGCGATATTCCGAAGCACGTACAGACCACTTGCGAGCAGCCAAAATGGCGCTGCCGGAATTGTCCATGCATATATATCATTGGATCATTGCGTCATTGGATATGTCCACACATATATACCATTCGGATCCTATATTCAAGGCTCTAACAAATCGAACATATAACCACCAATAGAACTTTAACTATCTATCATATTTTTGCGTTTTAGGCAACTGAATGCGAAAATTATTCGGACATTTGTCTTTAGAATATATATATATATATATATATATATATATATATATATATATATATACTGTATATATATATGCAGTGTTTTTTCTGGGCCTTCTCTGGGAAAATCCCCTCCTCGAGTTTGAAATTACACCCACCCCGCCACCCAAATTTTCATATTTTGGCTGGTAGGAAATTTCCCCCATAACATTTTGACATTGTGTAGCGAAGTGTGACGAGGGGAGAAGGGTAAATGGATAAACGGATGACCTTTTTTGCTTGTTAGGGCATTTGGAGAGGAAATATATTGATGACCTTTTTGCTTGTCAGCAAGAAAATTTGTCCTCCCAAACATTTCAAACTCCCTCCAATGTCTAGGTGGCTAGAATAAACACTGATATACTGTATTTGCATAGAATATAACCTTACTTTATATATATATATATATATATATATATATATATATATATATATATATTTGACAATAGACACGTGTGTTCTTATTGTTAAACCGTATATCAAACAGTCAATGTCCGTTATGCACTGATATAAGAAAAAAATACACCGTTAAATGTCCTGAAATTAGAGCTGTACCGATTGCACGTTTTGCCGATTGTTCCGATTACCGATTGTTCCGATTGTTAGACAACCGATTGTTTTGCCGATACCGATTATCTGTCGAACTATAAACATCGGGCGTTTTTAACGATCATGCAATCAAATTTGCCATAAAGGTGTAGCGTAAATGCACATGCCCTCCGTATGCAGGTTCAATTCGAGGTTTGCCAAGATACTCGATGCATAATGTGTGCTTGATAATTAATGAATAATGATTTTGTTATCAATACTTATTATGTCAAATTGTGAATTTCCATGTTCACATTGTAATTTATAACCGATTGTTCCAATTATCCTAATAATCGGCAAGAAAACAAGTGTTACCGATTAATCGGTATCGGCACAGGACTGGCACCCGATTACCGATTGTTCCGATTGTCATAATAATCGGTCCGATTATGAATGTTGCCGATTAATCGGTACAGCTCTACCTGAAATGCCATTAGTGTGGCCGTGAGGGAGCTCGGGAACCTATTCGGGCTGGCATAAGTTGTAGGATTTGCGAGAGACCGATGAGAAACTCGGGGGAGCTGAAATAAATCGCAGTAGGCCCTAAGTCTGTTTAGGTATGCACCAGAGCTCACCGTGTCAAACTCTTTTAGGCCTATTACTCATTATTGACGGAATGTCACAACTGATCACCAATAGACAGCATTAGCTAACTAGTGCATCTTTTAACCGATTGCTTCTGTATAAAAATGAATGCACGTATTGTGAGCATTAAGCGATCAGATGAGATCTTCTTCTTCTTCTTCTTCTTCTTCTTCTTAGGATTCGTGTCTTTCGTCGGATCCTGTAGCGAGGAGATGCGGAGAGAATGTTTTAGTCAGTTGTACGCATCAAGCGATTTCCAGCAGATGGATCGAAACGACACTGTGTTTCCCACTTGGAACGACACTCAGTTGGATCTGCTGTGCAGGTGCGACGACCGCTGATCTCTTCCGGTGTTTATCTTTGTACTGAATGAAAATACAGTAACAAGTACAGTTAAGGTACTTTTAGTGAAGATTTCAATCGCTCCTTTTTCTGTTGTCCTTTGCGAATACATTTCACTCTGGATCAGACATATTCTGCATGACGCTGTACAATCTCAATTAAGATGCCATCTACTTCGCTGGAAACGAATTTAAAGCTGCGCTGTTGCGTGCGAGAACATTAATGTTAAAAGAGCCAAGCATTTTTATAAACTCAACTGGGTCTTTTCTCTCAAGCACCTAGTTTCAAATGCCATAAGATTTCACTTCTGTTGATCTTCGATTTTGTATAGATTGGGCCTATACCTGATGTGATTTCCTTTTGTTCAAGTTATAAGCACATCAAGTTTAATAATAATCAAAATGTCAATAATAATAATAATAATAATAATAATAATAATAATAATAATAGTAGTAGTAGTAGTAGTAGTAGTAGTAGCAGTAGTAGTAGTAGTAGTAGTAGTAGTAGTAGTAGTAGTAGTAGTAGTAGTAGTAGTAGTAGTAGTAGTAGTAGTAGTAGTAGTAGTAGTAGTAGTAGTAGTAGTAGTAGTAGCAGTAGTAGTAGTAGTAGTAGCAGTAATAATAATAATAATAATAATAATAATAATAATAATAATAATAATAATAATAATAATAATAATAATAATGAGTTTCTTCGGTCAGAGCTTGCAAATTATTGTGGAATAATTAGGTTTTCCACTTCTCCGAGTGCACTAAAATTGCAGCCACTAAACAACTTCTGAGAAGAGTGAATCAATTCCTGTATCTCTCGGCAGTGCTTTGGGTCCCATTCTTTATATTCTCTACACTGCAGATCTCAATGCGGTCTTTACCGAGCTGAATTCGAAATCTCATCTCTAAGCCGACGATGACATGGCTTTTGTCTCAGAGGTTTCTTCGGTTACAGCTGGCAAATTATCGTGGAGTACACTAATCAACTCTTCACGTATACGATTAGTATCGAACGACATCTACTCGCTGATTCAAGGACTTTTCACCTCCGATGAATAGTCCTTGGTAAGAATAGTTCGCGACGAACAGTCCGGAGATGAATAGTTCGGAAATGAAAAGTCCGCATACCCTACTCGGCCTACTGGCTGCCAGCAGTAGTCAGTTTACGAGCATCTCTCTTATTAACCCATTAAGTGGGCATCACGGATATATCCGTCCATTTTACATTGAGTTACAGTTAAATACACGGTTAAGGGGTTAAAAATACGCAGAATGCAAGGCTCCCTCCACATTAATCATCTGGCGCCGATTTGTTCCAATTCCTAGAAGATAAATCATGTGCTCTGCAGACAGCAAAACCACCGATGTGCACTGACTGCTGATGACATCCAATCTTCATCGTATAACTATGAACTATAACACTCATCATTCCCATGCGTCTAGACTCTATGCCACGCTAGCATGAACCTATGTTTGGTGGGCTTGTGAATGCCCGAGATTCGAATCTAGGCAGTAATGTTGCTCAATCGAATAAACCATCGAAACACCCGAATATTTTCGAATAGACGTCGTTTTATTGAGATCAAATACAATACATGATATGAGGATTTTGACTTTCGAATGGAGGTGTTCAAATGGTTGAAAGGGTGAGATAGTAGTACTCTATCGAATTTTCATAGTGAAAAAAGTTGCTAGTAACTGTTGTTTAATATTTGCTTCAGTACAATGCAGTCTGCAGAGAGCTGTGTCAATAACATCACCAGCTACTGCAATTCAACGCACTTGGGAGTTTTCCAAGCCAGCGGCGATATTATCACCTATGTTTGCAGCAAAGGAGGCAAAGGTCTGACGACATACAATTTCCTATATTCGTTGTCGCTGCTTTCAGGATTCCATAAAATCCATAGAGCAAATTTGAAGTCACGGTTAGAACTTCTTTTCTGTCCCATTACGACATGTTACACGAGTATCTGACACGCAACACAGGGGTGTGTAGTACACTGTATTTTAAATGGTTAATTCAATGTGTTTATTTTATTGATAACTAGTTGTTCCCGGCCACGCATTGCTGTGGCTAAGTAGAAAGTATGGCTTCTGACGCATAAGCTACTGCGTAGGCAACTGCGAACGGCGGCCTCTCCTTTGCCTTCAGCACCTCCAACAAATTTCCCTATTTTAATGGTTGAAGGGAGATGTCTTCTGTACCTCCAACAATGGTTGGAGTTGCCCTCGGGAACTCCAGCAGTGGTTGGGGTCCCTTCGCGACCATATCACTATTTTAATTGTTGCAGTTAGAAATTTTTGTTGTAGCTGGAAGTCCCTTCTATACCTCCAAACCTGCCCAATACCACTGCGATTTTGCCTGCTTATATAGCTCAATGACACAAGCCATTTTGTCTGTTTCGTTCGTTCGTTCTGTCCGGGCATGGCATAAATGTTGCTAACTGGAGATTGCATAATTTTAGAGATTTCCAAAAGGAAATTAGACTCATTTTAGGATCGCATGATGTTCTACTTTTGTTTGCTGCAGCATTTAACGCGTTTCAAATTTGTTTTGTTTTTAAACCCTGAATTAAGAAATGATTACTAAATAGGCCTATGCGTTTAATTTGACGACCGGCAACCGTGCGAATGAATCGTTGATGTGGCGAGGTTAAGGCCGGGAAGGCTGGGACCAGTTGTCATACGAATAGTCATTCCATGCCAGAATGTTTCTTTGTATATTTTGTGTCAGTTTTAATATGACCTGTCTTAATTAAATATCGGCATTTCGGTCTATACGCGTGTATTTTCATGACAAAGAGTCACCAATGTTACATTTCTTAAGCAGACTACATATAAACATGTGTGCCTAATTAATTTTTTCTGTTTCCAGTTCAGTTTTGGCAACAAATTCTAGTATCCGATAATGTTCAGGCAATGTAGAATATACTGGGATGAAAATCTCATCAGAACTGACGCATTTCTCGACTAGTAGTTTTTTCGGGATATTTTTGCGTAAATGTTTAAAAGGGTGATCTTACATTTCGTCCCATTCTTGGCCTAACGATGTAGTAACAATGTTACTCAATTGTTTTCAGACTACAAACGCATTAGAAATTGCTTTCTGAAGAAAGAGGTTCGTCGGAGCAAAGGCCGTTGTCATGGTGACTTAATAGCTGCGCTTGAAAATGTCTTTCTTCTACAAGGATCTCAAAGCGAAAAGTATCACGAGATATGTCAGTAAGTTCCTGCATTAATATAGTAACAGGGTTTAAAGTTTAAATAATATATAACAGTGTTTAAAGTGGTTCAGTAGGGACTGCCCTGTGTGAGAACCACTGTTGTTCCCGTCCAATCTAATATCCTAAACTACTGAGGTTTATTTTGAACTCGTTCACAGTTGTAGCCATTACTATCCCCTCATCCAGTTCATTCCATCTGTCCACCACTCTTGCACTGAAAAAGTGCTGTTTGCGTCTCCCAACCCGTTTCTTGAACAGTTTCGTGATGTGTCCTCTGGTTCGATCATACTGCTTCATTGTAAAAAATCTTTTCTCTTGGCATTTCCACTTTGTTTGTTAGTATTTTGTATGTCTCAATCAAATCTCCCCTCTCTCTTCTTTTTTCCAGGGTTGTCAGCCCACCGTGTTTTAGCCTTTCCTCATAGGTTAGTTTATGATATTCTTTGATCATCTTTGTTGCTCTGTGTTGTACTCTTTCTAAGGTCTCTATGTCTTTTCTAATAGCTCCTAATAGCTCTTGAGTTCGTAGTAAGAAATATGCCTGCGAATACAATTTGTATCGTTGATCAGTAGTCGCACAGACGTTGAGACAGATAGAAGGATTCGTGGATTAACACAAACAGGCATACAGAGGGAAGAACAGTCCGTCTCAAGTGTTGCGCCAAATATTCGTTATTTTCATCTTCATTCCAACGTAGTCTAGAATTTGGTTGAAATAGTGTAATTGAATTGCAAGGCATGCGTTGTTGGTATTTTTTCTCTAGTGAAAACCTGCTACACTCAAGTTCGTGACCTAAGTCGCCCACGTCCGTGTCTCGACACTGAAACTGCATCCATAATTATCGTTAAAGACCTACTTCAATAGATCGCTCTAAACTAGACTCCTGCAATTCCCTTTGCTTTCAAAGTTTCCATAAGTAGATTGCGTCATTCAAAATACACCGGTGTTGGAAAATAAATCCTCCTCAAACAGATTCATTTTAAAATAAAATCGCCTACGGGAGAAAACAAAAAATCTCTCCTCTTAAAATGAAATCTCCGCTGGCGATTTTATTTTAAAACAAATTCGCCGAGAGATATTTAGTTGTAAAATAAAATATCCGGAGGATGCTTCATTTAGGGGAGACTTTATTTGGTGACACCGGCTCAAGAAATAACCTAGTTACCATAATTCTGCCATATCTTACCTGTAATGAACTGACTATGCTGGCTCTAAGTAATTATTATAACTGAAAGTAGCCATTACAAAATAATAATTACATTGGTCTACAGCTTGCTTCATCAAAACCTGTTTACCCGCAAAAGCTAATAACGTCTCAACCTCCACAACCCACATGATAGTCACCTCATCGTCCTGTCCAACTCCCTTTGAAATAGTCAACGGACAAAATCTGCAACGGCGCATTTTCTTATGCCGCACCAGAACGGGTGAGGGCGGAAGATGATAGTGGGTTATGCGTTGGAGCGGTAGGCTGACGGAGCGGTGTACAGTACAAGCCCTGTTAGGGCTCCTATAGTGGATTTCTCACAGGCAGTAATGCCCCTAAGCCACTCTAAATAACGATGTAGAATAGAGCTCAATTCCAGCATCTCTCCGTTGCCTGCGGTAGGTTAACGGTCAAACGCTATGTATCGTCATTTCTTCTAATTCCTGCATTGTCTCCTCAAGTCTTTTAGATCAAAACTTAAAACCAGAAAGTAAATTTCTGGAAATCTTTTACTTAGTAGCTACTGTATAAAGTCCCATGCAGTCACTATGATCTATGGAGCTGATTTTTGCCTTTCGGTCCATGTACGTTGAGGTATTATAGACATGGCTGACAACATTCGGTTAATTTAGATTCAGTCGGAGCAACAGTAGTAATTGCAGCAGTTATTTTAGCGATGTTACCTTTTAAAAAGGAATCTTGACAAGTCAACCGCCTGCGTGACGAAAGCAATCGACGAGCAATGCGGATCACCGGCCGCCGACTGGATCAGCGTTGTGTTCGAAGCACATCACAGAGCAGTCAAGGACAAGATACAGTGCAACCTACTAGGTATTCAACTTCCATCAATGTCTGTGTTTCGGATGCATCTTAGCTTCTTCTGCTGTTTATAAATTAGAATGGCACAAACATGCACCACAAAATCTCACTGAAAATACTTTCAGACTCCTCCTACCAGCTTTCCTAAGCAGTGGCGTAGCGAGGATTTCCGGAAGGGGGTTTGGTTTTGATCGTGACCAACTTAAAAAAATCTTGACAACCAAAAAAGTCATCCTCATCTTTTCTTTCTCATTTACAGATGCTGACAAGCAAAAAGGTCGTCAGCTTACGCCTTTACAAATTCAAGGGGTAGTTTTGAACTCCAAACCCCCTTGGCTACGTCACTGTTCCCAAGTCCACTGTTCGCCGCGGTCTTCTATTTATTTTATCATGATGATGTTGGGTCTATTTATGAACGACTTAACAAGACGGATCCGTCGGAACGATTTTTTTCGCAGGAGAAGTATTTCGTTGGCCATTTGGTAAATTTCTATGTAGCTGGATGTTCCTCTTTATGAATCTGATGTAATGGGTGAACTGCAGCCATAGCTTTTGCCTTCCATGCGGTGCAGCTGCACCCTCTGCAACCCCAGTTCCGACGGGTCTGTAACAAGATTTGCAACCAAGTCCTCTTATGCAACAGACGCTGCTTGCAACCTACTAGTGTTGTCTAACATTGGGCAGAGCGTCTTAATCGACGTAAGCTTTGCGATTGTCTGCGATTTCTCCCAATGACGTTTTGGTTGTACAGGATGTGCCAATAAAACCGGCACCGCTCTGTTCATTGTAAATATTTCCACAACCACTATGTGAAATGCACGAAATGTGGAGTACTTCTGTAGTGTTATATTGCCCATGTAGCCGTTGAAGCTTTTCTTCCATATTTCACAGTGCAGCGGCGCTATCTAGCGAAAACCAGGCCAAGTGCAGAAAGAGTTCATTAAGAGCAAGAGCCACCACGCTTTATTGCTAAAATTAGCAAATATGTTTAATTCAATGTGTAAATCAATTTTCTCCCTGGCTATACTCTGCTTTGATAGCGTCACAGTGATGCATTTTGTCTGTTTTGTTTCTGGAATTAGGCCTAATATGCAGACTGGAAGACAAGTCACACGCACACAGAATTCCATGTGAAATTGCATGACAGACTCGCGTATTATCTCATATTGTTATGAACGCACTCTATCCCTAGCCTGGTTTGCGCTAAGTGTCGCCACTGCACTTAGAAGTTCGAAAGGAAAATTGAATAGGCTGCACTACGTAGGCCCCCTATATAACACCGCATAAATGCGCCAAATTTCATGCGTTTTGAACCATAGGCTGTGTCATATGTCAATTTATAAGTACGTTGATCAGGCAATATAACTGCTAAACAAATCGAAATCAATGAAAACACTGCGTCAACAATTTCAATAACTGTTATGTCCTACGTCAGCAGTCACGTGATCCTCGCTGGCAAATGAATGGAAATTTTAATTGAACTGGTTACTGTCCATTTTCCCTATGAAAGGCGCTAACATTCGACCTATTGCCGTTAAACCATACACGACCAGCTGTTGTAAATCACCAGACACTGTGATTGACAGCAGTTGGTTTCATGCATTTGTAGGTAATCTGCTCCGTTATCCTCTTGCCAACGTTATCTTCGGTATCATCGTCGTTCTGTTGCTATTGACGACCGTCTGTATTCTGGCATCATTGCTTATCTATCGACATCAACTAACGAAGCAACCGATCACTCGTCACCATCCAGATAAAAATAACACAAAATGCAGCGCTACATCAATTCCAATCAAATCATCCAGTCAAGCTCTACACCCTGCTGGAAGAGGAAGAGAAGGAGGAGAGAGAGGAGGAGGACGAAAAGGAGGAGAAAGAGACTGCATGGTCTCTGTGCCTCTACTGATCTCGCATACAAGAGGACGATCAACGTGAAGCGTCAGCCGTGACTCATACACAGCGTCAACATCTACAACTGATGGAAAGTTGTTTAATTGTGAGAATCGAGCGTCTATGACTGTACTGTTTTCCGAAGTGGTGGTCCGCGGAATGATTCGAGAAAACTGAGAACATTTGATAAACCCGTAAATAACAAACAGGACCACCTTGCGCATTAAAAATTAACTGCTAGCTGCTCGCAGTAAATGTTACAATGTTATTATTCATTTGCTGACATTTGTAATATTTCCACACGTATAAACTAAGAGTACTATTTAGAATATGATAATAATATATGTATATATCACGGCATATTTATGGTTATATTGTAGGAGGAAGAACTTTAAGAAATGGCACCAGTCCCTGGTGCAATAGTTATCATTTTACCGGTCCGTAAGCTTAATCTAACTGCTGACGATAAAAATAGACAATAGCGACAAAGTTTACTGCGTTCTTTGAAATAAACAGTGTGCTAACAATGGTCCAGAATTAGGCCCCTGCGAATCAAGCAAATTAGCTAAAACCTATAAGCCCTCAATGCCAATTCAAGGACATGATGCCAGCAAACGAGATAAAATAGTTTTTTATCCAGTGACTGTTCCACCAGAGTAGCTGCACCTCTACGTATGCCACTTTATGCGGTGGCATGCAGAGAGTGGTGGACGCCAAAGACGCCAAAGGTCAAGCCTAAAAATGTTTGACGAGCATAAAAATGAAGGTCACCGAGTCAATTTTGGCACCACCATCTGGTCCGCGCTCAGGGTCACCGCCTCCTCTGCACGCTACTCACTTTATGGATACGGCCCAATGATAATATACGAACAAAATGAGTCTATTATGACATATTTGTGATTAATTATTTTAGAGAGTTGTGAAGCGTTTAGTCCCAAGCATCGTGGCGTTTTGCCATGGTTTGGGAGTTCATATGTTCAAAAGGGCTTTGAGGGACATTAGGACATAATAGAAATATGAAGAAAGTGTCTCTGAATTCAATATTGATAGTAGCATGAGAAACCGTCCAGTTGGCATAATATTTAGGAAGTTATATTTTTCTGAAAACCCCTAACGTTCTTGTGTGGCCCTTAATGGAAACTTCGACTTTAGCGACAATTTGCTAGAAATGACTAAAAATTCTGTAGAACAACACATGACCATTTCAAATTTTCCGTTAAAATAATACAAGAAACCGAGCAATTTTCCGACTAATACGATGAATAAATCCAAAATATCAGTGCATTAGGCCTTTAGGTATTGCATAAATGTTATGAGAAAGTGTAAATAAAAAGTTCAGTATTGAGTTTATTTCTCAAATGATTAGATTTAAATGTAATGGAATTCGTCTAATGTTAATAAAAGTCATCGCTTCTAAAACTTAGGAAGAAGAGATTTTCATTTCCGTTGTCTTCAGTGAATACCATTGCCAGTGCCAAGGATGCCATTGAATTCCCTCGTGGCCGTTAAGCGAACCATTTGACGAATAGTTCCCGCGTAGATACTGTAGAGACCGTTCAGATTGCTATGGTGACAGTCATTGTACCACCAAGCTCCACCATAAGGTACAGCGCAGTTTCTAGAAGAAGCTGCGTCATTATCGCTGTCTTTTGTGGAAAATCGTTGATTATTTTGATATCTAAGACTATCTCCTGAGACCAATAAGACAAAGCCACGATCAATATAAACACTGCCATATATAGTATATACATACTGTGTATATATATAATATTATATATGTATATATACAGGGTGTAAAAGGTGGACCGATGTTTGACATTTAAAACATTTCTTACACCAGGCACTAAAGCATCTCTTCTTGGCCCGTCTTTTCTGACCCAATGGTGGCTTTTATCTCTGCTATCCCATTCACATAGAAAACATGGATACTTCGTGTACCATCCTTGCTGCCCCAATAACATTGATATAACTTTCAAGTCTCCACAGACAATCGATTCATGTTCATTGTACTTAATTTTCGACAGTATGATTTCCAAATTCTCGTAACGCTCCCTCAAGTGGACTGAGTGGGCCACCGGCAGTGATGCATACTTGCTGCCATTATGCAGAAGAACTGCCTTTAAGCTTCTTTTTGATGCGTCAATGAAAAGCCGCCAGTTGTTGCAATCATACTCAATGTCAAACATGCCCATCAACTTTGCTACATCGTTACAGTAAATCAAATCCTCGTTTTGAGTAAAAAAAATGGAATGAAATCATTTTCGCGGTTCCTGTACCAAGAAAACGAAGTGCCAGTAGCTAGAAGATTTTTCTGTCTCAGTCTAGAACCAAGCAACTCAGCAGATTCTTTCGTTAAGTCTAAATCCCTGACCAAATCATTCAACTCTTGTTGTGAAAATTGTTGAGGCTCAATGCAAGGAACAGTGAACTCTTCATCTGAAAAGTCAATGTCTTCCTCTGATGTGTCTGATATAGAAATATTTTCCAGTGATTCAGGAACAGAAGGTATAGGAACGTCCGGACCATGAGGTACAGGACGAATCACTCGGAAGGCTTGGATAGAAAATGTCTTTCCTGTTTTCAAATTGTAACCTTCCATATTGCACGAACAGAAATAGCAGTCATCAGAATGATTTCTAGCTTCTCTCCAGATCATAGGAATCCCAAAGCGAAAAGATTTCTTCTTACCCTGATACCACTGGCGAAGTTCTTCAACACAAATGGAACACACTTTGTGTGGTGCCCATGACTTGTCTTGGTCACATAACTTAACCCCAAAATAGGCAAAATAGACTTTTTTCACGAATTCAGTAATATTTCACTGTTGTTTTTTCACTACGAAGCTGCCACAAATATAACAGAAGCTATCAGGTGAAACACGACAACCTCTTGCAGTCATTTCTACTAAGTTTTTACCGAAAGTCGCACTTAACGATGTACTTCACACCGCTTCTGAAACTCCACTAACTGAAGCACGCTTACAAGCCCATTTTATAACTACTTAGTATAATGATTGCATCATCCCACAAAGGAATTGTGCAACATCAAAATGGCGTCATCAACCGTATTGCGCAACCTCGGCGTATTACATCGTGTGCGCAATCTCGGCGCCCTTCACCCTCTGCAAGCGCAATATCAACCGTGAGAATTACTAAAAATTGTCTCAGTCCTCTTATGTTACCTAATATATGTATCAAAAATTCATCATTTAATGTACGATATGACCTAATAAATATATAAAAATTTCTTTCTTCACCAATTAAGCCGGGTGCAAGAAATTCTTCATTTAATAGAACAAATATTGGTTTTAGGTGAAACCGGTGGGTGATGAAATTTTTTACTTATTTTTTCCTGATTTCAGCTACCAAATTTACATAAGAATCAACATTTCGTTTTGAAACAATTTTTCCATCGCAGGCCTGTGAATTTACCTGTGAATTTACCTGTGAATTTATCAAAATGTTGGATATTTGGCGTCAAATTTCGGCTGACTTCGCCGTAGACCGACGGCATCTGATATATGATTATATGCAGAATTTCCTATTGTCTGTCTGCTCGGCAACGTTGTCTTCATTGAACGAGACGCTGTTGTCATTTTTTAATCGTTTCTATAGCAACCTAATCAAATATTGGCGCTACCTGACAACATCCAACCTGCTTCCCGATCTACAGTCTGCATACCGCGCCTACCACTCTACTGAAACCGCAGTGTTGAAAGTTATATCTGACATTCTCCGAGCGCTTGACAGAGGGGATGTAGCAGTCATCGTGCTGCTTGATCTTACTGCCGCCTTTGACACAGTGGACCATGGCACGCTGCTGCGTAAGAGGGAAGCTTTGTTCGGAGAGGGCGGCTCAGTGCTCCAGTGGTTCGCTTCCTACCTATCAAATCACACGCAACACGTACGCTGTGCCAACTCTGCTACGCCGCTGAGCCAGGTATTGCGCGGGGTTCCACAGGGGTCCGTCCTGGGACCTTTTCTCTCCGTGCTCTACATCGCTGACATAGTGAGCATCGTTCAGCGGTTTGGATTGCATGCCCACCTTTATGCAGACGATACACAGGTCTACGGGAGCTGTTCCCCTGCGACAACCGAACTGCTCCAGCAGAGAATCACGCTGTGCTTGAAAGAGTTGTCTAAGTGGCTGAGATCACATCGGCTACAGCTCAATGCTGCTAAGACCGAGGTCCTTTGGTTGGCTGCTGAAAGGCAGAAACATTTCATACCGTCCACCATCATACCTATCGACGGAATTGATGTGCAGCCGATGTCGTCGGTGCGGAACCTCAGGATATTCCTGGATATTACCGTATCAATGAAGACACACGTGGCGAAGACTGTGGCTGGATGTTCCAATCCCCTCAGGCTGATTATAAGTATTCGTCGCTCAGTGTCAGCCACTGCACTCAAAACTCTGGTGCTGACCAACTTAGATCATGGCAATGCTACCTGGCTGGAATACGGAAAAACCTCAACCGTCTTCAGTCCGTTCTGAACGCTGCTGCTCGTATGATCTACCATATTCCAGCAGGTGAACACGTAACTCCATTGCTTCGTGATTTGCCCTGGCTATCAGCGACAGAAAGAATCCACTTCAAGATTGCGTTATTAGCCTACCGATGCCTGAACGGTTGTCAGCCCTGCATACCTGGCGACTGAACTGGTACGTGTGGCTGACTTGGAAGGTCGGCAACGCCTGAGATCTGCCCGTTCCACCTCAGTGGTCGTCCCAAGGATGCCCCTTCGAACTGTCGGTGACCGTGCGTTCCCTGTGGCCGCGTCGAGAGCATGGAACTGTCTGCCTCCATTTGTGCAGCTCTCTCCTTCTCTCAACACCTTCAAAGAAATTTAAAATCTGGCTATTCCGCAGGAGCTACTTGTGATTTCTTGTGTTTTTGTAATGTATTCAAGCAGTTCTTTAGGACGAGTTACCACATTAATCAGTACGTTGCAATAATTAATAATAATAATTTTATTATTATTATTATTATTACGAACATTTATATAGCGCAAATAATCGCAAAGCAGCAAATGCGCTGTTAGTTGCGAACCGGATCAAACAAACAGGAATGTCTTCAATTATTTTCTAAATGAGAACAGTGAATCAGAGAAACGCAATGTTGCTGGCAGACTGTTCCAAACAACCGGGCCGGCAACGGCCAGGTTGCGTTCACCATAGCGTGTCTGAGTTCGAGGCACTTGCAAGTGTGCTGGTCATGGCGGAGCGTAGATGCGACCGACCCGGTAACTTAGCCGTCAGGCAGAGCGTATCAGTTAGATATGGCGGAGTAAGGTTATGTTGCGTCTTGTACAGGATAGTCCCGAGTTTAAAAGTCACGCGTTGACTGACCGGGAGCCAGTGGAGCTCCCGTAGGACTTGCGTGATATGATCGAACTTTCCTCTCTGGAACACCAAGCGTGCAGCTGCATTCTGAACGAGTTGGAGTCTCTCTAGCAGGTGGTCGCTGATGCCATAAAGGATGCTGTCAGGGTTAACTCGATTCAGGGGCTATATAAAGACAGACAGAAAGAGAAATATGATGATCTTCAGTTCTATATGATATCGACTTCCGGTTTAGAGAGTGTGTTAGAGAGTTCTTGAAGGACGATAGTACGAGATGGACTGTCATGATGATTTTTATGTTTTAACGTTAAATTTTAGTTTATTAAATGATTAAATATTTATGAGTTTTTTTCGTATAAAGCAGTAGGTGTGACATTTTTGGTGGCAGCGGTTTACGAATCTACGTGTCTTTGAACTGGCTGGAGACGTGTATGAAGGGACAGAGATGACCTTCAGCGGACCATAGTTCAGTGGTGTAGACAAGATGGCTTAGTGACAGGTGTGATTTTTCGGTTACAGAAGCGAATCTTCGGCGAATGAAGACATTAAGGTATGGAGACATTGGTCCACGATTGTAATTCTGAGAAAGATAAAGGAAAAGGCAAAGACAGAGACTCGGTAGCGAACGATTCAGTGTCAAGGACATTCTGATGGCGACGTCGGTGTAGCACGAGTGATTGCTAGTGCGCGGATTTGCACGAACGTGAACGCTAAACGTTGAAGGGCAGTATTTTCGCATTGGATGGGACGGAGTTCTGATGTCATTTGAAGTTTCGAGCACGGCGAAAGTTTTGGTTCTGTTTTCGTCAGTGGGCGTACCCGTCGCTGACACGTTTTCGTCGGTGAGCGTACCTGTCGCTCACACAGTGTTGACGGTGTCGACCTTCGCGTCGTCAGGCAAGGTCAACGTCGTGAATCTTCGCGTTTGGGGCGTTTATTCGTTCCGTGTCCAGTGCCAATTCGATTCCAAGGTACGATTACGACGTACTCTATCGTCGAATACCCAATCGTTCTGCGCATTCCGTGTCAGTCCCATTCCAAACTACGTCAAATTTCAGCGCGACACCCATTCGTGGAACTCATTCGACTGGCGTATCTCTTGCACTTTGCCATGGTCCCTTCGAATCCAAGGAAGAATCAACGTGACTGTGGACGTGAGTGTCCAGTAGCAACATTGTCGAAGCTTGAGGTACTGGTGTTGCAATCATTGAAAATTGTGTTTGTGATGTTGGTTGTGTTGTTTTTAGCAAGTTGGGTTGTTTTGTGACTGAAGTATTTTGGTGTGTGCAGATGCTTTGATGAAAATTATTTTATTTCAGTGTTTGCTTTGGTAGAGCACAGTTATGCTTATTTGTATGAAGAAGAGGCATATTGATTTGAGGTGGAGCATTTGCATTTGATTTCAGATATTGAACAGTATTGAGTAGATGTGTAGAATAGGGGCATTCTGATTTTCTGTATTTATGTTGTGTGGATTTTGGTAAAGTAGTGGTATGCTGATTGACGTTGAACAGTGCAGGTGATAATGTGTGCATTTTGATGCAGCAGTGAGCAGTTGTAGAATTTTTGTAGAGCAGGTGTATGTGGATTGTATTGGCATTTGAATATTTGCATTTTGATGTGGGGTTCAGCAGCTTCATTTAGATTTTGTAGAGGTGCATGTGGATTTGTTGACTGGAATTTGTAGAATGTTTGTGGATTTTTGTGCACACGAGGAGTTGATTGGAAAATTTTGAGTTGCATTTTCATTGTGCAAACATTATAAGTAAGTAAGCATGGATGGTAAGTCAGAGCTCATGTTATTGATGGAAATGTGGAGAAACAGTAATTTGAAGAGGGGAGAGAGAGAAGAGGAGAGAAGGAAAGAAGAAAAGAGGAGAGAGGAGGAGGAAATGGAGGCAAAGGAGAGACAAAGAAGAGAGGAGAGAGAGAAATGGGACAGAGATTTTGAGGAACAAAAGAGAAGAATGGAAGCAGAAGAGAAATTATGGAAGGAAGAGAGCGAGAAAGGGAGAAAAGAGAAGGAAGAGAAAGAGGTTGAAGAAGAAACTCCAGTTTATGTTAAAATTGCAAAAATTAAAAATACCTGGCCTCATATTTTCAAAAGAATGCCTTCAAACAGTGTTGATATTCCTGGATATTTTAAGACAATGGAAAATAATTTTGAAGTTTATAATATTGATGAAAAGATTTGGGTTCATTTATTACTTTCTTTGATGAATGATAAAGCTCAAAAATGTATTTGGAACATGACAGATATTTCTTGTTATTCAGTTGTTAAAAGACAAATTTTGATGATACATGGCTTAAAAGCATTTGAATCTGAAGTAAAACCAGTGGAGAAAGTTAATGAAATAAGGGAGAGGGATAAAATTGATAAACTGAAATTTGAAAGAAGGAAAAATGAGTATGATGTTAAACGATTTGATTGGAGATATGTAAGAGTTACATCTGATGTTGCGATGCAATGTATTTTTGGTAAAGAGAAAGCAGTTTGTGATATGATGATTGATAATTCTAGATGCAATGGAAAATGTGTTAGTAAGATTTGTAATGCAGAACTGGTTAGTTGTAAATTATCAATGGACACTTTGATTGATGTGAAGAGAACTGAATATGTGTTAATGGAGCCTGTTATTGTTAAGTCCCATGTGGAATCGTTTGCAAATGTTGTTGCAGATGCAACTGATGTTTTGAGGAATATTGAAGTTATAACAGTTGAGATGTTAAAGCGCTTTTGTTGTGGGCCTCAGCCTTGTTACAGCGCTATAGAAATTGTCTAGGAATGAATGAATGAATGAATGAATGAACCAGTGAGATTGTGTGCAGTAATATTTGTAAGGATGAAGAATTGAGTGTGAATATGGGTGGTGATGATGAAGCATCTGTTTGTATTGGTAGTTTTGAGGGAGATGATGTAGCATGTGGTTGTATTGGTGGTTATGAGGGAGATGATGTAACATGTGTTGATATTGAGGTTGGAAAGCTTATTGAAGTTGATGTTTGTGTACATGATGATGTTGTTGTAATTGGTGCTGAGGCAATTAAAGAGAAATGTGTTTTTGAGAATTTTGAAGTTGTGAGCAATGAAGCTGTGTGTGATAATGATGTATGTGTTGGTGAAGATGTGATTGTGAATATGGTGAGTAATGAGAAAACCCTTGTGGATATTGATTGTATTAAAGATGATGTCGTATTTGTTGATGCAGAATTGATGCAAATTGTTGAAGATAAGGTAACATTTGTTGATGCTGAAATGGGGAAAGTTATTGAAGAGGATTGTGATGATGAACTGGATGATGTTGTGGGGAGAAGCATATTGGATGCTGAATTTACTGTATTTGAAATTACAGGAGGTAATGATGCATTAGTTGGAGCTGATGTTTTATCGGTTGAAGAGGATTTGTCTGTTGTAAATATGGATTTTGAATTATTTCTAAGAGGTGAAACTGAAAGATTTTTGTATGTAAGTGATGTTGTGGTGTTATGGGATAGAACATTCCAAGAGGCATGTTTTTGATCGTGGAAAATATAAATGTTACTTTGAACTGAAATTGGAATTCTGGATAGAAATTGGAATGATGATTTGTGATGTTGTAAACAGTAGTTAATTCGGACATTATACGTTGTGTGAAGTGAAAGCATTGTATTATTTTGTTATGGAAGTTTGGATTGACTTTCATTTTGTTAACATTTATTTTCGTTAGATGCTGTTTATAAAGTGAATGGAAATGTGACATTTGTAGAATGTGAATTATAATTTTCTTACTTGATTGGACATTGATTAATAGTTATTATAATGATCTGATGTCATTATGCGATCTGTGTATGCAAAAGGACAATTGATATATGCACAGGTGTTATTTATATGATGTGTTGAGTTGGATTGTAAGATATTAGTTTGAGTATTGCTTGATGAAGATTGTGTTAAAACTATGTATAGTTTAAGTTTTGCTTTGATTGAGATTTGCTTAAAACAATGTTATATGATTAATTGTTTATGTTGAAGATGCCAAAGTATGTTGAATATTAATGACAATGATTATATAATAGTATAAAGTGTGGTATCAGTGAAGAATTGAAGATCAATGCAAATGTTAAGTTTATACGTATATAAACTTAAAAAGGGATGATAAAGGAAATGTCAGGGTTAACTCGATTCAGGGGCTATATAAAGACAGACAGAAAGAGAAATATGATGATCTTCAGTTCTATATGATATCGACTTCCGGTTTAGAGAGTGTGTTAGAGAGTTCTTGAAGGACGATAGTACGAGATGGACTGTCATGATGATTTTTATGTTTTAACGTTAAATTTTAGTTTATTAAATGATTAAATATTTATGAGTTTTTTTCGTATAAAGCAGTAGGTGTGACAGATGCTGTTGCAATAGTCGAATCTGCTGCTGATGAATGCTTGAGCCAGAATCCTAGTTGCGTCAGGGGTCAGCGAGTTCCTCACTGCCCGCAGCTGGCGAAGCTGGAAGAACGACTTCCTGCAGACTGATGCAACGTGGTCGGCCATTGTCAGTTGGCTATCAATTGACACTCCAAGGTTATTGACCACTGTAGCACATTCAATGGTGGCGTCAGGACGGCGTAAGGCATTTATTGTAATCTTTTGAATCTGCTGTCTTGTGCCCAGCCAGATAATTTGTGTCTTATCTTCATGCAACTTTAGGCAGTTCTCCGCCATCCAGTCTCGGATTCTAGTGATACAGTCACTTAACTGGTCCATTAGTGCTTGCTCTCCGCTTGCATTCCCGCTGCTGTAGGTAGATTTGGATGTCATCAGCGTATCCGTGCCCAGACATTCCACAGGCAGCAATGATGTTTAACACATCTGACACATACAGAAGGAACAGGACATGTCCGCATACAGGTCCCTGTGGTACTCCGTAGGGAGGGTCAAGGTTTCCGATAGAAAACGCGGTAAGCTACCTGTTGTGAGTGGTCAGTAAGAAATGACGATAGCAAGCCGAGCGCCGCCCCCGTGATGCCGAATTTGTTCTGTAGACGCCGTAAAAAAGAATTACGTGATCTACGCAGTCGAAGGCTGCGCTGAGATCGAGAAGGCAAAGCCGAGTGACCTGTTTCGGTCCATAGTACCAAGGATGTCAGATAGCACTTTTAGCAGTGCCGTTTCGGTGCTTTGGTGGCGTCTATAGGCGGACTGGAGTCTTGGCATCAGTCCCTCGCCCTCGATGAATTCTAAGACGCGCCCGATGACGACCCTTTCGACGACCTTCGATATGAAAGTCAGGTTGCTAACCGGCCTGAAATTTTGAGGTCATCCCGATTCAGGCCTGGTTTCTTCATAATTGGAGTAACAATAGCATGTTTTGCGACCGTGGTCAATATAGTCGATATAGTCGGATGGTGAGGCAGCTGCACACAGTGCCTGGCGTTCAGCTCTTAAAGCTAGTAGACGCCTCGTGAAGCAGAATGGTCGACACTACTGGAATAGCGCCCTTGACGCTGCTAAAGGTGACACAGGACAGACTTGGAAACATCTGGACACGCTGCTGGGTAACCGTGGCAGGAGGCCTTGTCAGCCGTCGAGTTTCTCTGCTGAAGATTACCACCAGTTCATGGATGGTAAGGTCAATGCAATCAGAGAGAGAGAGAGAGAGAGAGAGAGAGAGAACGGCAAACGCTGGCCCGGCCAAGTTTCTGGATTACTCTGGGTCCGTTCTCACTTCGTTCTCTGCTCCTTCGATTGCAGAGGTCACGTCCATCGTGATGGCGTCACCTTGTAAACAATGCCAAGCCGACCCCCTCCTGATGTGGCTCCTCAAAGAGTCCATTGAGACGCTTGCTCCATTTCTCACGACTCTACTGTCGACCTCTTTAAGCAGCGGAGAATTTCCATCGTCATGCTCGCAGTAAATGTTACATTGTTATTATTCATTTGCTGACATTTGTAATATTTCCACACATATAAACTAAGAGTACTATTTAGAATATGATAATAATATATGTATATATCACGGCATATTTATGGTTATATTGTAGGAGGAAGAACTTTAAGAAATGGCACCAGTCCCTGGTGCAATAGTTATCATTTTACCGGTCCGTAAGCTTAATCTAACTGCTGACGATAAAAATAGACAATAGCGACAAAGTTTACTGCGTTCTTTGAAAGAAACAGTTTGCTAACCATGGTCCAGAATTAGGCCCCTGCGAAGCAAACATCTGAGCTAAAACCTATAGGCCCTCAATGCCAATTCAAAGACATGATGCCAGCAAACGAGATAAAATAGCTTTTTATCCAGTGACTGTTCCACCAGAGTAGCTGCACCTCTACGTATGCCACTTTATGCGGTGGCATGCAGAGAGTGGTGGACGCCAAAGACGCCAAAGGTCAAGCCTAAAAATGTTTGACGAGCATAAAAATGAAGGTCACCGAGTCAATTTTGGCACCACCATCTGGTCCGCGCTCAGGGTCACCGCCTCCTCTGCACGCTACTCACTTTATGGATACGGCCCAATGATAATATACGTACAAAATGAGTCTATTATGACATATTTGTGATTAATTATTTTAGAGAGTTGTGAAGCGTTTAGTCCCAAGCATCGTGGCGTTTTGCCATGGTTTGGGAGTTCATATGTTCAAAAGGGCTTTGAGGGACATTAGGACATAATAGAAATATGAAGAAAGTGTCTCTGAATTCAATATTGATAGTAGCATGAGAAACCGTCCAGTTGGCATAATATTTAGGAAGTTATATTTTTCTGAAAACCCCTAACGTTCTTGTGTGGCCCTTAATGGAAACTTCGACTTTAGCGACAATTTGCTAGAAATGACTAAAAATTCTGTAGAACAACACATGACCATTTCAAATTTTCCGTTAAAATAATACAAGAAACCGAGCAATTTTCCGACTAATACGATGAATAAATCCAAAATATCAGTGCATTAGGCCTTAAGGTATTGCATAAATGTTATGAGAAAGTGCAATTAAAAAGTTCAGTATTGAGTTTATTTCTCAAATGATTAGATTTAAATGTAATGGAATTCGTCTAATGTTAATAAAAGTCATCGCTTCTAAAACTTAGGAAGAAGAGATTTTCATTTCCGTTGTCTTCAGTGAATACCATTGCCAGTGCCAAGGATGCCATTGAATTCCCTCGTGGCCGTTAAGCGAACCATTTGACGAATAGTTCCCGCGTAGATACTGTAGAGACCGTTCAGATTGCTATGGTGACAGTCATTGTACCACCAAGCTCCACCATAAGGTACAGCGCAGTTTCTAGAAGAAGCTGCGTCATTATCGCTGTCTTTTGTGGAAAATCGTTGATTATTTTGATATCTAAGACTATCTCCTGAGACCAATAAGACAAAGCCACGATCAATATAAACAGTGCCATATATTGTATATACATACTGTGTATATATATAATATTATATATGTATATATACAGGGTGTAAAAGGTGGACCGATGTTTGACATTTAAAACATTTCTTACACCAGGCACTAAAGCATCTCTTCTTGGCCCGTCTTTTCTGACCCAATGGTGGCTTTTATCTCTGCTATCCCATTCATATAGAAAACATGGATACTTCGTGTACCATCCTTGCTGCCCCAATAACATTGTTATAACTGTCAAGTCTCCACAAACAATCCATTCATGTTCATTGTACTTAATTTTCGACAGTATGATTTCCAAATTCTCGTAACGCTCCCTCAAGTGGACTGAGTGGGCCACCGGCAGTGATGCATACTTGCTGCCATTATGCAGAAGAACTGCCTTTAAGCTTCTTTTTGATGCGTCAATGAAAAGCCGCCAGTTGTTGCAATCATACTCAATGTCAAACATGCCAATCAACTTTGCTACATCGTTACAGTAAATCAAATCCTCGTTTTGAGTAAAAAAATGGAATGAAATCATTTTCGCGGTTCCTGTACCAAGAAAACGAAGTGCCAGTAGCTAGAAGATTTTTCTGTCTCAGTCTAGAACCAAGCAACTCAGCAGATTCTTTCGTTAAGAACCAAGCAACTCAGCAGATTCTTTCGTTAAGTCTAAATCCCTGACCAAATCATTCAACTCTTGTTGTGAAAATTGTTGAGGCTCAATGCAAGGAACAGTGAACTCTTCATCTGAAAAGTCAATGTCTTCCTCTGATGTGTCTGATATAGAAATATTTTCCAGTGATTCAGGAACAGAAGGTATAGGAACGTCCGGACCATGAGGTACAGGACGAATCGCACTCGGAAGGCTTGGATAGAAAATGTCTTTCCTGTTTTCAAATTGTAACCTTCCATATTGCACGAACAGAAATAGCAGTCATCAGAATGATTTCTAGCTTCTCTCCAGATCATAGGAATCCCAAAGCGAAAAGATTTCTTCTTACCCTGATACCACTGGCGAAGTTCTTCAACACAAATGGAACACACTTTGTGTGGTGCCCATGACTTGTCTTGGTCACATAACTTAACCCCAAAATAGGCAAAATAGACTTTTTTCACGAATTCAGTAATATTTCACTGTTGTTTTTTCACTACGAAGCTGCCACAAATATAACAGAAGCTATCAGGTGAAACACGACAACCTCTTGCAGTCATTTCTACTAAGTTTTTACCGAAAGTCGCACTTAACGATGTACTTCACACCGCTTCTGAAACTCCACTAACTGAAGCACGCTTACAAGCCCATTTTATAACTACTTAGTATAATGATTGCATCATCCCACAAAGGAATTGTGCAACATCAAAATGGCGTCATCAACCGTATTGCGCAACCTCGGCGTATTACATCGTGTGCGCAATCTCGGCGCCCTTCACCCTCTGCAAGCGCAATATCAACCGTGAGAATTACTAAAAATTGTCTCAGTCCTCTTATGTTACCTAATATATGTATCAAAAATTCATCATTTAATGTACGATATGACCTAATAAATATATAAAAATTTCTTTCTTCACCAATTAAGCCGGGTGCAAGAAATTCTTCATTTAATAGAACAAATATTGGTTTTAGGTGAAACCGGTGGGTGATGAAATTTTTTACTTATTTTTTCCTGATTTCAGCTACCAAATTTACATAAGAATCAACATTTCGTTTTGAAACAATTTTTCCATCGCAGGCCTGTGAATTTACCTGTGAATTTACCTGTGAATTTATCAAAATGTTGGATATTTGGCGTCAAATTTCGGCTGACTTCGCCGTAGACCGACGGCATCTGATATATGATTATATGCAGAATTTCCTATTGTCTGTCTGCTCGGCAACGTTGTCTTCATTGAACGAGACGCTGTTGTCATTTTTTAATCGTTTCTATAGCAACCTAATCAAATATTGGCGCTACCTGACAACATCCAACCTGCTTCCCGATCTACAGTCTGCATACCGCGCCTACCACTCTACTGAAACCGCAGTGTTGAAAGTTATATCTGACATTCTCCGAGCGCTTGACAGAGGGGATGTAGCAGTCATCGTGCTGCTTGATCTTACTGCCGCCTTTGACACAGTGGACCATGGCACGCTGCTGCGTAAGAGGGAAGCTTTGTTCGGAGAGGGCGGCTCAGTGCTCCAGTGGTTCGCTTCCTACCTATCAAATCACACGCAACACGTACGCTGTGCCAACTCTGCTACGCCGCTGAGCCAGGTATTGCGCGGGGTTCCACAGGGGTCCGTCCTGGGACCTTTTCTCTCCGTGCTCTACATCGCTGACATAGTGAGCATCGTTCAGCGGTTTGGATTGCATGCCCACCTTTATGCAGACGATACACAGGTCTACGGGAGCTGTTCCCCTGCGACAACCGAACTGCTCCAGCAGAGAATCACGCTGTGCTTGAAAGAGTTGTCTAAGTGGCTGAGATCACATCGGCTACAGCTCAATGCTGCTAAGACCGAGGTCCTTTGGTTGGCTGCTGAAAGGCAGAAACATTTCATACCGTCCACCATCATACCTATCGACGGAATTGATGTGCAGCCGATGTCGTCGGTGCGGAACCTCAGGATATTCCTGGATATTACCGTATCAATGAAGACACGTGGCGAAGACTGTGGCTGGATGTTCCAATCCCCTCAGGCTGATTATAAGTATTCGTCGCTCAGTGTCAGCCACTGCACTCAAAACTCTGGTGCTGACCAACTTAGATCATGGCAATGCTACCCTGGCTGGAATACGGAAAAACCTCAACCGTCTTCAGTCCGTTCTGAACGCTGCTGCTCGTATGATCTACCATATTCCAGCAGGTGAACACGTAACTCCATTGCTTCGTGATTTGCCCTGGCTATCAGCGACAGAAAGAATCCACTTCAAGATTGCGTTATTAGCCTACCGATGCCTGAACGGTTGTCAGCCCTGCATACCTGGCGACTGAACTGGTACGTGTGGCTGACTTGGAAGGTCGGCAACGCCTGAGATCTGCCCGTTCCACCTCAGTGGTCGTCCCAAGGATGCCCCTTCGAACTGTCGGTGACCGTGCGTTCCCTGTGGCCGCGTCGAGAGCATGGAACTGTCTGCCTCCATTTGTGCAGCTCTCTCCTTCTCTCAACACCTTCAAAGAGAAATTTAAAATCTGGCTATTCCGCAGGAGCTACTTGTGATTTCTTGTGTTTTTGTAATGTATTCAAGCAGTTCTTTAGGACGAGTTACCACATTAATCAGTACGTTGCAATAATTAATAATAATAATTTTATTATTATTATTATTATTACGAACATTTATATAGCGCAAATAATCGCAAAGCAGCAAATGCGCTGTTAGTTGCGAACCGGATCAAACAAACAGGAATGTCTTCAATTATTTTCTAAATGAGAACAGTGAATCAGAGAAACGCAATGTTGCTGGCAGACTGTTCCAAACAACCGGGCCGGCAACGGCCAGGTTGCGTTCACCATAGCGTGTCTGAGTTCGAGGCACTTGCAAGTGTGCTGGTCATGGCGGAGCGTAGATGCGACCGACCCGGTAACTTAGCCGTCAGGCAGAGCGTATCAGTTAGATATGGCGGAGTAAGGTTATGTTGCGTCTTGTACAGGATAGTCCCGAGTTTAAAAGTCACGCGTTGACTGACCGGGAGCCAGTGGAGCTCCCGTAGGACTTGCGTGATATGATCGAACTTTCCTCTCTGGAACACCAAGCGTGCAGCTGCATTCTGAACGAGTTGGAGTCTCTCTAGCAGGTGGTCGCTGATGCCATAAAGGATGCTGTCAGGGTTAACTCGATTCAGGGGCTATATAAAGACAGACAGAAAGAGAAATATGATGATCTTCAGTTCTATATGATATCGACTTCCGGTTTAGAGAGTGTGTTAGAGAGTTCTTGAAGGACGATAGTACGAGATGGACTGTCATGATGATTTTTATGTTTTAACGTTAAATTTTAGTTTATTAAATGATTAAATATTTATGAGTTTTTTTCGTATAAAGCAGTAGGTGTGACATTTTTGGTGGCAGCGGTTTACGAATCTACGTGTCTTTGAACTGGCTGGAGACGTGTATGAAGGGACAGAGATGACCTTCAGCGGACCATAGTTCAGTGGTGTAGACAAGATGGCTTAGTGACAGGTGTGATTTTTCGGTTACAGAAGCGAATCTTCGGCGAATGAAGACATTAAGGTATGGAGACATTGGTCCACGATTGTAATTCTGAGAAAGATAAAGGAAAAGGCAAAGACAGAGACTCGGTAGCGAACGATTCTGTGTCGAGGACATTCTGATGGCGACGTCGGTGTAGCACGAGTGATTGCTAGTGCGCGGATTTGCACGAACGTGAACGCTAAACGTTGAAGGGCAGTATTTTCGCATTGGATGGGACGGAGTTCTGATGTCATTTGAATTTTCGAGCACGGCGATGGTGAAGGTTTTGGTTCTGTTTTCGTTAGAGGGGTACCTGTCGCTGACACGTTTCCACCAGTTGGCGTATCCGTCGTTGACACAGTGTTGTCAGTGTCGACCTCCGTATCGCCAGGCAAGATCAACATCGTGAATCTTCGCGTTTGGGGCGTTTATTCGTTCCGTGTCCCGTACCAATTCGATTCTGAGGCATGACTACGACGTACTTTATCGTCGAATGCCCATTCGTTCTGCGCATTCTGTGTCATTCCCATTCCAAACTACTGTGCGTCGAATTTCAGCGCGACACCCATTCGTGGAAGCTCATTCGTCTGGCGTGTCTCTTGCGCCTTGCCATGGTCCCTTCGAACGAAAGAATCAACATGAATGTGAACGTGCGTGTACAGTAGCAAAATTATCGAAGCTTGGGGTATTTGTGTTGCAATCACTGAAAATTGTGTTTGGGATGTTGTTTCTGTTGTTTAGCAAGTTGGGTTGTTTCTTACGGAAGTATTTGGTGTTTGCAGCTGCTTCGATTAAAATTATCTTATTTTAGTGTTTGCTTTGGTAGAGCACAGTTATGCTTATTTGTATGAAGAAGAGGCATATTGATTTGAGGTGGAGCATTTGCATTTGATTTCAGATATTGAACAGTATTGAGTAGATGTGTAGAATAGGGGCATTCTGATTTTCTGTATTTATGTTGTGTGGATTTTGGTAAAGTAGTGGTATGCTGATTGACGTTGAACAGTGCAGGTGATAATGTGTGCATTTTGATGCAGCAGTGAGCAGTTGTAGAATTTTTGTAGAGCAGGTGTATGTGGATTGTATTGGCATTTGAATATTTGCATTTTGATGTGGGGTTCAGCAGCTTCATTTAGATTTTGTAGAGGTGCATGTGGATTTGTTGACTGGAATTTGTAGAATGTTTGTGGATTTTTGTGCACACGAGGAGTTGATTGGAAAATTTTGAGTTGCATTTTCATTGTGCAAACATTATAAGTAAGTAAGCATGGATGGTAAGTCAGAGCTCATGTTATTGATGGAAATGTGGAGAAACAGTAATTTGAAGAGGAGAAGAGAGAAGAGGAGAGAAGGAAAGAAGAAAAGAGGAGAGAGGAGGAGGAAATGGAGGCAAAGGAGAGACAAAGAAGAGAGGAGAGAGAGAAATGGGACAGAGATTTTGAGGAACAAAAGAGAAGAATGGAAGCAGAAGAGAAATTATGGAAGGAAGAGAGCGAGAAAGGAGAAAAGAGAAGGAAGAGAAAGAGGTTGAAGAAGAAACTCCAGTTTATGTTAAA
This sequence comes from Metaphire vulgaris, assembly GCA_018105865.1. Classification (NCBI taxonomy): domain Eukaryota; kingdom Metazoa; phylum Annelida; class Clitellata; order Crassiclitellata; family Megascolecidae; genus Metaphire; species Metaphire vulgaris. The sequence continues at coordinate 19,690,045 of CM030835.1, forward strand.
ATTGCAAAAATTAAAAATACCTGGCCTCATATTTTCAAAAGAATGCCTTCAAACAGTGTTGATATTCCTGGATATTTTAAGACAATGGAAAATAATTTTGAAGTTTATAATATTGATGAAAAGATTTGGGTTCATTTATTACTTTCTTTGATGAATGATAAAGCTCAAAAATGTATTTGGAACATGACAGATATTTCTTGTTATTCAGTTGTTAAAAGACAAATTTTGATGATACATGGCTTAAAAGCATTTGAATCTGAAGTAAAACCAGTGGAGAAAGTTAATGAAATAAGGGAGAGGGATAAAATTGATAAACTGAAATTTGAAAGAAGGAAAAATGAGTATGATGTTAAACGATTTGATTGGAGATATGTAAGAGTTACATCTGATGTTGCGATGCAATGTATTTTTGGTAAAGAGAAAGCAGTTTGTGATATGATGATTGATAATTCTAGATGCAATGGAAAATGTGTTAGTAAGATTTGTAATGCAGAACTGGTTAGTTGTAAATTATCAATGGACACTTTGATTGATGTGAAGAGAACTGAATATGTGTTAATGGAGCCTGTTATTGTTAAGTCCCATGTGGAATCGTTTGCAAATGTTGTTGCAGATGCAACTGATGTTTTGAGGAATATTGAAGTTATAACAGTTGAGATGTTAAAGCGCTTTTGTTGTGGGCCTCAGCCTTGTTACAGCGCTATAGAAATTGTCTAGGAATGAATGAATGAATGAATGAATGAACCAGTGAGATTGTGTGCAGTAATATTTGTAAGGATGAAGAATTGAGTGTGAATATGGGTGGTGATGATGAAGCATCTGTTTGTATTGGTAGTTTTGAGGGAGATGATGTAGCATGTGGTTGTATTGGTGGTTATGAGGGAGATGATGTAACATGTGTTGATATTGAGGTTGGAAAGCTTATTGAAGTTGATGTTTGTGTACATGATGATGTTGTTGTAATTGGTGCTGAGGCAATTAAAGAGAAATGTTTTTGAGAATTTTGAAGTTGTGAGCAATGAAGCTGTGTGTGATAATGATGTATGTGTTGGTGAAGATGTGATTGTGAATATGGTGAGTAATGAGAAAACCCTTGTGGATATTGATTGTATTAAAGATGATGTCGTATTTGTTGATGCAGAATTGATGCAAATTGTTGAAGATAAGGTAACATTTGTTGATGCTGAAATGGGGAAAGTTATTGAAGAGGATTGTGATGATGAACTGGATGATGTTGTGGGGAGAAGCATATTGGATGCTGAATTTACTGTATTTGAAATTACAGGAGGTAATGATGCATTAGTTGGAGCTGATGTTTTATCGGTTGAAGAGGATTTGTCTGTTGTAAATATGGATTTTGAATTATTTCTAAGAGGTGAAACTGAAAGATTTTTGTATGTAAGTGATGTTGTGGTGTTATGGGATAGAACATTCAAGAGGCATGTTTTTGATCGTGGAAAATATAAATGTTACTTTGAACTGAAATTGGAATTCTGGATAGAAATTGGAATGATGATTTGTGATGTTGTAAACAGTAGTTAATTCGGACATTATACGTTGTGTGAAGTGAAAGCATTGTATTATTTTGTTATGGAAGTTTGGATTGACTTTCATTTTGTTAACATTTATTTTCGTTAGATGCTGTTTATAAAGTGAATGGAAATGTGACATTTGTAGAATGTGAATTATAATTTTCTTACTTGATTGGACATTGATTAATAGTTATTATAATGATCTGATGTCATTATGCGATCTGTGTATGCAAAAGGACAATTGATATATGCACAGGTGTTATTTATATGATGTGTTGAGTTGGATTGTAAGATATTAGTTTGAGTATTGCTTGATGAAGATTGTGTTAAAACTATGTATAGTTTAAGTTTTGCTTTGATTGAGATTTGCTTAAAACAATGTTATATGATTAATTGTTTATGTTGAAGATGCCAAAGTATGTTGAATATTAATGACAATGATTATATAATAGTATAAAGTGTGGTATCAGTGAAGAATTGAAGATCAATGCAAATGTTAAGTTTATACGTATATAAACTTAAAAGGGATGATAAAGGAAATGTCAGGGTTAACTCGATTCAGGGCTATATAAAGACAGACAGAAAGAGAAATATGATGATCTTCAGTTCTATATGATATCGACTTCCGGTTTAGAGAGTGTGTTAGAGAGTTCTTGAAGGATGATAGTACGAGATGGACTGTCATGATGATTTTTATGTTTTAACGTTAAATTTTAGTTTATTAAATGATTAAATATTTATGAGTTTTTTCGTATAAAGCAGTAGGTGTGACAGATGCTGTTGCAATAGTCGAATCTGCTGCTGATGAATGCTTGAGCCAGAATCCTAGTTGCGTCAGGGGTCAGCGAGTTCCTCACTGCCCGCAGCTGGCGAAGCTGGAAGAACGACTTCCTGCAGACTGATGCAACGTGGTCGGCCATTGTCAGTTGGCTATCAATTGACACTCCAAGGTTATTGACCACTGTAGCACATTCAATGGTGGCGTCAGGACGGCGTAAGGCATTTATTGTAATCTTTTGAATCTGCTGTCTTGTGCCCAGCCAGATAATTTGTGTCTTATCTTCATGCAACTTTAGGCAGTTCTCCGCCATCCAGTCTCGGATTCTAGTGATACAGTCACTTAACTGGTCCATTAGTGCTTGCTCTCCGCTTGCATTCCCGCTGCTGTAGGTAGATTTGGATGTCATCAGCGTATCCGTGCCCAGACATTCCACAGGCAGCAATGATGTTTAACACATCTGACACATACAGAAGGAACAGGACATGTCCGCATACAGGTCCCTGTGGTACTCCGTAGGGGAGGGTCAAGGTTTCCGATAGAAAACGCGGTAAGCTACCTGTTGTGAGTGGTCAGTAAGAAATGACGATAGCAAGCCGAGCGCCGCCCCCGTGATGCCGAATTTGTTCTGTAGACGCCGTAAAAGAATTACGTGATCTACGCAGTCGAAGGCTGCGCTGAGATCGAGAAGGCAAAGCCGAGTGACCTGTTTCCGGTCCATAGTACCAAGGATGTCAGATAGCACTTTTAGCAGTGCCGTTTCGGTGCTTTGGTGGCGTCTATAGGCGGACTGGAGTCTTGGCATCAGTCCCTCGCCCTCGATGAATTCTAAGACGCGCCCGATGACGACCCTTTCGACGACCTTCGATATGAAAGTCAGGTTGCTAACCGGCCTGAAATTTTTGAGGTCATCCCGATTCAGGCCTGGTTTCTTCATAATTGGAGTAACAATAGCATGTTTTGCGACCGTGGTCAATATAGTCGATATAGTCGGATGGTGAGGCAGCTGCACACAGTGCCTGGCGTTCAGCTCTTAAAGCTAGTAGACGCCTCGTGAAGCAGAATGGTCGACACTACTGGAATAGCGCCCTTGACGCTGCTAAAGGTGACACAGGACAGACTTGGAAACATCTGGACACGCTGCTGGGTAACCGTGGCAGGAGGCCTTGTCAGCCGTCGAGTTTCTCTGCTGAAGATTACCACCAGTTCATGGATGGTAAGGTCAATGCAATCAGAGAGAGAGAGAGAGAGAGAGAGAACGGCAAACGCTGGCCCGGCCAAGTTTCTGGATTACTCTGGGTCCGTTCTCACTTCGTTCTCTGCTCCTTCGATTGCAGAGGTCACGTCCATCGTGATGGCGTCACCTTGTAAACAATGCCAAGCCGACCCCCTCCTGATGTGGCTCCTCAAAGAGTCCATTGAGACGCTTGCTCCATTTCTCACGACTCTACTGTCGACCTCTTTAAGCAGCGGAGAATTTCCATCGTCATGCTCGCAGTAAATGTTACATTGTTATTATTCATTTGCTGACATTTGTAATATTTCCACACATATAAACTAAGAGTACTATTTAGAATATGATAATAATATATGTATATATCACGGCATATTTATGGTTATATTGTAGGAGGAAGAACTTTAAGAAATGGCACCAGTCCCTGGTGCAATAGTTATCATTTTACCGGTCCGTAAGCTTAATCTAACTGCTGACGATAAAAATAGACAATAGCGACAAAGTTTACTGCGTTCTTTGAAAGAAACAGTTTGCTAACCATGGTCCAGAATTAGGCCCCTGCGAAGCAAACATCTGAGCTAAAACCTATAGGCCCTCAATGCCAATTCAAAGACATGATGCCAGCAAACGAGATAAAATAGCTTTTTATCCAGTGACTGTTCCACCAGAGTAGCTGCACCTCTACGTATGCCACTTTATGCGGTGGCATGCAGAGAGTGGTGGACGCCAAAGACGCCAAAGGTCAAGCCTAAAAATGTTTGACGAGCATAAAAATGAAGGTCACCGAGTCAATTTTGGCACCACCATCTGGTCCGCGCTCAGGGTCACCGCCTCCTCTGCACGCTACTCACTTTATGGATACGGCCCAATGATAATATACGTACAAAATGAGTCTATTATGACATATTTGTGATTAATTATTTTAGAGAGTTGTGAAGCGTTTAGTCCCAAGCATCGTGGCGTTTTGCCATGGTTTGGGAGTTCATATGTTCAAAAGGGCTTTGAGGGACATTAGGACATCATAGAAATATGAAGAAAGTGTCTCTGAATTCAATATTGATAGTAGCATGAGAAACCGTCCAGTTGGCATAATATTTAGGAAGTTATATTTTTCTGAAAACCCCTAACGTTCTTGTGTGGCCCTTAATGGAAACTTCGACTTTAGCGACAATTTGCTAGAAATGACTAAAAATTCTGTAGAACAACACATGACCATTTCAAATTTTCCGTTAAAATAATACAAGAAACCGAGCAATTTTCCGACTAATACGATGAATAAATCCAAAATATCAGTGCATTAGGCCTTAAGGTATTGCATAAATGTTATGAGAAAGTGCAATTAAAAAGTTCAGTATTGAGTTTATTTCTCAAATGATTAGATTTAAATGTAATGGAATTCGTCTAATGTTAATAAAAGTCATCGCTTCTAAAACTCAGGAAGAAGAGATTTTCATTTCCGTCGTCTTTAGTGAATACCATTGCCAGTGCCAAGGATGCCATTGAATTCCCTCGTGGCCGTTAAGCGAACCATTTGACTAATAGTTCCCGCGTAGATACTGTAGAGACCGTTCAGATTGCTATGGTGACAGTCATTGTACCACCAAGCTCCACCATAAGGTACAGCGCAGTTTCTAGAAGAAGCTGCGTCATTATCGCTGTCTTTTGTGGAAAATCGTTGATTATTTTGATATCTAAGACTATCTCCTGAGACCAATAAGACAAAGCCACGATCAATATAAACAGTGCCATATATTGTATATACATACTGTGTATATATATAATATTATATATGTATATATACAGGGTGTAAAAGGTGGACCGATGTTTGACATTTAAAACATTTCTTACACCAGGCACTAAAGCATCTCTTCTTGGCCCGTCTTTTCTGACCCAATGGTGGCTTTTATCTCTGCTATCCCATTCATATAGAAAACATGGATACTTCGTGTACCATCCTTGCTGCCCCAATAACATTGTTATAACTGTCAAGTCTCCACAAACAATCCATTCATGTTCATTGTACTTAATTTTCGACAGTATGATTTCCAAATTCTCGTAACGCTCCCTCAAGTGGACTGGTGGGCCACCGGCAGTGATGCATACTTGCTGCCATTATGCAGAAGAACTGCCTTTAAGCTTCTTTTGATGCGTCAATGAAAAGCCGCCAGTTGTTGCAATCATACTCAATGTCAAACATGCCAATCAACTTTGCTACATCGTTACAGTAAATCAAATCCTCGTTTTGAGTAAAAAAATGGAATGAAATCATTTTCGCGGTTCCTGTACCAAGAAAACGAAGTGCCAGTAGCTAGAAGATTTTTCTGTCTCAGTCTAGAACCAAGCAACTCAGCAGATTCTTTCGTTAAGAACCAAGCAACTCAGCAGATTCTTTCGTTAAGTCTAAATCCCTGACCAAATCATTCAACTCTTGTTGTGAAAATTGTTGAGGCTCAATGCAAGGAACAGTGAACTCTTCATCTGAAAAGTCAATGTCTTCCTCTGATGTGTCTGATATAGAAATATTTTCCAGTGATTCAGGAACAGAAGGTATAGGAACGTCCGGACCATGAGGTACAGGACGAATCGCACTCGGAAGGCTTGGATAGAAAATGTCTTTCCTGTTTTTCAAATTGTAACCTTCCATATTGCACGAACAGAAATAGCAGTCATCAGAATGATTTCTAGCTTCTCTCCAGATCATAGGAATCCCAAAGCGAAAAGATTTCTTCTTACCCTGATACCACTGGCGAAGTTCTTCAACACAAATGGAACACACTTTGTGTGGTGCCCATGACTTGTCTTGGTCACATAACTTAACCCCAAAATAGGCAAAATAGACTTTTTTCACGAATTCAGTAATATTTCACTGTTGTTTTTTCACTACGAAGCTGCCACAAATATAACAGAAGCTATCAGGTGAAACACGACAACCTCTTGCAGTCATTTCTACTAAGTTTTTACCGAAAGTCGCACTTAACGATGTACTTCACACCGCTTCTGAAACTCCACTAACTGAAGCACGCTTACAAGCCCATTTTATAACTACTTAGTATAATGATTGCATCATCCCACAAAGGAATTGTGCAACATCAAAATGGCGTCATCAACCGTATTGCGCAACCTCGGCGTATTACATCGTGTGCGCAATCTCGGCGCCCTTCACCCTCTGCAAGCGCAATATCAACCGTGAGAATTACTAAAAATTGTCTCAGTCCTCTTATGTTACCTAATATATGTATCAAAAATTCATCATTTAATGTACGATATGACCTAATAAATATATAAAAATTTCTTTCTTCACCAATTAAGCCGGGTGCAAGAAATTCTTCATTTAATAGAACAAATATTGGTTTTAGGTGAAACCGGTGGGTGATGAAATTTTTACTTATTTTTTCCTGATTTCAGCTACCAAATTTACATAAGAATCAACATTTCGTTTTGAAACAATTTTTCCATCGCAGGCCTGTGAATTTACCTGTGAATTTACCTGTGAATTTATCAAAATGTTGGATATTTGGCGTCAAATTTCGGCTGACTTCGCCGTAGACCGACGGCATCTGATATATGATTATATGCAGAATTTCCTATTGTCTGTCTGCTCGGCAACGTTGTCTTCATTGAACGAGACGCTGTTGTCATTTTTAATCGTTTCTATAGCAACCTAATCAAATATTGGCGCTACCTGACAACATCCAACCTGCTTCCCGATCTACAGTCTGCATACCGCGCCTACCACTCTACTGAAACCGCAGTGTTGAAAGTTATATCTGACATTCTCCGAGCGCTTGACAGAGGGGATGTAGCAGTCATCGTGCTGCTTGATCTTACTGCCGCCTTTGACACAGTGGACCATGGCACGCTGCTGCGTAAGAGGAAGCTTTGTTCGGAGAGGGCGGCTCAGTGCTCCAGTGGTTCGCTTCCTACCTATCAAATCACACGCAACACGTACGCTGTGCCAACTCTGCTACGCCGCTGAGCCAGGTATTGCGCGGGGTTCCACAGGGGTCCGTCCTGGGACCTTTTCTCTCCGTGCTCTACATCGCTGACATAGTGAGCATCGTTCAGCGGTTTGGATTGCATGCCCACCTTTATGCAGACGATACACAGGTCTACAGGAGCTGTTCCCCTGCGACAACCGAACTGCTCCAGCAGAGAATCACGCTGTGCTTGAAAGAGTTGTCTAAGTGGCTGAGATCACATCGGCTACAGCTCAATGCTGCTAAGACCGAGGTCCTTTGGTTGGCTGCTGAAAGGCAGAAACATTTCATACCGTCCACCATCATACCTATCGACGGAATTGATGTGCAGCCGATGTCGTCGGTGCGGAACCTCAGGATATTCCTGGATATTACCGTATCAATGAAGACACACGTGGCGAAGACTGTGGCTGGATGTTCCAATCCCCTCAGGCTGATTATAAGTATTCGTCGCTCAGTGTCAGCCACTGCACTCAAAACTCTGGTGCTGACCAACTTAGATCATGGCAATGCTACCCTGGCTGGAATACGGAAAAACCTCAACCGTCTTCAGTCCGTTCTGAACGCTGCTGCTCGTATGATCTACCATATTCCAGCAGGTGAACACGTAACTCCATTGCTTCGTGATTTGCCCTGGCTATCAGCGACAGAAAGAATCCACTTCAAGATTGCGTTATTAGCCTACCGATGCCTGAACGGTTGTCAGCCCTGCATACCTGGCGACTGAACTGGTACGTGTGGCTGACTTGGAAGGTCGGCAACGCCTGAGATCTGCCCGTTCCACCTCAGTGGTCGTCCCAAGGATGCCCCTTCGAACTGTCGGTGACCGTGCGTTCCCTGTGGCCGCGTCGAGAGCATGGAACTGTCTGCCTCCATTTGTGCAGCTCTCTCCTTCTCTCAACACCTTCAAAGAGAAATTTAAAATCTGGCTATTCCGCAGGAGCTACTTGTGATTTCTTGTGTTTTTGTAATGTATTCAAGCAGTTCTTTAGGACGAGTTACCACATTAATCAGTACGTTGCAATAATTAATAATAATAATTTTTTATTATTATTATTATTACGAACATTTATATAGCGCAAATAATCGCAAAGCAGCAAATGCGCTGTTAGTTGCGAACCGGATCAAACAAACAGGAATGTCTTCAATTATTTTCTAAATGAGAACAGTGAATCAGAGAAACGCAATGTTGCTGGCAGACTGTTCCAAACAACCGGGCCGGCAACGGCCAGGTTGCGTTCACCATAGCGTGTCTGAGTTCGAGGCACTTGCAAGTGTGCTGGTCATGGCGGAGCGTAGATGCGACCGACCCGGTAACTTAGCCGTCAGGCAGAGCGTATCAGTTAGATATGGCGGAGTAAGGTTATGTTGCGTCTTGTACAGGATAGTCCCGAGTTTAAAAGTCACGCGTTGACTGACCGGGAGCCAGTGGAGCTCCCGTAGGACTTGCGTGATATGATCGAACTTTCCTCTCTGGAACACCAAGCGTGCAGCTGCATTCTGAACGAGTTGGAGTCTCTCTAGCAGGTGGTCGCTGATGCCATAAAGGATGCTGTCAGGGTTAACTCGATTCAGGGGCTATATAAAGACAGACAGAAAGAGAAATATGATGATCTTCAGTTCTATATGATATCGACTTCCGGTTTAGAGAGTGTGTTAGAGAGTTCTTGAAGGACGATAGTACGAGATGGACTGTCATGATGATTTTTATGTTTTAACGTTAAATTTTAGTTTATTAAATGATTAAATATTTATGAGTTTTTTTCGTATAAAGCAGTAGGTGTGACATTTTTGGTGGCAGCGGTTTACGAATCTACGTGTCTTTGAACTGGCTGGAGACGTGTATGAAGGGACAGAGATGACCTTCAGCGGACCATAGTTCAGTGGTGTAGACAAGATGGCTTAGTGACAGGTGTGATTTTTCGGTTACAGAAGCGAATCTTCGGCGAATGAAGACATTAAGGTATGGAGACATTGGTCCACGATTGTAATTCTGAGAAAGATAAAGGAAAAGGCAAAGACAGAGACTCGGTAGCGAACGATTCAGTGTCAAGGACATTCTGATGGCGACGTCGGTGTAGCACGAGTGATTGCTAGTGCGCGGATTTGCACGAACGTGAACGCTAAACGTTGAAGGGCAGTATTTTCGCATTGGATGGGACGGAGTTCTGATGTCATTTGAAGTTTCGAGCACGGCGAAAGTTTTGGTTCTGTTTTCGTCAGTGGGCGTACCCGTCGCTGACACGTTTTCGTCGGTGAGCGTACCTGTCGCTCACACAGTGTTGACGGTGTCGACCTTCGCGTCGTCAGGCAAGGTCAACGTCGTGAATCTTCGCGTTTGGGGCGTTTATTCGTTCCGTGTCCAGTGCCAATTCGATTCCAAGGTACGATTACGACGTACTCTATCGTCGAATACCCAATCGTTCTGCGCATTCCGTGTCAGTCCCATTCCAAACTACGTCAAATTTCAGCGCGACACCCATTCGTGGAACTCATTCGACTGGCGTATCTCTTGCACTTTGCCATGGTCCCTTCGAATCCAAGGAAGAATCAACGTGACTGTGGACGTGAGTGTCCAGTAGCAACATTGTCGAAGCTTGAGGTACTGGTGTTGCAATCATTGAAAATTGTGTTTGTGATGTTGGTTGTGTTGTTTTAGCAAGTTGGGTTGTTTTGTGACTGAAGTATTTTGGTGTGTGCAGATGCTTTGATGAAAATTATTTTATTTCAGTGTTTGCTTTGGTAGAGCACAGTTATGCTTATTTGTATGAAGAAGAGGCATATTGATTTGAGGTGGAGCATTTGCATTTGATTTCAGATATTGAACAGTATTGAGTAGATGTGTAGAATAGGGGCATTCTGATTTTCTGTATTTATGTTGTGTGGATTTTGGTAAAGTAGTGGTATGCTGATTGACGTTGAACAGTGCAGGTGATAATGTGTGCATTTTGATGCAGCAGTGAGCAGTTGTAGAATTTTTGTAGAGCAGGTGTATGTGGATTGTATTGGCATTTGAATATTTGCATTTTGATGTGGGGTTCAGCAGCTTCATTTAGATTTTGTAGAGGTGCATGTGGATTTGTTGACTGGAATTTGTAGAATGTTTGTGGATTTTTGTGCACACGAGGAGTTGATTGGAAAATTTTGAGTTGCATTTTCATTGTGCAAACATTATAAGTAAGTAAGCATGGATGGTAAGTCAGAGCTCATGTTATTGATGGAAATGTGGAGAAACAGTAATTTGAAGAGGGAGAAGAGAGAAGAGGAGAGAAGGAAAGAAGAAAAGAGGAGAGAGGAGGAGGAAATGGAGGCAAAGGAGAGACAAAGAAGAGAGGAGAGAGAGAAATGGGACAGAGATTTTGAGGAACAAAAGAGAAGAATGGAAGCAGAAGAGAAATTATGGAAGGAAGAGAGCGAGAAAGGGAGAAAAGAGAAGGAAGAGAAAGAGGTTGAAGAAGAAACTCCAGTTTATGTTAAAATTGCAAAAATTAAAAATACCTGGCCTCATATTTTCAAAAGAATGCCTTCAAACAGTGTTGATATTCCTGGATATTTTAAGACAATGGAAAATAATTTTGAAGTTTATAATATTGATGAAAAGATTTGGGTTCATTTATTACTTTCTTTGATGAATGATAAAGCTCAAAAATGTATTTGGAACATGACAGATATTTCTTGTTATTCAGTTGTTAAAAGACAAATTTTGATGATACATGGCTTAAAAGCATTTGAATCTGAAGTAAAACCAGTGGAGAAAGTTAATGAAATAAGGGAGAGGGATAAAATTGATAAACTGAAATTTGAAAGAAGGAAAAATGAGTATGATGTTAAACGATTTGATTGGAGATATGTAAGAGTTACATCTGATGTTGCGATGCAATGTATTTTTGGTAAAGAGAAAGCAGTTTGTGATATGATGATTGATAATTCTAGATGCAATGGAAAATGTGTTAGTAAGATTTGTAATGCAGAACTGGTTAGTTGTAAATTATCAATGGACACTTTGATTGATGTGAAGAGAACTGAATATGTGTTAATGGAGCCTGTTATTGTTAAGTCCCATGTGGAATCGTTTGCAAATGTTGTTGCAGATGCAACTGATGTTTTGAGGAATATTGAAGTTATAACAGTTGAGATGTTAAAGCGCTTTTGTTGTGGGCCTCAGCCTTGTTACAGCGCTATAGAAATTGTCTAGGAATGAATGAATGAATGAATGAATGAACCAGTGAGATTGTGTGCAGTAATATTTGTAAGGATGAAGAATTGAGTGTGAATATGGGTGGTGATGATGAAGCATCTGTTTGTATTGGTAGTTTTGAGGGAGATGATGTAGCATGTGGTTGTATTGGTGGTTATGAGGGAGATGATGTAACATGTGTTGATATTGAGGTTGGAAAGCTTATTGAAGTTGATGTTTGTGTACATGATGATGTTGTTGTAATTGGTGCTGAGGCAATTAAAGAGAAATGTGTTTTTGAGAATTTTGAAGTTGTGAGCAATGAAGCTGTGTGTGATAATGATGTATGTGTTGGTGAAGATGTGATTGTGAATATGGTGAGTAATGAGAAAACCCTTGTGGATATTGATTGTATTAAAGATGATGTCGTATTTGTTGATGCAGAATTGATGCAAATTGTTGAAGATAAGGTAACATTTGTTGATGCTGAAATGGGGAAAGTTATTGAAGAGGATTGTGATGATGAACTGGATGATGTTGTGGGGAGAAGCATATTGGATGCTGAATTTACTGTATTTGAAATTACAGGAGGTAATGATGCATTAGTTGGAGCTGATGTTTTATCGGTTGAAGAGGATTTGTCTGTTGTAAATATGGATTTTGAATTATTTCTAAGAGGTGAAACTGAAAGATTTTTGTATGTAAGTGATGTTGTGGTGTTATGGGATAGAACATTCAAGAGGCATGTTTTTGATCGTGGAAAATATAAATGTTACTTTGAACTGAAATTGGAATTCTGGATAGAAATTGGAATGATGATTTGTGATGTTGTAAACAGTAGTTAATTCGGACATTATACGTTGTGTGAAGTGAAAGCATTGTATTATTTTGTTATGGAAGTTTGGATTGACTTTCATTTTGTTAACATTTATTTTCGTTAGATGCTGTTTATAAAGTGAATGGAAATGTGACATTTGTAGAATGTGAATTATAATTTTCTTACTTGATTGGACATTGATTAATAGTTATTATAATGATCTGATGTCATTATGCGATCTGTGTATGCAAAAGGACAATTGATATATGCACAGGTGTTATTTATATGATGTGTTGAGTTGGATTGTAAGATATTAGTTTGAGTATTGCTTGATGAAGATTGTGTTAAAACTATGTATAGTTTAAGTTTTGCTTTGATTGAGATTTGCTTAAAACAATGTTATATGATTAATTGTTTATGTTGAAGATGCCAAAGTATGTTGAATATTAATGACAATGATTATATAATAGTATAAAGTGTGGTATCAGTGAAGAATTGAAGATCAATGCAAATGTTAAGTTTATACGTATATAAACTTAAAAAGGGATGATAAAGGAAATGTCAGGGTTAACTCGATTCAGGGGCTATATAAAGACAGACAGAAAGAGAAATATGATGATCTTCAGTTCTATATGATATCGACTTCCGGTTTAGAGAGTGTGTTAGAGAGTTCTTGAAGGATGATAGTACGAGATGGACTGTCATGATGATTTTTATGTTTTAACGTTAAATTTTAGTTTATTAAATGATTAAATATTTATGAGTTTTTTTCGTATAAAGCAGTAGGTGTGACAGATGCTGTTGCAATAGTCGAATCTGCTGCTGATGAATGCTTGAGCCAGAATCCTAGTTGCGTCAGGGGTCAGCGAGTTCCTCACTGCCCGCAGCTGGCGAAGCTGGAAGAACGACTTCCTGCAGACTGATGCAACGTGGTCGGCCATTGTCAGTTGGCTATCAATTGACACTCCAAGGTTATTGACCACTGTAGCACATTCAATGGTGGCGTCAGGACGGCGTAAGGCATTTATTGTAATCTTTTGAATCTGCTGTCTTGTGCCCAGCCAGATAATTTGTGTCTTATCTTCATGCAACTTTAGGCAGTTCTCCGCCATCCAGTCTCGGATTCTAGTGATACAGTCACTTAACTGGTCCATTAGTGCTTGCTCTCCGCTTGCATTCCCGCTGCTGTAGGTAGATTTGGATGTCATCAGCGTATCCGTGCCCAGACATTCCACAGGCAGCAATGATGTTTAACACATCTGACACATACAGAAGGAACAGGACATGTCCGCATACAGGTCCCCTGTGGTACTCCGTAGGGGAGGTCAAGGTTTCCGATAGAAAACGCGGTAAGCTACCTGTTGTGAGTGGTCAGTAAGAAATGACGATAGCAAGCCGAGCGCCGCCCCCGTGATGCCGAATTTGTTCTGTAGACGCCGTAAAAGAATTACGTGATCTACGCAGTCGAAGGCTGCGCTGAGATCGAGAAGGCAAAGCCGAGTGACCTGTTTCCGGTCCATAGTACCAAGGATGTCAGATAGCACTTTTAGCAGTGCCGTTTCGGTGCTTTGGTGGCGTCTATAGGCGGACTGGAGTCTTGGCATCAGTCCCTCGCCCTCGATGAATTCTAAGACGCGCCCGATGACGACCCTTTCGACGACCTTCGATATGAAAGTCAGGTTGCTAACCGGCCTGAAATTTTTGAGGTCATCCCGATTCAGGCCTGGTTTCTTCATAATTGGAGTAACAATAGCATGTTTTTGCGACCGTGGTCAATATAGTCGATATAGTCGGATGGTGAGGCAGCTGCACACAGTGCCTGGCGTTCAGCTCTTAAAGCTAGTAGACGCCTCGTGAAGCAGAATGGTCGACACTACTGGAATAGCGCCCTTGACGCTGCTAAAGGTGACACAGAACAGACTTGGAAACATCTGGACACGCTGCTGGGTAACCGTGGCAGGAGGCCTTGTCAGCCGTCGAGTTTCTCTGCTGAAGATTACCACCAGTTCATGGATGGTAAGGTCAATGCAATCAGAGAGAGAGAGAGAGAGAGAGAGAGAGAGAACGGCAAACGCTGGCCCGGCCAAGTTTCTGGATTACTCTGGGTCCGTTCTCACTTCGTTCTCTGCTCCTTCGATTGCAGAGGTCACGTCCATCGTGATGGCGTCACCTTGTAAACAATGCCAAGCCGACCCCCTCCTGATGTGGCTCCTCAAAGAGTCCATTGAGACGCTTGCTCCATTTCTCACGACTCTACTGTCGACCTCTTTAAGCAGCGGAGAATTTCCATCGTCATGGGAGCGAGCGGTAGTCTACTCGCACCTCAAGCGGCCAGGCTTGGACCAAGCGGAATTATCTAACTTCCGTCCCGTTTCCAATCTTCCTTTCTTGTCTAAGCTGCTTGAGAGAGTTGTTAATAATCAATTCGTGGCCTATTTGACGATGAATGGACTAATGCCTAAAGGCCAGTCTGCCTATCGGAAGGGCCATTCCACCGAAACTGCGGTCCTGCGCATTTACAATGACATTATTGAAGCGGTCGCCAATGGACAGCTGGCCCTTCTCTGCCTCCTGGATCTATCGGCTGCTTTCGACACGGTGGACCATGACATCCTCATTCGCCGACTTGAATCTACTTTTGGTCTAAAAGGGCTGGCTCTGTCTTGGATTCGGAACTACTTGGCCGACAGGTTTCAGTCTGTTAGCTGGAATGGACATATGTCGGCTCCATGCCGTGTTCTGTTCTTAGTGGAGTGCCACAAGGATCTGTACTCGGTCCACTATTGTTTATACTCTATGTGGCTGACATTGGTCGTATCATTGAAACGTGTGGGCTTGCCCATCATGCCTACGCTGATGACGTTCAGGTTTACGCCTCCTGCCCTCCATCTGAGGTTGAATGTTTGCGTTCCCGTATTACGGATTGCATCTCCTCGGTCCAGAGGTGGACTGATGAAAATCGACTATCGCTGAACCCGGGGAAGACCGAACTCCTCTGGTTAAGCACTCCTCGGAGGAGGAATATCATATGCCGGAATACGCTTCCGATTGGTGATGTTGATGTCACTCCGAGCTCAGAACTGCGTCTCCTTGGAGTTCTTTTTGACGAGACACTCTCGTTTGTCGGACATTTGGACAACGTCATTCGTACCTGTTTCTTTCAGCTGCGAAGGATAAGAGAGATCCGTCGATACCTGCCGGTGCCTGTCGTCGTCAATCTCGTCCGTGCCCTCGTCTTAGCTCGAGTAGATTATTGTAATAGCGTTCTGCTCGGACTTCCTGTCAACCAACTAAATCGTCTTCAGTCGGTGCTAAACGTCTCAGCTCGTCTGATCTTTGGCTCGAGTTGGAACGAGCACGTGACACCGTTTCTACGTGATAATCTTCACTGGCTCAGGATTCCGGAGCGCATAGCCTTCAAACGTTGTTGGCTAACATTTCGGGCGCTGTATGACTCCCTTTGCCCCAGCTACTTATCGGGCCTGGTCATCAAGTCTACGGCGGTCGATCGGCGATCGCGGCTTCGCTCAAGTAACTGTCGTCAATTGGTGGTTCCTCCTCCGTCCAAGACGGCTGTCTTCGGTGACAGATCCTTCCGGAGGGGCAATCCGAGTCTGTGGAACTCTCTGCCGAAGAACGTGACAATTGTGACCTCCCCTGATTTGTTTATCAAGTGCCTTAAGACGCATATGTTTAATATATCTTATAATGTTCATTGTTAAGCGCTTTTGACTTTAGTCTTCACTATGCTTACTGCGCTCTATAAATTGTCTTAATAATAATAATAATAATAATAATAATAATAATATTAATAATAATAATAATAATAATCAAAGCACATAATGGCGTTAATCAATTGGATAAATTACCTTAAAACTGTGTGACGTCATAATGGGCGTCATAATGATATCGTACGATTTCTCAGTGGACGACCTGCTCATGAATTAAATAAAGTCTAGACAATCGAAGTCTGGACTTCTATTGTAGTTTGCTGCCAATAGCCGCGGCGTCTAATTTCAAGTTCTCGAATCACGAAATCAAAATCACATGAAAATCACTTCAAATACCACTCCTGCTGACGTACAACTCGAAGTGGTTTTCTATTCTAGTGGAGACAGTCAAGTGACCCAACCGGTTATAAGAAATAATGGAAGTCGCTGTTGTTATAGTGTGAGGGAGACGGTTTACGCGTTGGAGCGGTAGGCTTACCCAAGCGTGTTCAAGCCCCGTTAACGCTCCTAATGGCTGTCACATATGCACAATGCCTCCTAAGCTAGTCTTTGTAGCCCACATTATTTTTCGATGTCCAGGTCCCGATCGACTGCGATTTTTACTTATGATTGCTTGGACTAAATTCTTGCACCACAATTAGCATGGGAGACGCTTCCTATAATGATTACAACTAGAGACTCAGACAACTGTTTGAGTCTTAGTTTTAATCATTATATGTAGTATACTAGTGTCGCAAAACAGCCACAAAAACTGCTCTCTTCAGCATTCTTTCCGATGTATTCGAAGCAACCGACAATGGACAGGTTACAACTTTCGGTTACTCGATTCCTGGACACTGAGCGACAACTCCGTCGAGGTCGGCGACTCGAGTCACTCGACGGCAGCATAATTTGACCAGTCGAAATATACTGTTGAGTGTGCTACCTGAATTTTATAACTTGAGCATTTAATATACTTTTAAGCACAATGAAAAACATAAGTTAAGTGTTTATTTGCAAAATTTTAAACAACAGCCTATGTATAGTCTGTAGATAATGTAGCATTTGCATTGCAATAGGCCTACTTAGTAGTTCCTAATCCAAAAATACTGAATTTCGGAATACCAGTTACAACTACCAGCATGAATATAACAGACGCCTACCTGTAATGTACATTGTTTGTGTCACTGGGAAGCAGCGGAAGCTCCGGCTTTGAGTTTGAACTTGTACTTCTGCTGTGTGGATGCTGCCTTCAGTAAGTCGTGTTCGTTGCGCACAAAGTCGTAGAACTCGCTGCAAGCCATATGGAAGTTAATTATAATCATAAGTTCTGACTTTACGAGTTCTGTGCTGAGCAGATTTCTGTTGTCCGACCACAACTGATTGATGATACTGAACACCCTCTCACAAAATGCATTTGAAATTGGAATAGAGAGTACAAAAGAGACAATGTTAAACAACTGAATATTGTCGCCAGGCAAACTGCTAAAAAATTTGACCCATCTCTCTGCTACATTTGCTGTCGAAGCCACTAAGGCCGGCCTAACCACTCGTATCAGACAAAACTCATCGTATAACTTGTCCATATCCACGCACAGGCCATTGAGTTGCTCAGTAAGACAGGTGATGTCTGCCCACTCAATTTCATCCTTTAATGACAGCACTGTAAAGCACTTAAAAACTGATTGGTCATAATCATACCATTTCTGGAGGTTACCGATACAACGTTCTAAGAAATTGTTGGCCTCCAGTTCAAACTTGCGTCTGTCTGCTGTGCTTACAGTGTCCGACCGAAGAAGCTGAGAGGCACCGGAACCATAGAATTTGTCAATCTGACGCTGTTGCAGCTTAGTTCTAACATCTTCCATGGCAGTGTGCAGCTCGGTAGCTGTTGTCGCATTAGACTCAAAAACTTTAACAGCTTCATGAAACATAGCCGTAACATTTTGAATGAAATATAGTGAGCACTGTGGCAACACACTTTCACAGTCACATGAGAAGCCATTCCAAATCAACGATGCAACATCGTCTTCACCAGTCGATGTGAAGTACAACTTCAGAGCAGGCCAGCAAAGAAGCAGTCTGTCAATTGCTGGTAGTAAGCTTAACCAACGCGTGGGAACATGACGTAACAGTTCAACATAATCCATTTGCACGAACTCGAAGAATTCCTTTAGCTCAGCCGCCTTCTTTCCGGACGACGAAAAGGAGTTGTACACTTTGATAACAAAGCTTTCCACATCAAAACTTATATCTTTTAAACCGTACTTGACGCAATTGGTCAAAATGTGACATTTGCAGTTTGCCTGTATTAGGTGTTTCTGTATCTGTGCTAATTACCTATATACTGATACATGCTTCCCGTAGTTCACTGATGCGTTATTTGCACTGTATGCTGAGACCAGGCCAAGATCAAGGTCATGTTGTTGAAGAATGCCCTTAATTCGGTCAGCTATTGCTGCACTCGTCTCATCGCTATCAAGATAGGAGACGATCTTTCGCACCGTCACTTCTCGAGAAATACCGGACTGTCAGTGGGAACAGTTTCTTATAACCTTTGTTTGAAGCATCCGACCCTAATCCGAAATAACCAACTGATTTCAATTCAGTGACACACAACTCCTGAGCCTTAGGGCCCAAAACATTTTCAACGTAACTAGTCACTTTTGTACGTCCACAGGAAATTTTGACAGCAATGGCAGAATCAGAAAAGAGTTTTGGCAGTAATTTATTTCCACAATCCTGGCTAGCATAGCTATGGTGGTGCTTCACACCATGATATGTAAAGACTAATTCCGTTGCAGTTACCGACAGTTGCTCTGCGGAATGTTTAACAGGAAAAAACTTGGACAGCATACGGGATTGTGAATGTGTTAACACCGAGCTCCGGTGTTTAGCTGATTCGGCATGAACAGCAATGGCTTTTCTGCCTTCATATTTCACTGAGAAAGTTTGTCGACAATGTATACAGTTATCTGTAGAATCGTCGACTTTGACCAACCATGGCGCAAATTCCTTAAGCCAAAGTGGGTTAAAAACGCACAAACGGTGCGTTTTCTTCCTTGGTGGAGTTACTGTCACCATGAGTTGGAGATGTCATCTCGAGTTGGAGATGCAAGTATAACGAGTTGGAGATGCAAGTAAAACGAGTTGGAGATACAAGTAAAAGTTATGAGTCCAGACATTATCGGAATCACAGAATCGTGGGCCAAGTGTGACATTGATGATACCGAACTAAATTTACAGGGATATGCTATGTTTAGAAAAGATAGGGAAAACCAGAGCAGCAAAGGTCATGGAGCAGGAGGGGTACTACTTTACATTAAAGAAGGCTTGCATGCCATGGAGCGAACAGACATAGAAAATGATCACTTCAAGGAGCATATATGGTGTGAAATCAGAAGTCACCGAGAGAAAATATTGGTAGGGGTTTGTTACAGAACACCAATTGCTATGGAAGAAGCAGATAATGGAATGTCTGCTTTATTGAACAGGGCATCAAGAGAAAATGTTGTTATAATGGGTGACTTTAATTATTATGTAGACTGGGAAACGCTGGATACAGAGAGATCATGTGATAGGAAATTTCTGGACTGTGTCAATGATAGTTTTCTGCTTCAGCGTGTGACAAGGCCAACAAGAGGCAACAACATATTAGACCTGGTTCTAACAAGAGAGGAGAACATAGTTTCCAACGTGGAGGTTGGGCAGAATTTTGCAACAAGTGATCACCAAATGGTCAGTTTTACTATTAACTTTGGGATTGGTCAACAAAAGCAGTTTCTAGAAAGACGTAACTTTTTAAGGGAGAATATGACCTGGCAAGGAAGATGATTACAGAAATGGATTTGGAGAGGGAGATAACAGGAAAAGACACAGAGGAAGGCTGAAGCATATTTACCAAATGTATGTCCAAAGTCATAGAATTGACCATTCCCAAACAGAAGAAAATTAATAACAAACTTCCTTGGATAACAAGAGAAGTGCAATGAAAAAGAAGGGCGAAAAACAAAGCATGGAGGATACTAAGTAAACTCAGATTAGCAAGTAAAGAAAATGAGCAGAATCAGCACAGACTCAAGATCTTGGAGGAACAGTATACTCAGAAAAGAAAAGCATCAGCAGTTACTAGCGAGATGGCTATTGCAAATTTTGAAGGCAGATTAGCAAAAAATATAAAACAGAACAGTAAAAGTTTCTACAAATATTGTAATAGAAAGTTGAGACGAAAGGACACAGTCGGTCCCCTCTTGGACAGCGCAGGATGTGCAATAACAGACGATGTAGAAACTGCACAGATTCTAAATAACTATTTTTGTTCAGTATTTACAGAGGAAAATACAAATACTATGCCAGAAGCCAAAATTGTGTTTGATGGAAATGAAGCAGAAATGCTAACAGATATAGTGTGTAAAAAATGTGTTATCAAGGTTTTGACCAATTTAAAGACAGACAAGAGCCCAGGATTAGATGGCTTACATCCAAAGTTTCTTTACGAGGTTCGAAATGAAATAGGACATGCAATTGCTTTGATAATCAATGAATCACTCAGAACTGGAGTAGTACCACAAGACTGGAGAGACGCATTAGTCAGCCCACTGTTCAAGAAGAGAAAACGAAGTGAACCAAGCAATTACAGACCAGTGAGCCTAACATCTGTAATCGGTAAAGTTATGGAAAAAATACTGAAAGAAAGCATTTTGGAACATTTGACTAGGCATAAAATTGTTAAAGATAGTCAGCATGGATTTACAAAAGGGCGTTCATGCCTGACCAACCTGTTGGACTTTCTGGAGGAGGTTTTTGATAAGCTAGACAAGGGCAAGGCAGTAGACATAATATATTTAGATTTTGCCAAAGCTTTTGATAAAGTACCCCACATAAGGCTGGCTGCCAAACTGAAGTCCTGTGGAATAAGGGGCAATATTCTCAGATGGATTGAAAATTGGTTGAAAGGAAGAAGACAGAAGGTTGGCATTAGGGGAGGCCATTCGCAATGGGCAAGAGTTATCAGTGGAGTGCCTCGGGGCTCATTGCCTGGCCATTGCTTTTTCTAATATAAATATATATAAATGATATCGATGAAGGATTACTTCCAAAATTTCAAAGTTTGCCGACGATACAAAGTTATGCAGAAATATAGACTCGGAGGATGATGCAAAAATTTTACAAGAAGATCTAAGGAAATTGTTTCAGTGGTCTGTGGACTGGCAGATGCTTTTCAATATTGATAAATGTTCTATAATGCATGTTGGGAAGTCTAATAATGGTAATGAATATTCTTTAGGGGGAAGGTTCTAACCACAACTGAAAAAGAAAGAGACGGGGATAATCATCCATAGAAGTATGAATCCATCTCACTAATGCATGGAGGCAGCAAAAAAGGGAAACCAAATGTTGGGAATGGTGAAAAGGACAATTGTGAGTCGTGACAAAGAGATAATCATTAAACTTTATAAGTCAGTAGTAAGGCCTCATCTAGAATACTGTGTTCAGGCTTGGAATCCATTCTTGAAAAAAGATATAGAACTTTTAGAAAAAGTGCAAAGACGAGCAACGAAGATGGTCAATGGGTGCCATAATTTAAACTACGAAAAAAGACTTCAATATTGTGGACTGACAACATTAGAAAGGAGAAGAGAGAGAGGGGATTCGATAGAAACATACAAAATAATGACTGGGAAAGTAATTGTGCCATACGATCGATTCTTTACATTGGCACACTATAGCAGCACAAGAGGCCACAAGTGCAAATTGTTTAAGCAGAGGGTTGGTCCAAGAAAGAAAAAACTTTTTTAGTGCAAGGGTTGTGGACAAGTGGAACAGTTTGGACGAGGTGGGAGTGACAGTTGAAACAGTAAACGGATTCAAAGGCTATTTAGATAAACTAGGTTATTGAATGCAGATGGTTACATCAGTGGTTTTCACACAGACTTACTTAGCCTCCTAAACCACTTAAAATCACATTATTATTATTATGACATCACTTGTACCAGTAGCCACTTCCAGTTCAACTTCAACGTCTTTCAGATCCTCATGTTCATCGCCATCGTTCATGATTCTTGGCGCGTAGAAAGTTAGAAACTAGAAAAGTGTCGGGCTAAATTTTATGGTCCTGAGAAATGGCAGACTCTTTCGTCTGCAATCGATAAAATCAACGAAAAGCTAAATGCTGTTCTTGATCACGTGAACGAGAACCTTCAGTATGCGAGGTCTCAAGGTAAGCGAATGAAACACGCATTCAGTGATTGAAAACCGGGTACTTTAGTATATTTGCGGAAACGACTGAGCAAGTTGGTAGTTTGTTGAATTTCTGAACACTCTTCTTTCGAGTGTCGGCCAGGCCGGGTTTTAATAGTTAACTAGTTAGTTAGTTAGTAAGTTAGTTAGTTAACGAGACACGCCCCTCGGAACGATGTTTTTAGCAGGAGAAGCATTTCGTTGGCCATTTGGTAAATTTCTATGCAGCTAGCTGTTCCTCTTTATGAATCTGATGTAATGGGTGAACTGCAGCCATAGCTTTTGCCTTCCATGCGGTGCAGCTGCACCCTCTGCAACCCCAGTTCCGACGAATGATTAGATTCAAATGTAATGGAATCCGTCTAATGTTAATAAAAGTCATCGCTTCTAAAACTTAGGAAGAAGAGATTTTCATTTCCGTCGTCTTCAGTGAATACCATTGATAGTGCCAAGGACGCCATTGAATTCCCTCGAAGCCGTTAAGTGAACCATTTGAAGAATAGTGTCCGCGTAGATAGAGGCCGTTGAGATTGCTATGGTGACAGTTCTTGTACCACCAAGCTCCACCAAATTTTACAGCGCAGTTTATAGAAGACGCTGCCTCATTATCGCTGTCTTTTGTGGAGAATCGTTGGTTATTGTGAGATATAAGACTATCTCCTGAGATCAATAAGACAAAGCATCGATCAATATAAGCACTGCCATAAATAGTATGTATATACTGTATATATGTATAATATATACTATATATATACTATATATATATTGTATATTATATACAGGGTGTAAAATTAAAATGTGGACCGATGTTTGACATTCAATATCTCGGCCGCGTGTGCAGTGATTTCAATAACATTTATAGATCATATATCCAGGAATGTTTCTGATATAACTGCCAAATTTCATGCTGATCTGTTTAGTGTTTGCTGAAATACGATACAAAAAACTAAATAAACAAAAATTTTAAAAATGACAACGTCGCAGCCAGGAACAAGCGCTTGTCTCGCTGCAGACGTTTGATGTGACTTAAGGTCTTTTTCACTGACGAAAAGGCCTTCTACCTTGATCCGCCAGTCAACAGTCAATGCAAGCGAATGTGGAGTATTGGGTGGAAAAGAGATATGCCTTCAGAACGACTTGTCAGACAGCGGGCAAAGTTTTCCAGACATGTCATGGTGTCTGCTGAAGTGTGGCATCAGGGCAAGGGTCGCCCCTGCACTTCGTACCAAACAAATCCAAAGTGAAAGTTGAGTGCTACGTAACTCAGCTGCTACCAGATCTCCTGTAGGACTGATGATTTGCTAGGAGAAGATTTTATATTCCAGCAAGACGGAACTCCTGCACACTCTGCTCTCAGGACCCAGGATTTTCTGAAGCAAAATTGTCCAGATTTCATCAAGAAAGATGACTGGCCACCCAACTCCCCAGGTATCAATCCACTTGACTTCCACGTCTGGGGAATCATGCTCGACAGATATCAAAAGTATCAGCCAAAGCCACAGAACATCACGGAGTTGAAGACTGTGCTGAAGAATATCTGGGAGAGTTTGCCTGAGAATCAGATCAAGAAGGCGATACTGTCAGTGAAGAAGCGCTTGTCGGCATGTGTGAAGGCTGAGGGTGAGCATTTTGAGCACCTGCTCACGTAGCAAATCATCTGAAACCACCTTTAAAACGGCCCTTTTCAGAGCCAAATAAAAAAATTGTTTTATCACTTTATATGTATAATCTCGTTATATTAGGTAGTTAATTTTAAAATTTGTGCCTCTAGTTTTTTG
Organism: Metaphire vulgaris; assembly: GCA_018105865.1. Classification (NCBI taxonomy): domain Eukaryota; kingdom Metazoa; phylum Annelida; class Clitellata; order Crassiclitellata; family Megascolecidae; genus Metaphire; species Metaphire vulgaris. The sequence goes on from CM030835.1 coordinate 19,714,288, forward strand.
CCATATTTCAGCAAACACTAAAGATATCAGCATGAAATTTGGCAATTACATCAGACACATATCCAGATATAGACTTATGGCCTATAAATTTTATTGAAATCACAACACACGCGGCCGAGATATTAAATGTTAAACATCGGCCCACTTTTTACTTTTACACCCTGTATATATATATATATATATATATATCACAGACAATATATTCTTGTTCTTTGAGACAAATTATATAGCGCCGTATTAGAGCGAAGGACAAAGTCAAAGGCGCTGTCGACAACTTTGGCATGCCTCGATGGAATGAAGCAGTTTGCCGCTTTGGCCTCACGTTTGCATTTTCATGATGACATCATCTACTTGACCATATGCAAAAACTGGTGCTGACAAAGAAACTCCGGCGGGAGAAGAAGGGGTGAAATGGGGAAGGCGAAGGTTAAATAGGTGAGGGGATGTGGAAGAGGAAAGGTTAAAGAGAGGGATAAAGAAAGGTGGGGCAACGTGGCAAGGGGCAATGGGTGAAAAGAGGCATGAGGGTGGGCAAGGGGTCAAGGGGTAAGGTGGGCAGGGGGAATGGATGGCAAAAGGTGCAGGGGCAATGGGACCAAAGAAAGCAAAGGTGAAGGGTCGTAATGGGGCATGGGGGTATGGAGGCAAGTGATAAGAGGAAAAGGTTAATGAGAAAAGGGGAAGGGGTAATGAGGTCGAAGCCTGCGACTTCGGTGCTTGAGTGCCTCTCGCTAAGGTGGAGCTCCTCCTTTGACAGACGCATTCCACGCATTCCAAACTAACAGGCATGCAAAAGAAATCCAAACCAATTCTCACAGACATCAAATAGATTATAAGCAAGGCAATTTATATATATACACACACACACACACACACACACACACACATATATATATATATATTATTTATTTTTATTTTCTTTTTTTTATCCCTCGGTACTTCATTCCCGAGGGAAAGTGTGACAGTTTTTAAAAGAAGGGAGGGTAAATATAACCTGTGACGTCATACTTTCCGTACATGAAAAAACCGGAAACGTACGATGATATTTTATACTTTCTCTTCATATGGATGTATTCTAACAGAAGATGTCACTGGTGTATTGTAATTTATATAATGCTAGGCAAAAGAAATTTCTAATCCCAATTGAATTCATCATCAATGTCAGAAATTAATTATTTTTATGTTTCGCTGCTGAAAATAAAAAGAGAAATTAAAATTTATTAAATAGAAAGCCCGAGTGAAGTAATTTATAGACGATGCTTTAAAGGCATCCGAGATTTGTGACGTAGGTCTACTTTAATTCACAGTTACTGAAAATCCTATTCTTAAGACTAACTTTCTGTTAGAAGAGATGTCAAAAGTTGTAATAACCTGCAGTTCCAGAATAAGTCCCTATGCTGAGTCTGTATTTGTCCGTAGATGAACTGATGTTGAATGTCGAGTATTCTGCATAACGATTTCCTCCTTCGAAGTCTTTCACATCAATTCTCAGTCGGTATTCTCTCTTTGATGTCAAAAGGTGGAGAAAATTGTTTCCTGGACAAGAATATTAAAGTTGATTTCATTTAATTGCGTTCAATTAGAAAACTCGACATAAAGTTATGCCTCATGTAAAAATATCAATGACTTATTTTATTAAAAGAAATTGAATAGAGATTCTGAATTTGCATAAGAATTGCAGTTAATTTATTCAGGTTATAAGTTCCAGACGAATTAGGCTACAGGACATAAGCTGGCGTCGTTTTAATAGATTTTTTCAATACAATACTTCGCATTAACTTCCCGGGACCAGAAAATCGGGATGATTTGTTGGATTTGACAATGGGAGATTACGTTGTACTGTAAATCCGGAGCCGATATGGACAACTGTTAAGTGCATTACCAGACTTGTGCTTTAGAAGACTACTAGCAATGATAGATATTCGGATTGAGAGAAGAATATCGTGAAGAAAGACAAAAGGAAGACCAAGGAAGATGCTATTGGACTGGATGTTGAAAACTGATACACAACGTCACAAGACCTATGCAGAAATCAAGGAAGAAGCAAGACGCAGACAGGAATGGAAACAATGGAGCCCTGAACCTGTCCCAGGACAAGGACCATGATAATGATGACTGAATTCTTTTACGCTTTTTTGTTGAAGACTATTGTGAATTTTGCGATGTTTCATTCGATGGTCAACTCTTTTGTCTTATCTATGATTGGCTAAGTAAGTCTTTCTCAGCCATAAATTCAAGCAGTAAGATCATAATTTCAATTCCCTATCTGATCACTGTACATGTAATTGAAGCGATGGATTATATTTACCTAACCAGTATTCTCCATTTGGATTTCCGAATCCATGTTCGTAATCGTTCCATTCTCGGTAAAAATCTACGCTTCCATCTTGTCGCCGTTGAAAAACCTAATCGAGAACATGTCCATTCAATGACAAAAGCTTTGCTTGTCTGAACCTATTTAGCTCTTTGTAAGTCAATGGTAACTAAGTTTATCACTGAGGCTAAAGTCAAAGGCAAAGATAAGCTCCATCAAACTAGAGCTGAGGGCTGATACTGTAAAATTATTAATGTAGAAAGTGTTGAAGCTAATAAATTATTCAGGAGAATTACTGAATGAACCATCCATTCCACCCCGGTTCACTGGTTGCCAGTCCTTAGCAACATCGCCCCGCCAGCTATCCATCGTGAAGCTGCAGCATCTAAGCTCACTGTCCGCATCAATTCCCGACCAGACTTACCAATACCCGCGGACATCTTTGACCACCCTGCCCAACGTCTGAAGTTTCGCCATCCAATCTGGTTTCCCGCGCCCACATTGAACTTCTCTGTACCAGACTCTTGGTGACAGAGTTGGCACCTCTGCAAGCGCTAACCCGGCTTTGAGACCTAGTACGCTATGATTGGGTTCTCCTCAATCGCTATCGAACAGGCCATGGCCGGTGTCCACTATTCTCCATGGTTGGGGAGCCAGAGATGATCCGAATTGCCCCTACGGCATCAGACAGACTGTGAACCACATAGTCAATGACTGCCACCACACCAGATTCAAAGGAGGACTCGAGACCCTGCATCGGGCTCAACCTGACGCTGTTGAATGACTAAGAAAGAAAGGCATTCGCTAGAAGAAGAAGAAGAAATGAATGAAACGATTGGTCGAAACTAATCTAAACACTTAAATGGTGATATTGTTCTTAATCGACTTACAGTCCATCCGCCGTTTGTCGTTGTCATATCGCAGTATGTGTTGGCGTAATATCGTTGACCCTCATCAACGACGTAGATGCGATAGACTCCACTCGTTCTGTAGCCATTGGCTTTGATATCAGAACAGTCGCACACAACTGAAGTATTGTGGCAATAATCTAAGATGGTTACAAAAATACAAAAATATACTATTTAAAAATGTGGAAGTCATGATTATAATGATTTGCGACTCGTAATCGTGACCAAATATAATGTAATAGAAACTTTGAGGAAATAATTAATAAAATGTGGCGATCCCGGCTCGCAGTCTCGTCGCGCGGTCGGTGGTCGGGCGGCCCTCAACGCCCGCTCGGTTTTCCTATCGCCTTCCGCCGCCGACTCTGCCTGATCGACGGCGTTTGTTTGGCTTTCCAATTCACAGCCATCAAACGCTGTGTCCGCGGCTGTCGGGCAGGCCGCATACAGAGGATGACCGCTCCTCAACCCTAAACCTTCTCTGACGTCTTCCTGTCCGACCTAGCTCAGGCCTGTTCCGAGTGGCACTTTAACTGGTTCCTCCTATCGCTGGCCACCGCTTGGTCTCGGCGCCTTAAGCATTTTTGTACATGTTTTTGGTCACTGGCTTCAACTTTGCAGTGGCATAGCGTGACTTTTGGGGGCCTGGGGTCATCTTTGCCATGGGGGCCCCAAGTTTCGAGCTTACGAGCGAAAAAAAACGTTATCGCCTCTTTTTTTTCCTTTTTCAGCCTGACGAGCAAAAAAAAGGTTGTCAGCACATCATTTCTAAGGTTAAATTAGGGTTAACCCTAACATAACCCTAGCTTAGACCCCTCTTCGGGGGCCCCCCTCGCCCGGGGCCCGGGGGCTGTCAACAAAGTGCCCCCCCCCCCCACGTTACGCCACTGCAACTTTGTATTACGCAATAGCGACTTTATGAGACATAACTGCGGACGAAGACGGTGGCTGACGACACTCTTCTTGATCGCCAATAAATGGTGTCTCGAAAGAAAAGTAATCGATAGCACTTAATTCGTCCAAGTGTGAAACTACGCGTATTCAGCAATCTATCGGGCTTCAGAGAAAATCCGCTTTAAATTCGCTGTGCTTTACAACTATCGCTTTACGATAGTAGCGACGACAGGGCGAAAACCGCATCTACGTCATATGACATAAACATTTTTAGAGTGGAAATTCTTATGACGGCCACTTAGGCGGATTTTTCAACTGCTGTGAAACGGCAGCTTAGGTACCGTGAATGGAGAGTAAACTAGGGATCCATGTAGTGGCGGCGTCGTTATCTGGAAACGCGCCGTCGATACCGGGGCCAGTTAGTGTCCTCAACGGTCCGAGGCGCTCGACGACAACGCCTCGGCAGCCATCCACCTCCTGTGAACGTCGCTGCCGGTCGTCACCGACTGAGCGCTGATGCAGCCTCTGCTGGGCCTCGTCCCAGGACCCCAGACTGGGTTTTCGATTCGAGCCTCAACTGGCCGTCTCCTGAGTCTATTTATAGTTGTTGGTTATTCAATCAAATTACCGGATATATTCAGGCGGTCGCCTCCCAGTGTTTATTCTAGGTCTTCTTAGGGAGGGGAATTCTTCCCCAAAGTTTGAAAATTCCCCCTAAATTTTTTTAGATGTTGGCTGAGGCCTGGAGGAATGAAAATCCCCTCAAACGTGTGGAAAATCAAACCTTGTCCCCTCCCCAAACATTTCAAAATCCCCCCAATATCAAGGGGGCTAGAATAAACACTGGTCGCCTCCTATGCCATCATTGGAATAACCATGGGCCGGGAACTAGGCAGAGGATTCGCTGCTTCCCATGAAGGCGCGTCACGACGCCGCCACAGCAGCCCCCCGTTGGTTCTTGTCTGTCACCGCCGCAGTCCGTCTCCCGTTCATCGCCATAACCGTTTAGCAGCGCTGCTCGAACATCCTCCGCCGCCGCTCTCCGTCTGTCGTCCGTCGCTCTTACCAACGCTGTCACTGTCCGTCCGGTTCTAGGACAATTCGGAGACGGACAATTCGGAGACGGACAATTCGGAGCGGACAATTCGGAGCGGACAATTCGGAGACGGACAATTCGGAGCACAGTTTAACCCTAACTCTAACCCTAACTCTAACCCTAACCCTAACCCTAAACCTCACCCTAACCCTAACCATTATAAAAAGTCATATTTTAAAACAGTTTTACAACTTTTTACAACTTTTGGGGCGATTTTTGTCCTTCTCCGAATTGTCCGTCTCCGAATTGTCCGCTCCGAATTGTCCACTCCGAATTGTCCGTCTCCGAATTGTCCGGTCACCGTCCGTCCCTATCGACGTCCGCATTCGTCTATCCCTCGGTTCCGTCCGCCGTCGCATCGTCGCTGCAGTCTCGTTCACCTCTGTCAGTCAACAGCACCTGTCGCCCGGTACGCCATCTATTTTAAACATTGCTACCGAAGGCTTCGCGCCCGCGGGACCTGATTTGAGTTGCTGGTTTCCAGTGAAACTCCCCGGTGTCAGACGGATGCTGCGATTCAAATCTCACGACCGAAGGCTCCCGACTCCCGAGATCGTTGCGGGCTTAAAACATGGCTCCCGGCCTTGTGCGGAAGAAGTTTTCCTAATTTTTCGATCGATCTCTTGGCGTCTTTTAATTTCAGGTTTAACACGTTGAACGCTAGGGACGTCAACTGACGTCCTTATTTTGGTTTCTCAGGGCGCTAGGGACGTCATATGACGTCCTTAGTTCAATGCCAAATATCTTAGCTTATACGGATCTTTGATTCATTTTTCTGCTTCCTCTAGCTACTAGAATGAGTGACCGATCAAGAAAAGCAAATTGTATAGAAAATGTATGAATATTTGCCCTATAAACACCTGTTCAAAAAACCACAATATACTCATGCTTCGCCGCCTCAATAAAGAAGCTCAATTCGCTCCATGCTAATTATAATAACAGTCTTGGTTCACTTGAGATAGGTGCGCCGTCTATTGCAGCAGGTGGTCTAAATGACCAATCTGAAGCGCCACATTCTACTGAAGAACGTCGATTGGCCTTCTAAAAGGCCCGCCTTCTAAACCCCACGCCTCAGCTTCAATATAAATACCCCAAATAACTTGTATCACCATAGACGTAATGCCGTCAGCGTTTTTGGACCAGATAATTGAGGTCCTTACTAAGGTCCTGGAATTTATATCGGCTATAGCGTCCATTTTGCCACAATAATTGCCATTTTTATTGCTTTGCATTCTTGACCCGTGACATTGATTGTTTTATCCAATCGCCATTGTTGAGATAACTACTAGTCCCTGACAAGGTCTACGTAGCGCGGTTATGGAGCACATTACAGACCACCTGCACTTTTTCGTATGAATTGGTGCATACCTGAGGAAAGAGAAAGTCATTCTAGTAACAGGTGGCTCTAGCCTCTAAACACTTGCATCTGTTTCAAGATATTTTCCTCTGTAGGCGTCTAACGTGATCGGGTCTTGGGAATAATCTAACGGCTGTCACTCACTTTACGCATGATCGCACGCATTTTGTATAGGAACTGGAAAGCCACGGAGGTCGTAGACTCTCGTCAATAGTATCCGCGTCTGAGTTATTTAATAGGCCGCAGTCAACGTGTTAATGCTTTCGTTATCGTCATGTATGTGATGAACATTTTTTCGGTTTTTAAATTTAAATTCGTAGAAGACAACTTCAATTTTTGGACACATAGTGAGGAAGAAAGGTATAGAAAATCTGTTAACTACTGGAAAAGTCGAAGGCAAAAGATCAAGAAGAAGACAAGGAATAACGTATGTCAGCAGTTTACTGACTGATGTAAAGGGAGTTACTACAGAATTGAAATTCATACAAGCAACACACAACAGAGAGAAAGTCCATAGTCGTCAACGTAGAAATACACGACACCTGAAGAAGAAGAATTTTTCGCACGTTTTAAAGGTATTTTATTGCTGTCAACGTTTTTTATTTTAAAAAAGTTTGCAAAATTAAAACACATGCAGAATTGCTTAAACCAGCTACAACGAGATAGGCTAATTAAATAGCTTTCTGCTGTTTAGCTACAAGTAAGTAAAATCTCGTGGATTTCTATAGCGCCTTGGAAAGCAGCACAACAGTAGCTGCTTATTCTTAGGAGGCGCTCAGCCTTTCTTAAATTACCTATGGGAAAGATATTTAATTAGCCAAGCAATACTCAACATCCGAAGGGCAGCGAAGCTAGGTTGTTACAGCTATGAAGGAAATGATTTTAGAAAAAGGAAAGATTTAAGCTTAGACCTGAAGACTTAATCCACCAACCACGTCTTTGAATGATCGCCATGGTACCGACTCCACTGATGTCAACTTTGTTTCTAACTCTGTATCAAGTATCACCTGTCTGATCTGTGGGCCAATGAAAATGCCTTCTCGTTTCTTGGCCTCGCTGAAATTTTGAAATGCATTCCTTAAGAAAGTTAAGTCGGCACCTTCTTTGTGAAGCGCTTTTGACGAAATTCTTCATTAAGGCAAGCTTACTGTGGAACGGAGGAAGCAAAATCTTTGTAGAATCAACAAGAGGTTCGTGTTTGACGTTGTCTTTGCTTGGATAACAGGAAAAGACACAGAGGAAGGCTGGAGCATATTTTCCAAATGTATGTCCAAAGTCATAAAATTGACCATTCCCAAACAGAAGAAAATTAATAACAAACTTCCTTGGATAACAAGAGAAGTGCAACGAAAAAGAAGGGCGAAAAACAAAGCGTGGAGGAAACTAAGTAAACTCAGATTAGCAAGTAAAGGAAATGAGCAGAATTAGCACAGACTCAAGATCTTGGAAGAACAGTATACTTAGAAAAGAAAAGCATCAGCAGTTACTAACAAGATGTCTATTGCAAATTTTTAAGGTAGATTAGCAAAAAATATAAAACAGATAAGATGGCTATTGCAAATTTTGAAGGTAGATTAGCAAAAAATATAAAACAGAACAGTAAAAGTTTCTACAAATATTGTAATAGAAAGTTGAGACGAAAGGACACAGTCGGTCCCCTCTTGGACAGCGCAGGATGTGCAATAACAGACGATGTAGAAACTGCACAGATTCTAAATAACTATATTTGTTCAGTATTTACAGAGGAAAATACAAATACTATGCCAGAAGCCAAAATTGTGTTTGATGGAAATGAAGAAGAAATGCTAACAGATATCTTCTTCTTCTTTAGGTGCCTTGTCTTACAACGTTGGCGACCATGGACTTCCACTCCTCTCTGTCGTATGTCGCTTGTAGCAGTTCTACTTCTGATATTTTGTCTTTCACGTCGCATAGCAGGTTTTCGATGAATGTCAATCTTTGTCTCCCTCTTGCTCTTTTCCCCATCACTTTCCCTGTTGTGACTAAGTTTTCCAGGCCTTTTTTTCTCATTATGTGTCCGAAGAATTCTAGTTGTCTTTTCTTTATTGTCTTTAACAATTTCCTTCTTGAGTTTGCCTTTTCCAAAATTTTCTCGTTTGATGTTTTCTCTGTCCAAGAAACCTTCATCATTCTCCTTAAAAACCACATTTCCACTGCCTCTAATTTTTTCTTCATCTGTTTGGAAATTGTCCACGTTTCTGCGCCGTATAGCAATACCGACCATACATAAGTTTCAAGACCCTTATCCTTGTTTCCATTGATATTCTCTTATTTGTTAAGATGTGTTTTAGTTCCACAAATGCTGATTTTGCCATGGCAATCCTTGTTGTTATATCCTTTTCACATTTCCCATTGCTGGATATCCAACTTCCTAAATATTTGAAGTCATTTACTTGCTCTATTAGTTGTCCATTTATGTATAGTTGGCATCTTGGTGTATCTTTTGTTTGGAGATCACCATGCAGTATGTTTTCTTTGTATTTATTTTTAGACCCTTTCTTTCGCCTTCCTTAACTACTTCGTCCACTAATTCCTGTAGCTTCTTTTGTGTGTACGCCATTAATGCTGCGTCGTCCGCGAATCTCAGGTTGTTAATGTTCTGCCCTCCAATTATGATTCCTTCCATGTTCTCTATTTTTTCCATGATTTCCTCTCCATAAGCATTGAAGAATTCTGGTGATAAACCGCAACCTTGCCTTGCTCCTTTCTGTATTTTGATCCAGTTTCCCTCTTTCCCTTTTATTCTGATTGTTGCTGTCTGTTTCTCATATATTTCCGAGAATATTTTCATGTCCTTTCCATCTAATCCCGCTTTGTCCAGACAGTCGAATAGCTCTTTGTGCATGACGTTATCAAAAGCTTTTTCGTAGTCTATGAAACAGATATATACATCCTTCTGCATTTCTATGCATCTCTCACTGATTCTTCTTAGAATGTATATTGCGTTTCTGCACCCACAATTTTCCTTAAAGCCATATTGCTGTTCTGATGCTTTGTGTCTGATTTTATTCTTCGTCCTTTTGAGCAGTATTTTTAGTAATAGCTTTTCAAAATGGCTTATTAGGCTGATGGTTCGGAATGCTTCGCACTCAGTTGCATTTTGTTTCTTTGGTATTGGTATTATTATTGATTTTCCAAGGTCTTCAGGTATTGTAGCCGTTTCATAAATTGTATTTATCATTTCTGTAGTTCTTTTCAGTCCTTCCCCGCCGCGAGAATCATTTCACTTACTATCTTGTCCTTTCCCGCCGCCTTCTTCTTTTTCATGTCTTTTAACGCGGCTCTTACTTCATCTTGTATAATCTTGGGGCCTTCTGTTTCATTTTTTATTATCGGTAATAGTATTCTTTCCTCATCTTCGTAGAGTTCTTTTATGTATTCTTCCCATCTTCCTCTGATTTCTTCTTCCTCTGTCAGCATTTTTCCCTCTTTGTTTTTTATGCAGTTGGTGCCCGTTCCTCTGTTTTTCTTTCCTGCCAACTCTCTTATTTTATCGTGAATGTTCTCTTTGTGTTTGTTTTTCTCCATCCAGTCGCATTGCTTGTTTAACCACATTTCTTTTGCTGCTCTGCATTCTTTCCTTATTAAATTATTAAGCAGTTGATATTTCTCTTTGTCTGTTGTTTTCACCTTCCTTCTTTCTTCCATTAAGTCCAGGATTTCTTGAGTCATCCACTGTTGTTTGGCTTTTGTTTTGGTCTTTGGTACTAGACTTTCTGATGTGTTGATTAGTGCCTCTTTGTAAATTTTCCATTTTGTGTTTACCCCTTCTGTCTGGTCCATCTCTTTGAATCTATTTGTTATTTGTTGTTTGTATTCTTCTGCATTTTGTTCAATCTTCTCCAGTTCTTTCCAGTCATACCTTTCTTGTCCTGACCTTTTCTTCATCTTCTTCAGTTTTACTTTCATGTTTGCCACGACTGGTACATGGTCGCTGTCGCCATCTGCCCCTGGGTAGCTTTTTGACTGCGTGACTGTAACAGATATAGTGTGTACAAAAGAATGTGTTATCAAGGTTTTGACCAATTTAAAGACAGACAAGAGCCCAGGATTAGATGGTTTACATCCAAAGTTTCTTTACGAGGTTCGAAATGAAATAGGACATGCAATTGCTTTGATAATCAATGAATCACTCAGAATTAGAGTAGTACCACAAGACTGGAGAGACGCATTAGTCAGCCCACTGTTCAAGAAGAGAAAACGAAGTGAACCAAGCAATTACAGACCAGTGAGCCTAACATCTGTAATCGGTAAAGTTATGGAAAAAATACTGAAAGAAAGCATTTTGGAACATTTGACTAGGCATAAAATTGTTAAAGATAGTCAGCATGGATTTACAAAGAGGCGTTCATGCCTGACCAACCTGTTGGACTTTCTGGAGGAGGTTTTTGATAAGCTAGACAAGGGCAAGGCAGTAGACATAATATATTTAGATTTTGCCAAAGCTTTTGATAAAGTACCCCACATAAGGCTGGCTGCCAAACTGAAGTCCTGTGGAATAAGGGGCAATATTCTCAGATGGATTGAAAATTGTTGAAGGGAAGAAGACAGAAGGTTGGCATTAGGAGAGGCCATTCGCAATGGGCAAGAGTTATCAGTGGAGTGCCTCAGGGCTCAGTGCTTGGGCCATTGCTTTTTCTAATATATATAAATGATATCGATGAAGGATTACTGTACACAATTTAAAAGTTTGACGGTGATACAAAGTTATGCAGAAATATAGACTCGGAGGACGATGCAAAAATTTTACAAGAAGATCTAAGGAAATTGTTTCAGTGGTCTGTGGACTGGCAGATGCTTTTCAATATTGATAAATGTTCTGTAATGCATGTTGGGAAGTCTAATAATGGTAATGAATATTATTTAGGGGGAAAGGTTCTAACCACAACAGAAAAAGAAAGAGACTTGGGGATAATCATCCATAGAAGTATGAATCCATCTCACCAATGCATGGAGGCAGCAAAAAAGAGAAACCAAATGTTGGGAATGGTGAAAAGGACAATTGTTAGTCGTGACAAAGAGATAATCATTAAACTTTATAAGTCATTAGTATTTAGTAAGGCCTCATCTAGAATACTGTGTTCAGGCTTGGAATCCATTCTTGATAAAAGATATAGAACTTTTAGAAAAAGTGCAAAGACGAACAACGAAGATGGTCAAGGGGTGCCATAATTTAAGCTACGAAAAAAGACTTCAATATTGTGGACTGACAACATTAGAAAGGAGAAGAGAAAGAGAGAGAGGATTTGATAGAAACATACAAAATAATGACTGGGAAAGTAGATGTGCCATATGATCGATTCTTTACATTGGCACACTTTAGCAGCACAAGAGGCCACAAGTGCAAATTGTTTAAGCAGAGGGTTGGTCCAAGAAAGAAAAACTTTTTTAGTGCAAGGGTTGTGGACAAATGGAACAGTTCGGACGAGGTGGGAGTGACAGTTGAAACATTAAACGGATTCAAAGGCTATCTAGATAAACTAGGTTATTGAATGTAGATGGTTACAGCAGTGGTTTTCACACAGGCTTACTTAGCCTTCTAAACCACTTAAAATCACATTATATTGGATTGTATTTAGTTCTAGAAGGCCACTGTTGAACTGAATAGTGCTGATGTCTGTCACGGCTTTCCCAAAGACAGAGGAAACATCAGTGTTTAGTGTATCCACTTTGCATTACTGTAACAAGACCAACAACCTTCAAGTCGCCACAGATACTCCACTGAAACTCTCTGTACCTCAAGAGATCGAGAACTGCCATCATGCTTTCATGGGATTCCTTAACCCCAGCTGCATGAACTAGAGGTACTGATGGTTGTTCATTTCCTATATAAAGAAGTACCGGGTACAGCTTTTAAGCTGGCTTTACAGGAGCCAATAAAGAGATGCCAGTTGTCAGAATTGTGACTGTAGCCAAGTGTGACGAACAATCAATTTACAATTTTGAAGTAACAAATCTGATCCTGCACAGTGAAGAACTGTAATGTTTATTGCGATGTCGATAGTGACGTTTACATCAGTATGTAAAGGATTTCATTGTTTAAGTTGTGAGCCCAGCAGCTCTGACTGTCCTTTAGTTGAATTAAGATCACGTTCAAGGTCACTGAGATTTGATTAATTAATGAGATGTGGTAAACCAGCAGAATGTCGTCTTGTTGTTGAGGAAGTTGCACCTCCTTCACTGTCTTCAGACTGCTCAAGTAACTCATGGGAATTCTGTTGTGGGTTAGGTACCGTTAGTTAGGTCATCCCAATGAGGAACTGGTCTGATGGCAGATCTTTAAGCCACTGAGTTAGGCTGCAGTTGCACGATATGCAAATAACATGTGGCGACCAAAGTTTTGTCTTGATCGCCTACCTTCATACCGAAGTACTGGTGGTAGGCAAACTTCACTAGTGATGATGTGGTCTTTACCTTGTCGTTTATGATGTCTGATCCACACACATAACAAAAACAATCCGCTTTTGTCACACTTGGTCGTTTTGATGCCATTTCAATTATAATACTTGCAAATTGTTTCATCAAACTCTTCCAAAAATAGACAAAGACACTGATTCATAAAGTAAAAATTATTTTATACAATTATAAATAAAGCAAACATATTTAAATCAGATCAAAATTTCCCGTAAAACACGTGTTACACTATACAGTATATAATGCATGACATGGCACTCTGACAGTATACTGTACACATGAAAAACAATTAGATGGGGATAACTTTTTAACCTGACGTGCTACAGCAAAACCGCTTACAGATTTGGAATCAGTAAAGTAAAGTAAAGTAAAGTAAAATCTCGTGGATTTCTATAGCGCATTGGAAAGCAGCACAACAGTAGCTGCTTATTCTTAGGCGCTCAGCCTCTCTTAAAATAGCTATGTGGAAGGTATATTATATATCAGCCAGGCAATAGTCAACATCCAAAGGGCAGTGAGGCTAGGTTGTTATAGCTATGGAGGATATGATTTTAGAAAAAGGAATGATTTAAGCTTAGACCTGAAGACTTGAGGAGATAGTGCAGGAATTATAGGAAACGGGCAATCAGATTTTATTGTTTTAAAGTGTCCAAGTGTGCGAAGGGAAGCTGGGATCGAGTTCCAGAGTTCAGGTGCAGCCTATGAGAAGGCACGGTTGCAAATTTTCAGGGATGATTGATTTAGCGGGCGTGACAGAGTGAGATGAGATGACGAACGTGTGGGTCGAGGAGGCTGGGGGGTTAATGGTGACCTAAGGTAGACAGGTTTTGATGACTGAAGTGAGCTATGTGTGTTATTATCTTATATTGGATACGTTCAGTTATTTTAAGCCAATGTAATGATTTTAGTATTGGTGAAATATGGGAGAATTTAGGTGACTTAGTAACAGCACGAGCAAGTGCATTTTGTATTGATTGCAATTTGTTGGTAGAGGCTTTGGGAAGGTTATAGTAGAGAGAGTTACAATAATCTAATTTGGAGTGGACTATTGAGGTGGCAATTGTGGAGGCAGTTTTAGTATCTAGGCAAGGACGTAGGCGGCGAAGTTTAGAAAAGAATCAAATTTGAATCTTAGATTTCTAGCAGTTGGAACAGGGATTATTGTAGTGTCAGAAGCCAAAACTAGTTTAGGATTGTCAATTTTTGTGAGTTGTTGGGGTAGTCCAATTAAAAGAAACTCTGTCTTAGAAGGGTTAAGAGCGAGGAGATTAGATGACATTCAAGCAGAGATTGATGAGAATGCAGATTCAAGCTCAATAATAGAAGCATTGAATGAAAGAGGTGAGAAGGAAAGGAATAGCTGAGTGTCATCGGCATAGAGTTGGTGATTTAAATTAAGGGAATTGGTTAAAGATGAGAGTGGTGTGATGTAAAGGCTGAACAGTACAGGCCCAAGAACAGATCTTTGAGCCACACTCCAAAATCTACAGTGTGAGATAGAGAAAGTTGGCTAAGACAGGAAACTTGAAAAGACCGGGATTTAAGATAAGATGAAAACCAGTTGTGATCTATTTCAGATATTCCAAACCAGAGAGAGAGAGTCGTTCGAGCAGAATTTTGTGATCTATAGTATCAAATGCGTGTGTTGTGGGGTCTCCCGGTCAATAAACTGGATCGCCTGCAGTCTATCCTTAATCAGTCAGCGAGGATCGTGTTCGGATGTCGTTGGTGCGAGCACGTAACTCCACTTCTCAGGGATCGTCTTCATTGGCTTCGAGTCCCTGAGCGGATTGTGTTCAAGAGATGCTGGCTGACGTACAGAGTGCTGCATGACCCGTACTGTCCGGAGTATCTCGCCTCTCTTGTAAAGACACCGCAGTGCAGTGATAGGAGATTGTCACTCCGTTCGAGTCGTAGGGTCAAACTTCAGGTTCCTCCTCCCTCCAAGACTGCCAAGTTTGGAGAGAGATCATTTACACGCGGCAACCCTATCTTGTGGAACGCTTTTCCTGATCACGTCACCACGGCTAATACTCCTGAGCACTCCATCAAGAGCTTAAAAACGCATCTGTTTGGGTTGGGGTATAGTTGAGATGTTAAAGCGCTTTTGTTGTGGGCCTCAGCCTTGTTACAGCGCTATAGAAATCGTCCAAGAATGAATGAATGAATGAAATGCAGCAGAGAGGTCAAGGAGCCAAAGGCCAGTAACTTGTCGGAGACCAATTGCGGTTAAGAGTCTGTCATGAATGTAGGCGAGAACGGTTTCAGTTGAGTGATGTTTAGTGTAGGCAGACTGATGAGCATTATATAGCGAGTTATTTGAAAGGTGTTCGGTCAGTCTAGAAAGCACAATTTTCTCAGTAAGTTTTGATAGAAGTGAAAGATTTGAGATGGGGCGATAGTTATTAAGATCTTCTCTGTCAAGACCAGGTTTTTTTAGGAGAGGAGTGACAAAAGAGTTTTTGAATGAAAATGGGAAAGTGCCTGAGGTAAGAGAGAGGTTAATGATTCTAGTTATGATAGGCGTAAGCACGATGGCACACTGTTTAAGTAAAGAAGTAGGTATGGGATCTAGGTCACATTGTTTGTTTGGGAGAGAAAGTAGCAGTTTGGATACCTCTTCATCAGTTGCAGGAGTGAAGCTGGATAAATTGCATGGGGGTTGTGAGGGAGAAGGGTAATGAGGAGAGGTGGTTTGAGTAATAGTGAAAGACTTAAGGACACTGCGGATCTTAGAGATTTTTGCAGAGAAGAAATTAGCAAAAGATTCAGCAAGTTCTGACAGAGAAATGGATTGAGGGAGAGGTTTTGATTCTTTGCGATGGAAAAGATCATTTACGGTTTTCCAGAGCTTACGTGGGTTTGAGCTATTTGTTGAAATGATGTTAGAATAGTACTTTTTGGCAGATGTAAGGAGATTATGGTAGCGGTTAGTGGCGGAACGAAGATTTAAAAGGTCAGATGGAGAATGTGTTCTATGGTATGTTTGTTCAAGACGTCTGCGAAATGACTTGAAAGCATGAATGAAAGAGTTATACCAGGGTTTGCTGTTGTGTGATGAAAGAGGTCTTGTGATGATAGGAGCATTTTTATCAAGAAGACCGGATAACACAGAATTGTATTTATTGATCAGTGACGGCAGAGAAGTGGGGGATTAGTAATTAGTTCCGATGATTTAATGTTGTCACAAAACAAGGCTACGTCAATTTTGTTAAGACGGCGGAATGAGTAGGTGCCACGAGGCGGAGGAGTTGGCGAGCAGATACCTAAAATGGAGAAGATGGGAAAATGATCAGATGGAGAGAATTGGCTAATTGCTGAAATTGGAGATAGAGATGAAGAAGAAGGCGTGATGAGCAAGTCTAAAGTATGTCCAAAAGTGTGAGTAGGAAGAGATATGTGTTGTGTGAGGTTAGTCTGAGTGAGCAGTTGTATGAATTGGATAGAGTTGGGATCATCACACTTATCAACATGTACATTAAAATCACCGGTAATTAAGAACTCATGTGGAGTTGTAGAGCCTAAAAAGGAGGAAAATTCATCGAGAAATGTCATGAATGAGGTTGAATATTTTGATGATGTTGGGGGGCGGTAAATGTTAAAAATAGTTAGTTTTGAGAGAGGAAGATTGAGAGTGACAGATGAACATTCAAATGAGGAGAAATTAATTGATGAGGAGTTGCTAATTTGTATATGATCTCGAATAAGGAAAGCGGTGCCTCCACCTAAATTACTAGAGCAGTTTGTAGACTTTTTGGAACGAGGAAAACTTAGGAGGGAGAAGCCAGATGGGGTTGCCTCAATCAGTTGACATGAAGTAGTAGACCAGGGGTGGCCAACCTTTTGTGACCCGGGGGCCACTTTGAACTTTGAGCACCATGCGGAGGGCCGCATGCTTTTGGCTTATTTTACATTGTTTTCAGAAATAGTGACATTCATTGCATTAAAGTATCAATATAGTATTTGGTGGCAGTTGTATTTTAACAGCAATTCAAAAGTTACTATTAAAAGATTAAGAACAGTTACCAAAAGTCTTACCCATGACTTAATTATGATTTATAGTTTATGTGAAGCTAGATATTTAGGGCTGTCAAGCTGCGACTGAGTAGTAAAGTCGAAGTTTGAGTTTGATATCTCACAATATGGTCAAATTACATGCAAATGAGATGAAAATATAAGGAAAGATGGGGAAATATGTGCTGTACACGTGTTGTAAATTTGAGAGAAATATATTTAGGAATTTTTAAGAAATCATAGTTGTTGTGCTGGGTTTTTTTTCTGAGACACCCTATACATTAGGTTCAAATTCAGTTGCTGAAATGCGCAGGATGTCATGCAGATGAGTGTCAGTAAGTTCTGTGTACAAGTTTGTCCCCTTTCACGCGTGAAAACATCTGCTCCCATATGTATGTGCTGCCAAACTCGTAAGTTTCATCACATTTGCTCTCAATGCTGAATGCGTGTCTGAATTCAACAGAGAGTAGAACTTGATAATTTGGTTGTGTTGTGAATGCCGGAGAGACCGGCAAGATCTTCTATAATTTCAAAGTTTTCATTCACCCTTCATAAATGTCAGCAATTGTGCCTTGTCTGAGACGTCACTGCTTTCATCAAGAGAAATAGGATGGCAGATAAAGCTTTTTGAAGCTGTTATAAGCTGCTGACAGAGATTGCTTGCTATTTCTTCAGCATGACGTGTTGCTGTTTCGATAAACTAACTGTGCTAAATAGCCCCTTCTTCTCCGGGCAGAACTGTCCAACCACTTTTATCATGCAGGTTTTAACAAATTCGCCATCTGTAAATGCTTGTCTTGCTTAGCAATAGCTAGAGCTACTTCATAGATTGCCTTCACAGCTGCTTCCGATTGCCGTTAAAATTTTTTAAAGATATGTTATTGAGGCGCAAGTTTCTTTTTGAGAGATGCTAGTTTGCCTGTCCTCATTTTCCCTCAAACCTGACAAAATCATCTTTATGATGAAAATTTATTTAGAATTTAGAAAGACGCCCGGGGGCCGCCAATTGGCAGCCCGGGGGCCGCATGCGGCCCGCGGGCCGCGGGTTGGCCACCCCTGTAGTAGACGGAGATACCCAGGTTTCAGTTAGTGCAACTATGTCTATGGTAGAGGAGTGAAGTGTGTGCGTTGGAAAGAGGGAGTCTAATTTTATGTTAGTGAGTTCATGTAGTGAATGTGTGTGTTGAGGATTAGTGAGGGATGTAATGTTGAGAGTGCAGAGTGTTATGTGTGGTTGGGATGGTCCAGGATTTGGGTGGATATCGCCTGAAAGAGCAAGAAGGATGAAGATGATATCTGAGCGTCGCGTGAGACGGAAATGTGAACGGTGAATACGAAGATGTGAACAACGGAGGGTTAATGAAAAGGAGATAGGAATTTTGTTCAAATGTGAGTATTGATCAACGGCAGTGCGGTAGGTCCAGTGATTAATCGGTTTGCGTACATCAAGTTTCGAGGAAAAGAAATGAACAGTTAGAATAAACAAATAGAGAGGAAATAATGTCATGCAGAGATGGGTAATTAATCAATTAGGAAGTAATTGATTAGCTAATCGATTAGATGACCAGCTAATTCTAATTGTAATCAATTGGCAACTTTTATCAGCTAATCGTAATTCTAATCAATTAGAATTTACCTGCTAATTCTAATTATTTTTTAATTACATGACAATTAGCCATCCGAGGCAGCCTGAGAATAATGTTGAAACGCATGCTCATAGTATAACGCTGAGATGATCATGGTAGCATTAGCAAGGAAAAACTTACAGCTGATAGATTAAGTGTTTTGTGTGATTGCTGTTGACAACTGGAAATGCCAGCCATTTCCAACCATTTGCAGCTGCATGCATTTACTGCAGATATTAAATTAGTATTTTAAAACTGTTTTGCGTGGTGTGTCAACTGTATTGCGAACATCGACAATCTAATTGTAATTCTAATTGATTAGACAACAGCTAATGCTAATTCTAATCAATTGGACAAAGTGTAGAACTAATTCTAATGCTAATCAATTAGGTACTAGAAGCAACTAATTCTAATTCTAATTGATTAGATTTTTGTCTAATTGTGCCCATCTCTGATGTCATGATGTCAGGCTGAGATTAACGAGGAAAGTAAAAATGTGAAGAAAAGTCAAATTGTCTTTCAGCTCATGCAGCGGATCACAAGCTCAGCATGAGGTCAATAGTGCAGCCGATATTAGTGTGGAGTGAAATAATTTAATTTAAAAATTTAAAAATTTAAAAGAAAAACTAAAAGAATGCTTGGAGTTAAATTACAAATAGTAACGGTAATGAAATGAGCGATGATAGGTCATGTTGATTCTAAGTCTGTGGATTGTGGCGGAGTTAAATAAAAATAGCTAAAGAAAAATATACCGACATAAACAGCTGAAAACGTCTTAAAATTAAAGAGTAACATTTTAAAAATTCGCAAGAACAATATCGGAATTTGTCGAATTAATTAACAAACTCTACGGCATAGATTTATTATAATACACCAGATGCCGTCTATCTATGGCAAAGTCAGGCCAAAGTTGAAGCCAGTTTGCATGGATGGTGTGTCAAGAAATGTTTACCCCGCAGATATCTTGAAGACCTCATAATTCTTTAGCGCTATCATATTTATTCGAGTGCAGCGCCTACTTAGATATGGACGACGTCACCGCTTTAATATGGTGTACCATAGTTGCTTTAAATGTGTTCCGTTTGATCTTTTACTCATCTTTTCCACTATTCTTATTCGTGCCAATTGATTTCCGAATATAAATACTATAATCGTATCGTAAAAGTAGATTTTTAGGTCGATTATTAGTTGAGTTTGAAGCCGTTTTGTGCAGTGCTGATTTATACGACTATAAGCCTATGTTACTATGTAATTTTCGGAGGCTCATTTGAGGCAGCGACTGCGCATTGCGCAATGTCGCCGCATTTCGCATAAATCAGACGATCAATTTATTCTAAACACAATATTTAAACAACTGGTCCACATTAAATAAGTTAAACGGCTAAACGATATCCATACCAACAGTGTACCAAAATTTTCAAGATTTCTTCAGGGTAAACATTTCTTGACACACCATCCATGCAAACTGGCCTCACTTTCTGATACCATAGACTCTGTCTTGTGATATTAAAGTCTATGCTCTACGGAACAAAATCTCGAGCGTTTAGTCTGCATCACTGCCCTCTATCAATCAGCTAGAAGTGCAGTTCGTTGATTCGCATTAAAAATGAATCAGCGTGTCGTATCCCATCTGAATCACCTATTATCTTCTCAGTTAAGAAAATTATGTTTCCCAGTGTTACCTTTCTTCATAAGTACGTGTTTTCTCTGCAATCTTTATCACTATTTCATGCTTAACTTCATTGAAGAGATATAATTCAACTTATGATCGACAATTAATACAGCGCCATTATTATTTTGCTATTTTCCAACATTTTACAACAGCGCACTTCTGCCGTTGCTGCGGAATAGCTGTGTGCCACGGCACACAAGTTGGGAAGCACTGGTCTAGACTATTTTATAGTTTTATGCTATTTAACTATGCTAGTTTTACTAGCTTAAGAGTGCCTGGGACTACAAAATGGTGCCCGACACTGTTCGGGAAACTCTTCCTACTTAAAAAGTCAATTAAAATAATTACCCACTCACCATAATAAAAGTCGTCTTTTAGAGCATTTGAATTTACTTTAAATGTATTATATGTACCCCGTTTTTAATCACTAAATGCGTCTTTCATTCACTTACCTTGGAACCTAACGTATTGAAGGTTCTCGTTCACGTGACCAAGTACAGTGTATATGGCGTTAAGCTTTTCATTGATTTGATCGATTGAAGACGAAAGCGTTTCATTAATCGTCTGCAATTTCTGGTCATACTCTTTCCAGGCGCCAAAAACGCTTCCATTCATCAATACAAGTCCTGCGGACAATTGCTCGTTCACCAGATCCAATTTCTCGTCTAAGACTCTCACGAGACTCTCGTTTGCAGTCTGAAGCCCATTAGACAGGTTTCGATGCATTCTCTCCAAAATATCATCATGTCCTTCAGATGCCTTAAGGAGGCGATCGTCTGCTGTTCGAAGATCCTCAAATCTTTCGTCTATTTTGTCGATTCTAAGAGAAATATTTTGATGCTGCTCCTGCATCACCTGGAATCTCTCGTCCCAAATTCTGTTTACGGTTTGGAGTGTAGAACGTAGGTTTAGATAAACGTAAGTAAGATTTTTGTTTGCAGTTTGAACACGCTCGTCGGTTCTTAATATCATCGAAGTCAGTTTTAAATTCATGGAATTCATATACTCTTCCTGCACATGTATGGCATGACATTCTGGCTTCACTGGAATATTTTCACTGACTTTATCTAAATTGACTGACATATTGTAGTACAGCGTCTTAAAATCTTGACATAGCTCTTTTTGGCCTCTTGCATTGGCTCTGTTCACTACCGTTTCAAGCTTCTCAAGCGCTGAGTACATGTTATGGTTCATTGTATTCAATATATGGCCATGTTCCTCAAGACTAACCTGAAGACTTTCTTCAGATACCGAGAGAGAAACAGCACAACTGGAAACCGTACATTGTCCAGCCACAGGAACAGTGCCATATGAAAGCACATAACGAAGAAATACCAGCACTAACCGAACCATATTTTCAGTGAAAATCGATTATTGTTCGAGTTTGAATGAACCAACTCTGTTGATATCAAGAACTACAAAACATAGCACACTCAGAGCATGGTTTAATAATGAGACTTGATGTATTGTATGCAGCTGATTTATATTGCAAGGAGCACGTCATTATCGTATTTACAGTATACTTTCTAATAGATGGGGAATATCCCATATTTCTCATATTTTGTTTGTGGCATCTGCACTGTGCACTGGAGAGTATGTAGTGCATTTGCACCGATGCATTCGAGGATTTTCCCTCTTTACTTGAGAAACATGCACTTTTATTTTAAGCGATTAGAATTTGCAGATCAAGTTGCGGTTGACAATTGACACGAAGCGTCCTCTAATGAGCGGATGCACTCAGATTATGTTTAATTATGCGCAACATCATTTTCATATCACTTACTTTGATTCTGTGGTAGCTAAGATAATGGTCATGACCCACACATTCGAGGATTTTCCCTCTAATGAGCGGATGCATTGAGATTATGTTTAATTGTGCGCAACAACATTTTCGTATCACTTGCTTTGTATCTCTAAGATAAGGGCCACGGCGCAGTTACAGAGAGAGACCATTTGCGGTTGCGTATACAGTACTTTGTCAGTAATTGAGGCCTTCGTGTAGACCAGCGGTTCTCAACCTTTATAGTGCCGCGACCCTTTTAATTCAATTCCCATGATGTGGCGACCCACAACCAGGCCCGCCGAGAGAAATTCGGGTCCCTGCAGAATAAAATTTCTTGACGACCTTTTTTGTCTTTTTTTGTTTATCAGCCCTTTTTACATCTTAAAACTAGCTGATGACTTTTTTTGCTCGTCAGCCTTTTTACATGTTAAATTAGTAAATTTTGCGCAATAACAATAAAAGAGACAACCCCATATTTCTGAAGGTCCCCGGCGACCCCCTGGCAAAATGTCATTCGACCCCCGTGGCGGTCGCGACCCACAGGTTGAGAACCGCTGGTGTAGACCTATGTTGCTACATAGCCTATTGAGGATGAATAGCAATGCAAGGATGAAGGCTGCTGTTAACCCTCATGATATGATAAACAGTGATTGTCTGTATAGGAGGAATACTGGGTCATATTAAAGTAAGAGTCTCATTAGCGAGTTAATATTAATTAATGCAGCTGCACGCTTGGTGTTCCAGAGAGGGAAGTTCGATCATATCACACCAGTACTACGGGAGCTCCACTGGCTCCCGGTCGGTCAACGCGTGACTTTTAAACTCGGGACCATCCTGTTCAAGGCCCAACACAGCTCTGCTCCGCCATACCTAACTGATATGTTCTGCTCGACGGCTAAGTTGCCTGGTCGATCGCACCTGCGCTCCGCCTTGACCAGCACACTCGCAGTGCCTCGAACTCGGACAGGCTTTGGTGACCGCAACCTGGCCGTTGCTGGCCCGGTTGTTTGGAACAGTCTGCCAGCAACATTGCGTTCCTCTGACTCAACCATGACGCTGTTATCTTTTAGGAAACAACTGAAGACATTCTTGTTTGATTGATCTGGTTCGCAGCTGACATGAGTGCATTTGCTGCTTTGCGATTATTTGCGCTATAGAAATGTTTGTAATAATAATAATAATAATATGCGATGATGCTAGATCGCGTGAAACAATTTTCATATCAATTACGCTGTATTCTGGTAGCAAAGACGCGGGTTATGACCACATGAGGCGGATAAAGCAAGTGCTTGATAAAAGTGATGATGATGATAGCTGATGAAATCACAGCTGTCGAGATCATGCATTGAGATCCTTGCTTATCGGTGTCTTCATAGTCTGGCGCCATCGTATCTGTCGGCTGGTTTCTGCAAGACTTCGGACATCAACTCTCGTCAACGATTGCGATCTGCGTCCAGTCTTACTCTCGTTGTTCCCTGTCTACACGCCACGTTACCATTGGTGACCGCATGATTCCGGTAGCGGCTGCCAAAGTTTGGAATAGCCTGCCACCATCAACAACTATGGCAAAGACAATAGAAGCATTCAAACGAGAACTTAAAACTGTTCTCTTTGTTCGTAGTTACCCAGCACATTGATCGTTGTAGGATATACTGTATTTTTTAGTTGTAACTTGTAAGGTGTCCTAGCAGTACCTGTACGATATGCCACCATAATCAGTTCATTATTATTATTATTATTATTATTATTATTATTATTATTGGTTAGGTTTTATTGCACTGTGGACTGTAGACTGCGTGCAAAAGAGAATGATAATTGTCGCTGAGACATGTGACCTAACTCTGGTGCGTTGCTTGAATTGAACCATCTTCGTCAGTCGAAGAGCAAATGTATTTTGAAAACACTTCCTGATACATTTGGCCGTTTCTCTCGTGATCTTCACTGCATCATCCAATCATCAAGGCGCTTGGTGGCCTGAAAAAATAGAGCCCATTAATCGATACAGTATTTTGGTGTAAATAATATTCGTAAGATCTACAACTCAGATTTGAAAAACCTCTATGCTCTCATTTTTCTTAATTGACTTACAGTCAGGCAGTGGCGGATCCAGGATTTTGGACCAGTGGTGTAAATATTTGAGAAATTCAGGGCAGAAAATGCCGACGACCTTTTTTTGCTCGTCAAGTCGATTTCAAAACAGCGACGACCTTTTTCTAGATTCATCCGGCGCTGATTATTTACGAAAAACATATTACAATATTTCGGTAAGCAGGCCACTTTACTTAAAAAGTCAGACCAGGGGTGAGCTGACCCCCCTGACCCCCCTCGTTAGATCCGCGTCTGAGTCCAGGGACCGTTTGTCGTCATACTATGACAGTAGGTCTATGTGTTGGCGTAATGGTGTTTCCTTTCATGGTTGACGTAGATGCGATTGACTCCGCTCGTTCTGTAAACATTGTTTTTATTATCAGGACAGTCGCACACAAGCAAAGAAAGTACTTCGGCAATGATCTAAAAGTGTGGAAAAATATTAATTTCAAAATATTTTGATATCATGACCAAAAAGCTTTGTGACTGTCCGTAATCGTAGCTAAAGCCCAAAGATATTGGAGATTAAATATGAATTCGCAAATCGAGATAATTTTGAGAAATAACGCATGCCATAAATTGAGAGTTTCGTGACGAAAGTGATCAACATTTTGCCCCAGGATCGGCTTCAAAGCTGTACCAATTTAAATTCAATCTTTATATTGTAGTTGCGAATACTTGCGATTCAAGACTTATTCGGTCATTAACAATGCGCCACTACGAAATAATTTTAAAAAATCAACTTTCATTAGTCAAGATATACACTGTGTAGAAGTGCAGGACAAAAAGCAACGAGTATGAGTGAAAAGATTATTATTTTATTTAACAAACTTCTTTCCACTCATTTGATAGATGCTGTAATGCCAAGAGAGCACTTAGACGAGTGTTTCGTTTAGGCTAACAGTGACATTGGGAACTTCACTCTAAGTTAGACTACTGCAACTCACTGTTTCACAATCTTCCAAAGGCTTCCATATGTAAACTCCAATCAATTCAAAATGCCTTAGCTCGTGCAGTTACCAGATCACCTAAATTCTGCCACATTACGCCATTACTCAAATCTCTCCACTGGCTCAAAATAATAGAACGTATTAAATATAAAATGATGTAGATGACTTATAACTCACTTCATACACGAAAACCAGTCTACCTAGTACCTACGAAATCTGATAATCTCACAACATCCTCGATCTACGCGATCTTCCTCTCATGTAACTCTCCTTCGTCCCATGAATCAATCATCTCTCAAAATTTGCAATCGTGCTTTATCATATGCTGCACCTGAGCTTTGGAACTCAATTCCAATATCCCTCCGCTGTCTACATCAAAGCCAAATAACAAACTCTGAGTCACAATTTTCTCCCCTTCTTGCAACATCTCCTCATGTTTTTCTTTCTAAACTAAAATCATTTCTCTTTATAAAATCATTTCTTCCATAGCTGTAGCGTCCTGCCCACTCGCCCTTTTGATTAAATGACCCGGCATGAATGACCCACCTTTGGCTATAGCTACTTCATTTGAGATTGAGCGCATAGGAATAAGGAGCTACTTCGGTGCATCTTTTGAAAGCGATTTAGAAATTAACGAGATTTTACTTACCTTTTTACTTACTTACTCTGATGGAGAGAAATACATCAAAGTATGAAGTCCCTGCTAAGGTGAAAAGAAAAATCGCTCTGAAATTTTACTCATTTGAGAAATTGAGACTGAATATGTTTCATTTAAGAATCTAAGGACAGGCATTTGCTGGCCTAAGTTAATGAAATAACACACCTTTTAAAAACTGATGATTTTAGAGCCTATTTCTTTTGGAAAGTTAATATAATTCTTGCTGTGTTTTCGATTCGCTATTGCGAATTTTTCATTTTGTCGCGAATATTTTTCGATATTCGCAAAATTTAAAAAATATGTTTGCTTTTAAATTTATTATGTGAGATCTACACTACTTTTCTACGTAGCATACCCACAATCCACAAATAATCACTCAAAGCTCTGGTAATATATCGCATATTGAAATCATCCATAAAAAGTTCTTACAACAGCATGACTAACTCCAACCATAATTATCAAGAACGAGAATAAGAAGGAAACGGAAGTTGATTCAATTCTTTGCCTTGCCCACTTCAGCTTCCTGTCCATTTTATATTATATAGCCCAATATAAAATCGTTATGACATAGGCCTATTACATTTTGAAAAAAAGCGCCAAATTTATGAAAATTTGCTTATGGGAGCGGCCTCTTCTCTGGACGTCTAACTACGCCACTGGTTCGCTGTACATTAACACCCCATTAATACACTGTGCATCCGCTTTCAACTGTTCTTTGACAAAATTCTGTCAGTTTCTTTCCATTATTTCGACGACGACTGAAGATGACGGCAACGAGGGAGACACGAGGGGATGGGGCTGCACCTCTAGTCAGTGTTCTATACTGGCCTGTTAGGAGGAAAAATTTTCCACAAAACCTCAAAATCTCCTCCAATCGTAGCACTAATTTTTTTGCAATTATCTATTCCTCTTCCCCTCCAGCCTAGTCAATTCCCCCTCCTTCCAAAGGCCTGGAGTCTGGATTAAACACTGCCTCTAGTTATCACCAACAACAATTAGCGCTATCTAAAATATTCGGCGAATTGGTAATTTAGAATTCTAGGAAGTCACCAACAGAAGTCCGCCTAATTCTATTCTATTCTATTCTACTTGATAATTTATGTAGCGCTATAGCATGGCCAAGGCCAAAGGCAAGAGCGTTTTACAAAAGACAGTCATACGATAAACGAAATAAATGAGTTTTAAGGTTCGATAAGAACGACTCGAAGTTGGTTGTCGTGGTCACAGAAGCTGGAAGTGCGTTCCAAAGGAGAGGATTGCCCCGAGTCACAGATCTTTCTCCAAGCTTCACGGTCTTAGACGGAGGGGGAACGTAGAGGTGAGATCGTTTGCTAGAACGAAGCTGTTTGCGACAGTCTGTCATCACCGGCCTGCGTATCAACGCCGAAAGATATTCGGGGCAGAAAGGGTCATGCAAGGCTCGGAAGGTCAGCGAGCATCGTTTAAAAACGATACGCTCCGGGATCTTGAGCCAATGGAGCTTATCCCTCAATAACGGGGTAACGTGGTCATGCCACCTGGCACCGAAAATCATCCGGGCGGCGGCGTTCAGGACCGATTGCAGTCGGCCCAGCTGATAGTCGGGAAGACCGAGGAGGAGGAGGCTATTACAATAATCCAGCCTGGATAACACCAGGGCACGGACTAGATATATCGCAGCTGATGTTGAGATGTAACGACGAATCTCCCTAATCTTTCGGAGCTGCAAGTAACAAGCGCGGGTTACGAAGTTCACCTGGCCGACGAACGATAGGGAATCATCAAGGAGAACACCGAGGAGGCGCACTTCGGTAGACGGAGCGACGACAGCATCTCCGATCGTAAACGACGTTCGACTGATCTGGTGGACCCTTCGAGGGGTGTTAATCCACAACAGTTCAGTTTTTTCAGGGTTTAATGCAAGGCGATTTGTCGCTGTCCACTGCATTATTTCGCAGATGCAGTCTTGTAGGCGAGCGAGCAGATGATCTGTTTCCAGGGATGGGCAGGAGGAGTACACCTGCCCGTCATCGGCATAAGCATGCCAGGCAAGCCCATGCGAGTCTACAATGCGTCCCACATCCGCGACGTATAAGATAAACAGGAGTGGACCTAGGATCGACCCTTGTGGTACTCCGCAGCGTACAGGACATTTAGCTGACGTGCGACCCTCCCAGGTGACAGACTGTGTCCTCTCGGAGAGGTAGTCGCACAGCCAAAGTAGCGCTTTGTCTTTAATACCGAAGGATAGCTCGAGGCGGCGAATGAGGATAGAGTGGTCGACGGTATCGAACGCTGCGGAGAGGTCAAGCATACACAGAAGCGCCTGATCCCCATTGGTAATTGCGTCAACAATATCGTTGAAAATCCTGAGCAGGGCTGTCTCAGTGGAATGGCCCGCTCGATAGGCAGACTGATGACGCGGCATGAGACCGTTACAGGCCAGGTGCCTGACGAGTTGCGTGTTAACCAGTCTCTCGAGCAGCTTCGACAGGAAT
The DNA here is from genome assembly GCA_018105865.1 of Metaphire vulgaris. Lineage (NCBI taxonomy): Eukaryota > Metazoa > Annelida > Clitellata > Crassiclitellata > Megascolecidae > Metaphire > Metaphire vulgaris. Next base: position 19,742,556 of record CM030835.1, read on the forward strand.
GGAAGGTTGGCTATTGGTCTGAAACTGGCTAGGTCAGTGGGATCAAGGCCTGCCCGCTTAAGGTGCGGGCGGGTAACGGCATGCTTCCACGGCAACGGAAACTCGCCATTAACGAAGGAAGCAGTCATTATGGCTGTCAGAAACGGAGCCAACGTGAGGATCACATCCTTAAGAAGCCACATAGGCAGTGGGTCAGATGAGCACTGCTTGTTGGGTGACGATCTGACACTCGCTACGACTTCTGCCAGTGTCGGCGGCAAAACCCGACAAAGGAGGGACCGGAGTAGACGTGGTAAGTCGTTGGTCCAGCTTCAGCTGTTCTATCCCGAATGTTCGTAACCTTACTGTCAATGAAGGCATGATAATCAGCAGCCGTGAAATTGGAAGGCACGCGAGGTGATATGTCGTTCTTTCCAAGAAGACTGTCCAATACTTTCCACGTCTGCTTAGAATCTGCATGCGCAGAGTCGATCGCCTGGCGCCAGTATTGACGACCTTTCGTTCTTACTAAGGCTCTGCTCGCTCTGAGGGCATCACGCCAAGACGACAGAGCGTAAGATTCGGCGTCTGAACCTTTCTTATTCCGATAAACCCTCTCGAGACGACGCGCTCGCCGTCGAGCCTGTCGACAACCACCATCGTAAAAGGGCCGGTGGATCCGGGGTCGCACGGTCAGCTTTGTCATCGGTGCAATGTCATCTAAGATTTCCGTGATGACAGACTGGTAGCAAAGCGCCAGATCAGTAGCTGTAGAACTGGGGTCGACCGGTGTACAGAGCGGTGACCGCTCGAGCCGCTCGACGAACCGTTCAATCTTGAAATGTTTCCAACTCCTCCGTAAAATTGTAGTGTACTGCAAGTTCAGCGCTGCAACAGGTAATGTCCAATGAATTAGTTTATGGTCAGACATTCCGACCTCAACTGCAACCACGTCGCGTGGAGCACACTTTTCAGACGCTATAACCACGTCAAGAAGGCCGCCGTGTTCATGGGTCGGGTCCCGAACGAATTGCTTCAGCTCAAACGAGGAAATAAGTTGCTCAAGCTTCTGGCTATCCATGTCAGAAGGACGCTCGAGATGAATATTAAAGTCTCCAGCAATAAGAATTCCACAATTATAGGTAGACAAAGATTCAAGTAACATTGACAGTTCGGCAAAGAAAAGGTCACGAACGCCGTGAGACCCAGGACGATAGATGGCGACGATAATTAGCGACGTGCATCCACTGCCAACTCGGCAGCAGAGATGCTCGAACGACTTGAGCTTCAGCTTCGATTCAATCTTAGCAACAATAGTCCCAGGTCTAGAAATGACTGCTAATCCGCCGTGATTGACAAAGTGGGTATTGTCTAAGTCCACTCCCCGACGGTAAGACCCGTGCGGCCTCAATGACGTTGAGGCCAAAGCCACGAAGTCGTTTGATGGCGACACTGTCAGCACTCTCATGCCAAGTCTCTGTGAGAATGAGAGCATTCAGTTTGAACTCATTAAGAAGGTCAGGAATATTCTCCAGCTTACTTTTCACAGACCGTATGTTCAGCAGCCCCGCTCTGATCTGACGAGTCGGAGGGTTGGTATGGCGCTCGATCTTCGGATATACCAGTGCAGGTTCCCGGATAGGAATCGATGTTCTTGAGTCACACGCAATAGCACGAGCCTCTGGTCGGTTTCCAGTCACGATGGTACTGCCATTACTACGCTCAACGTGACGAATATACCGCTTATGGTGTAAGCCTGCACGACGGCCACGATAGTGACAAATACGCAGGTACTGACCGAATCGCCGAAGCTTATAAACAGCATATATTCCAAGCGTTTGAAGTCGAAGCATCACGTCAGTAGACGGCGACAGTTGGCCTGAGTAGAACGATAACAGATCCGATCTGTCGTAGTACTGAACGATCCCAATTTGACCTACCGTGGCCATATCAGTAAATTCAGTAGCAGCAGAAAACGAAGCAGCCAGCTGTCAAGATCCAGTAAGAGACTAAACGAATTTCACTGTTGACGAGGAGACGACGCAATAATAATGGCTAATCACAGAGGACGCCATCTTAGATAACGGAAATTCAAGCAAAGTGACGATCAGTATACAACTAAACGCCGGTATCGCCAGTCAGTTCAACAGTTCAACATCAACTAAAATCGCAGAAAAAACCAGGCCATCCACGACTCATGCGATTAATAACTACTAAGACCAAAATTTGCTACGCATAAAAAATGAGAACACTTCGTGAAGTAAGAAAAAACAACATTAATCACGACGGAATTCAAATTCTGTGGCTGCCACAAGCGGCGCCCTCTAGCGGCCTAATGTATCACTTGATATCGTTACGAAGCCACTGGCTAATTACTAATTAATTGTGTCTCAAATGTGCATGCTATGTGCAGCTCTGACCTGCAGTTTGGGTTCAAAACTGGGGTAGGATGCTCAGATGCCTTATACACATTGAGGGGGGTAATAAGCTATCTCAATGGAAATTCATGCACAGCTGTCATTTCTGCTCTTGACATTTCGAAAGCTTTTGACAAAATTAGTCACTATGGGCTTTTTTGAAGCTGATACAAAAGAAAACCTCTTGGTATTTCATTGAAGTTTTACTGAATTGGTATTCCAAATGTAATGTTATGGTTAGATGGGGTAATGCCTTATCAGAATCTTTTACTGTAGTGGAGCGGTTCTCAACCTGTATAATGCCGCGACCATTTTATTTCAATTCCCCATGATGTGGCGACTCCCCAACGGTAAAATTATTTTCGTTCACAATGTAAACTGCTAAAAGAAATAATGTTACGACAATCAAAATGTTCGAAATTGTTATTTAATTGTCTCCATGTCTATCCTTGAATGACAATTATAGTAAAACAACTAGTACGTCGTAACTGCCACTGAGGAAATTTTGTACAATAACAATAAAAGAGACAACCTCATATTTCTGATGGTCTCGGGCGACCTCTGGCAAATCGTCATTCGACTCCCGTGGGGGTCGCGACCCACAGGTTGAGAACCGCTGCTGTAGTGGCTGGGGTACGACAAGGAGGGGTTCTTTCGCCTTTGCTATTTGCTGTTTATATTGATGATGTAATTTTAAAGTTGCAAAATTCTGGATATGGCTGCTAAATCAATGATTTGTTTGTTGGATGTTTATTGTATGCTGATGATATCTTATTGGTGTCACACTCTATATCCGGCATGCAGCACATGCTGGATATTTGCACCAATGACTTTGTGGATTTGGATTTGAAATTTAATGTGAAGAAATCTATGGCCATGAGGATTGGGACACGTTGCAATATCGCATGTGCTGTATTGGTCCTGGATGGTGTTGCCTTGCCATTTGTGGAGGAAATTAGGTATCTTGGAGTGACACTGAAAAATGGCAGGCACTTCGGGTTATCTATTTCGGAAGCTAAATTAAAATTTTTCGTACGTTTAATTGCTTGTATAGTCGCAGCAGAGCTGCCGCTTCTGAATTGATATGCGTTAACCTGGTAAAGAGCTATTGTCTACCTATTGTATTGTATGGCATGGAAGCCACATGTCCAAACAAAAGTAATCTTAATGCTCTTGACAGACTGATTCAAGTAGTTGTGTGAAAATTTTTTAAAACATGTGAGGCAGATAATATCGAGTATATCAGAGTCCTGACGGGTTTGGATAGTATGCATGCTATTGTAGAAAGGCGACAAGCATCCTTTGTTAATAGATATGAGAAGAAGCCACTGTACTTTGCTCAGTCCATTACTAGAATTTGTCTGAGGGCAGAGGCTGTACTGTGTAAAGTTTGTGCTTAGTTTATTTGTTTATTATTATATTTATTCTATTATTTTTTTATTATTTAGTTGTGTTCAGCAGTGATATATTACTGAACTTAAATAGAAATTAAAAGTAAAATTATTTGCATTCAGTTCAGTAAAACTGAAATAGGAAGTAAAATATAGTTTTGAACTGAAATAGAAAGTAGAAGTAAAATAAGGATGCCAAAAATGAATTAAAAGTAAAAGTAGTAATTATTTGGTGAAGTAAAATTGTTAAAATTTTCTCCCATTTTATTTTAAATTTATGTTCACGTCTGACTGTTGTTTAGGCAGAGCGTACTGTTTGTACTTCTGCCGTCTTTCGCTTTATTCTTACAAACATTATCATTGATCTCAACTCTCGAATGTCTAAATAGAAAAGTATGAGTTTATTTAGACAGTTTGCTGGTAGAAAAAGGGAGAGTGATACTGTATTTGGCAGTTTTTTAATGAAACAGGCTCACAAAAAGTCTTGAGATGCGTGTCTTCATGAAGCTCAACAGCAGCATTGCGTATTTAATAATTTCTAGTTGATTGCAGACTTGCAGTCATTGCACTCATAGTTTGAATTTGTTCCTGTCTCAGTGTCTGACAGTGACACCTTAGGTATTACACTAAATGTTTCTGTGCATGCAATGGCAAGTGACAGTCGTTCGTATTCGTTATATGTTGCACTGTATGTTAATGCTGTGCATTCAGCATACTAGCCCAGTGACTGACTGTTACTGCTGTTAAATGAAATAAATTAAGTGGAAGCCTGAAGGTATGATATATATATATATATATATATATATATATATATATAAAACTGTAATTAAAAGTAAAAGTAAAAGTGAAAGTAATTTTATTTTGGAAAATTCAAAGTAAAATTAACAATTATTTACAAAGTAAAATTAGAACTGAAATAGAAATTAAATGACATTAAACACTGTAATTGAAAGTGAAAGTCAAATAAGAAGCCAAAACTAAATTAAAAGTAAAAGTAGTAACTATTTTTCGAAGTAAAGATCACTGGTGTTCAGTTGATTTGTGTTTTCCTTGGTTGTGTACTACTGGTTGTGTACTACTTTTTATGCTGTGCTTGTCACGAATAAAGATGATTATAATTGCTGCATGCTCATAGGAGATAGAGCTTCCTCGGCTGCTTCCTCTCCTCTGTAAAAAGCTTATCTTCGGAAGTTACGTTGCAAGACTTCATCTGGCTCCTCCTTTCTCACTCGGGCTCACCCTTAGCAGTGGCTAAATAGGTTAACTACTTCATTAGATCGACTTTCTCTATAAATTAGCATTTATTTAGACAATCTTCGTATTTCATTGGCTAAATAAGCACATACACTGACTGAATGTCACCAATATATGCAAATACGAACTGCGCTTAGATTAACAGGAATTGTGCCATATGGAAACACAAAATAGACGTAGAAAAACACACCAAACCATATTTCCGTTAAAAATCAATTAAAGTTCTAGCTTTAATGAACCAACTCTGTTGATATTAAGAATTACAATATATAGCACACTGACAGAGCCTTGCTTAATAATAATTTTCATATCAGTTACGCTGTATTCTGGTAGCAAAGATGCGGGTTATGACCACATGAGGCAGACAAAGCAAGTGCCTTGGTTAAATTGATGATGATGATGATGATGATGATGATGATGATGATGATGATGATGATGATGATGATGATTATGATGATGATAGCTGATGAAATCACAGCTGTCGAGATCATGCATTTGTGAGGTTTTAATGTACGGTGGACTGCACAGTCGCTGAGACATGTGGCCAGACTATGGGTGTGCTGTTGCGTTGCTTGTATCATCTTCGTCTGTCGAAGATCGAATGTCTTTTGGATACACTTTCCGATACATTTGGCCGTTTCTGTTGTGATCTTCACTAAATCATCCAGTCATCCAATCATCTAGGCACTTTGTTGGCGTTGTGGGGATATTGAAAGCAAATTTACCAGGATGCTTACAGAGAGAGGAGTATAAGTAAGTTAGTAAAATCTCTTAAATTTATATAGCGCTTAGAAACGTAGTAGCCTACAGTAGTAGCTGCTTATTCTTTTGCGCTTCATCTTTCTTCGGGGGGAAGCCGGACTTGAGTTCCAAAGTTCTGGTGAGGCGTATGAGAAAGCGCGGTTGCAGATTTTGAGAGATGACTTATTTAACGAGCGTGAAAGTGTGAGATGAGATGAACGAAGCGATGCGGTATTTTGGTGGAAATAAAACTCGAAAGAGCAACATCTCAGAATAATATAAAACCTCTATGCTGTCATTTTTCTTAATTGACTTACAGTCCAGGGCCCGTTTTTTTGTCGCCATATTCACAGTAGCCTACACTGTATGTGTGTTAGCGTAATGGCGTTTCCATTCATGATCGACGTAGATGCGATAGACTCCTTTCGTTCTTCGGCCATTGGCTTTGATATCAGAACAGTCGCACACAGCTGAAGTAGGCCTACTTCGGCAATGACTTAAAAGTGTGGAAAATATTAATTTCAAAATATTTGGATATCATTACTAAAAAGCTTTGTGACTCTATGCAATCGTAGCCAAAACCCAAAGATACTAGAGATTAAATTTGAATTTTTCGCCTTGCAAATCGAGATAATTTTGAGAAATAATGTATGGCAAAAGTTGAGAGCTTCCATCCGAAAGGGATCAAAATTTTGTCCCAGGATCGGTTACAAATCATTACCAAATCAAATCACAATTTTTATATTGCTGTTGTGATTGAAGACTTATTCAGGCATTAATAATGCTATCATATTTTCGAACAAGTCAATATCATATTTTCTTCCAATAATAATAACTACGAGAATACCCCACATGAGTACGGATAACCTACATTAGAGGATTTTCTCTATTTGCTGGAATTCAAGCATTAGGATCATGCTACATTATTATCAACTATTGATACAAACTCTTGTTGGCAAATAGGTTCAAATTGAATTTCACGATTTTTTGAGAGCTTAGGTATACTAGTGCGCAACAACGTCTAAATATTAATTACTGTGAATCTCTGGTAGCGAAGATACTGGGATGGAATCATATGTTGCTGTGTATATTGTGTCAGCAACTGACACCTGTTGTATTTGTTGTTAGATACTGGGTACGCATAGCAAATTAAAAACGATGTCTGATTGTAACACTTATGATACGAAAAACAGTGATAGCATGTAGGAGAAATACCAGGTTGTATACAGTCAGCGAGTAAATTTGAGATAATGTTGTACTATTTGAAACTATTTATACAAATTCTGACAGAGTTCTTCTTGACCTCTTACATTGGTTCTTTTCACAGCCGCTTCAAGTTTCTCAAAAGCTGAGCACATGTTCTGGTTCATTGTCTCCAGTCTGTGGCCATGTTCCTCAAGACTAACATGAAGACTTTCTTCAGACCCTAAGGCAGCAAACGTGCAACAGGAAACCGTACATTGTCCATCCACAGGAACTGTGCAATAAGAAAGCACATAACTAACAAATGCCAGCACTGCCCAACCCATATTTTCATTTGAAAATGATTCTAGACTAAAAGTTTCGATTAAACTAAAATGCTTCTCTTAGGTTTAATGAACCAACTGCTTTGACAGCGAGAACTAAAATACTTACCCCAATCAATGCTCGTGTGTTTATTTATAAGGATTGAAGTTCTGATAATAGGCCTAATAGATAAATAAATTGAAAATGTGAAAACCATGGAAATCATCAGAGTCCACTCCTGCACTTAGGCAGTGGCGGCTTTAGAATTTGGCAAGTGGGGGCGTTGGGAGGCAACTTCTAATCATGGGGGCCAACCATTTGTTGTTTAACGTATGTAGCATTAAGTATAGGGTCCCAACTGGGGGGCCACGGGGGGCAGGCAGTCAATAGGGGGCACGGGCCCTCCTGCCCCCCCCCGGTGGAGCCGCCACTGCACTTAGGCCTAAAGGTGTCATCTTGAAAATATATATTGAACTGGTTGTTTGCACACCGATTCTTGTGAGTGGAACATTTTGCTATAATAATAATAATAATAATAATAATAATAATAATAATAATAATAATAATAATAATAATTATTATTATTATTATTATTATTATTATTATTCGACGATTTGTGAAGCGCCGTAACATAGTCATCGGCCAAAACCAAAAGCGCTGTAGGCCTACAGTGAACAGTCAACTGTAAGTAAGAGAACTTTGAGCAAACGAAGAAAAGGGCTTCAGGATTCTTTTTAATAATATTTTTGTCAAATGAACATCCCAAGAAACATTTATTTCCTCTGTTTTTCCGTTTGTTTCAGAGATTTAATTTGTTATTTTGTTTGTTTTGATGCTTTTCAAGAATCATTTGGTATGGTCTTCTAGCATAATTGTTTTTATTTAGAATTCAGTTTTTTATTGTGTTTCTTCAACCATTTGTGACTAATTGCTTTCGAACAAAAAATAGTCAATGCTCATATTTATGAATACATGTATAGATGTTGGGTTATTGTGTTTCAAACCTAAATAAATGACTTCTGTAATGACTGTTAATAGTGCACATGAAATTAGGCGATGCCTTTGTGAAGTCAAATCAAAACCCTATAAATAAGTATTTGCCAATTGCAATGTAAATTAGGCTTAACTGTCCTTAATTTACTGGTAGCTCTAAACAGTTGCGGTATTTTATGTTGCTTACTTCAATCATTCATGTAAGAAAAAGTACTAACACCAATTCATCAAGTTTTTACTGTTGGGACCTACAGTGTATATGTTTCCGGTTGAACAACAATAATTAATCAAAAGAAAATTGCCCTTAAAGTGCTAATGATGACAGCATTAAACAGCATTTTGAAAGCTTAGTTCTTTGAAGAGATATGATTGTTTTAGTAAATTTTTATCTTGTAACTATCATCCTCTAAATTGTGATCTTAGAGCAACGAGCGTTCATAAACTAATTTAAAGTAGACAGATATGCAAAATATCTGGCAGTCATCGGCATTATAAGTAAGATTAGACTATATTTTCAGAACCAAATGCAGGATTAACTGTGTTGCATATGTTTCAATTGAAACGAGCCTACTCATAAATCATTAGTACTGTAAATGCAGAAAACTAGGGGCCTTGGCCTACTAGTACCAATACTGGCAGAATTTAATATTGCCGACTCATGAATCATCTCTTTCCTACTAAATTCCTAGTATATATATATATATATATATATATATATATATATATATATATATGTATATATATATATATTTATATTGTATCTGTATATTTGTTTGAGCATGCCATTGCAGTGACTAAAAATACATCCATAATTATTATTTTAGTTGGGGACCCAGAGGCTTAACGAGGGGCAGTGGGGCATATACTCCCGGACGCCGAGGTGGGGCCGCCCAAATTTGGTAAATGGGTAAATGAAATGCATAATAAAGAAGAATAAACATGTGCGACGACCTTTTTTGCTCGTCAGCATGCACTGTTTGGGGCGCCAACGCTACACTTTGCCCCCAGGCGCCGGATACCCTCGCTACGCCTCTGTGGGACCTACACGTATTAATTTATTTGCGATTCAGGCCTCGAAAAGGGTTAATTCGGTCTAAATGGGGTATTCAAGTGTCACAATAATCATTAGTTGATAGTCGGTTCACCGTCACATAAATTAAACAGTGACAACATGATTTGTTTATGTCCAACGGTCAGCTGTGTTCAGTAGACGACTTGTCTTCGACCTTCTAACCAGTACGTTGTTAGCATTCCTTTTCCCTGTAATAACATCATCAATATATAATTAGGCAGTTGTTTAAAAACTTATAAATGCGTTGAACAGCAGACAGTTATAACTTATGACTGGTTCTCACACCAAAAAATGTCATTACCGGGTATAGCATGCAATAAAGACTCTCATATAATAATGGCTCCTCAGTCATTATTATATATATCAGGGGTGGCCAGACCTGTAGTAACCAAGAGCTATTTTTGCAAATTTTCCAAGTATTGAGAGCCGCATTGACTCACTATGGGTCGCGACCAAACTCGCAATGGAAAATTATTTTATTCATTTATTTTAAGAAATTATTATCATTCTCAATTAATTATGCTTCATTTACATTTTAAAAATAAAATTGTGCCCAAGTTTTAACAAAAAATAAATAAAATCAAGCCAAAAATTATTTTCAGCCCAGGTAGGTCCGGAAAAATTTACAACCATAAAATTTTTGGATTTTAAAATTTTTCGAGAGCCGCAATTTGAACACAGAAGAGCCGCGGTTTGGCCACCATTGATATATATATATATATATATATATATATATATATATATAATTACTTCCCCGTCATTATATATATATATATAATAATAACTCTCTCAATATAATAACTCCTCTAAACAAATAGACGTATCTCAACTATATTCAATATTACGAAGTGTTTACTATTTAGCAAATGAAACTAGTGATTGTTTCTCAATTTTTAATATTGCATTTTTCTTTAAAAATGCAACCAAGAATTGGCTGTTTGTGCAAAACAAAGCAAGAACATCGATGTCATTAAAGGTATTTAGCCTATACATGTATTTGAGATAATTTGACGAAGTAGCTGATTCTGGAAAATATGAGAGTTCAATCTATCGGTAATGTGATATCATTTATTCAATGTTTAATTGCATATTATGATTGTCCGCATCTCTTGTTAATATTCGTTAATAAACCTTGCAGAAAAGGCCGAGGGCAAAAAAAGAGAAGGCAATTCGCAGTATTTTTCACTTAATTGTGTTAAAAAACTCTCCGGAATATAGGTTGACAAGCAAAAAAGGTCATCCGGAACCCCGGTGGGGGGATGCATCCCCAGTCATCAACATGGTGGAACCGCCACTGTCTGCCGCAGTTTAAACTTAATCTCGTGAGTTTTTTACCTTTATGTTGGTTTCTCCTCGTAATGTTACGATGTACTCGTCAGGTGATTTTATCAGAAATTTGTAACATTCTTCACTTATATGTATTCTAATCGCTACAACAAAAACCATTAGAAAATGTTCTCGAACTGTGCTTGTTTTAACCTTTACTCTCCATCCAATAAAAAAATCAATATTTCTCTCAGCATGATTTGAATACAACTTGACAATCGACCTACGATGATTCTGCTATGAAGCAATATCCCGATGAGTTCGAATACGATTAGGCCCAGGGTTATTTACAGTATTGTGAATTGGGGGAGGGGGTGTCGGAAAAATCTGGAAGAGGTGTAGTTATTTCTAGAATTGCAGACTTGTGAATTTGGGAGTGTCGGAATTTGGAAGTCTCTACACCGAAAAGGCTGACAAGCAAAAAAAGTTATAAAGTCTCAAAAAAGCCTGACAAGCAAAAAAGGTCATCAGAGGATAAAAGTTGGGGGTGTACTTCTCCATTTGGGGTGTCCAAGGCTAATTAATATGCATACCATTGTCACATTACCACGTTACCATTTGGGGGTGTCGACTTCATTTGCGGGGGTGTTAGTGGGGTGTAAAAATATCCCTGGTTAGGCCTATTCGGCATGCTCAGGGCCGTTTTAAGGCATTAGTCACGTGCCTGGGGCCCCGTGGCGGCTCTAGAATTTGGCAAGTGGAGGGGCCGTTGGGGTGGCAACTTCTAATCGTGGAGGGCCAACCATTTGTTGTTTAATGTATGTAGCATTCAGTATAGGGTCCCAACTGAGGGGGGCAACTGGGGGGGCAGGCACTCAATAGGGGCACGGGCCCCCCTAACCTCTCCGGTGGAGCCGCCACTGCTAGGGCCCCGCGATATATGAGGGGCCCCGCGATATATGAGAGACCCCGCGGGCGGTGAAAAAAATAATTTTTAAAAAAGGTCATAACTGCTTTATTTTGTGTGATTTTTTATTAACTTTTTTCTCCAAAAGTAGAATAAGCCAAAAAAGATCATCATTACTTTCAAAAAATGCCTAGGACCCCAAACTTCTTAAAACGGCACTGAGTACGCTGGTCACATTTAGACGCATGTATTCAGCGTCGACTAATATCGGTGGCATAGCAATGGATTGTCCAGACTGTGATATGCACAGGGTCTCCGGCGGTCACAGAGCTCCTGACATCGAAAAGAGAAGGATTTTTACGTTCAAAATATGCAGAATGTAATTTTAAAAATTGACTAAGCCTGAAAGTAGAACTAATGACTATGGTTAATATTTAATAGGCCTAATATTAATTAGGCCTATTATATAATAGGGGTGCAAAACTGCGAAATATGCAAATATTGCAAAAATAGTTTTGTCCGCAAACGAGTTTCCAGGGAGCCACCGCCAAAGCTATGCACAAGGGCCCTCCAAAACCTTGCTACGCCACTAATTAAGACGGACAAAATTTCTGACTAAAATTTCCCCATTATGGCTAAAATACGGGTTTTCATTGAGTGACTGATTGATATCGAATTGATACAAACTCAATATTAAAGTGATCCAGAATATGGAAATAGCTACAAGAAACGATTGGAACCGAAAATTCCACTCTGACCTTATGCGAGCAAATTTTTGAATCCATTATGAAATCTAAATATTCGACTCAACCACCCACCCTCGAGTAGAACATGGTACAATTATCAAACGCTATTTCGATATTTGTATAACTAAATGAGTCGCCACAGCTGATCGCCCAGCAATTAAAAAGTTATTCTCACTTGCAGAGGCGTGGCGTATTAAAAAATCAGGCTACCTTAAAGTTTTTAATGTGTTTTTTAAAATTTTCAAAGTTTTTTTAAAGATTTATACCCACGATTCGCATTATACCCCCAAATAAAATTCCTGGCTACGCCCCTGGTCACTTGCCGGTCTTTCAGCGTATCACAGCACTTTGTTTAGGTCTACCATAGGGCGTAAACCTACATTAACTATGCCGGAAACAGGGGCATAGCGACAGGATGATGTACATCGGTATATATACCCCCCAAAAAAAAACAATCTACCTTAAAGATTTGTATGTGATTTATTTGTGGTTATATGTGGTTATATGTAGTTTTTAAGGTTTAAATTTAAGGTTTATACTCCCCTCCCCAAACATTTATGCCCTTCCAAATCAAATTCCTGGCTACGCCCCTGACCGGAAACCATTTCAGTGATATTATACAGTGCTGCAGACTGCAGCCATACATGTTGATTGGGTATTTTGCTACATACGTTCTCCGTGCGATTCCATTCTGCTTGCCATGTTGACGGTGTCACCAAAGAGACAATATCTTGGCATCGTTTGGCCGACAACACCTACAGCGAACGAGGACAAATCAATGCCTAAAAGTTAAAAACGAGCTTTTAAACAATGCTAAAATATCTTAAAATGTCCGAGATTTAAATCCCTCCACTGGAATAATTTGAAAGTATCGATCTACGAGCAGTCCGACACTCACTGGCGCGTACTTTGAAGAAAACATGGGACCCAACAGCTATATCTTCCCCTCCCTATGGTAGTCTCTCAAAAAATGGTGGCTCGAGACTAGAGGCCTAATAGAAGTTTACGCCTATATGCCTACACTCTGTCACGGGTTGTTTTCATTCACGAAACGAACGCTGAATATTACATTCGACGTAGCCCACATGTTGATTGACCCTCTCGACGTATTTTGCGATGCAGGACTGCATACCTGCCACTACAGGTCCACTGTGCATTCCTATTCGTATTTCGAGCTGTTTGTTCGGACGATGGCGTATCTTGAAAGTCTTGACCGCCGCGAGGATGCTGAGCGACATGTTTGCCATCTCTGGGGCGTGGTTGGCGTAGGGCTTCGGTAGACCGCTGACCACCATGTAAGCGTCACCGATCGTCTCGATCTACAGCATTTAGGGGCTGTCCATTAATTACGTCAACAAAATAGGGGGTTTGAAAACGTTTGACACTTGTTGACAGAGGGAGAAATCAAGATAAATTAACGTCAACAATTTCATTTTTAAAAATAAATTCAATAAATCACAAAATTAATTCCCATGGTTTTAGTTTAGCATAGAAGCCATCCGTATAAAATATTTTTAGCTTGCAGGGGAGGGGATTCAAAGTTTTTGATATAATTTCATTAGGGGTCACTGAAAGTTTGGCAGTCGTTGACAAATGGAGGCTAAAAATTGCCTAAAATATTTTGACATGATTAATGAACGGCCCCTGTAAGGGGGTCAAAGTTTTTGACTTAATTTTATGGGGCCACTGAAAGTTTGATAGTTGGTGACAAGGGTGAGGGGGGTCGAAACTAGCCAACAAATTGTTGATGCAATTAATAGACAGCCCTTAGTTGCTTAGTGAAAAAATGAATACCCGTTGTTTTGATCCGGCTTATCCATCATGGACTGTCACGTGGTTGCCGGTCGGATATTCTGAATTTGCTCTGGATCTTGAGTGATTTTGTTTTGATGTGAAGCCTCTGTTCATTATGAAGAGGCGCTATAGAAGTTTAGTATTAGATTAGACTACCTACTTCTCTTGACCTCCTCCCCTGTCAACAACTGTCAAACTTTTTCAAACCCCCTCAATTTTTGACGTAATTAATGGACAGCCCCTATGACCAAGTGTCCTATGACCACAAGTCCGTACACCCACCTTATAGACGTTGTATTTGTTGATGATGTCATCAAAGGTGGTCCAAAGGTCATTAAGAAAATCGACGACCTCCATTGGCGAACTCTCGCTAGCCAGCGTTGTAAACGAAACGATGTCAGAAAAGTAGATGGTTACCTCCTTGTAGAGTTCCGGATGAACCGACAGTCCTAGTTTAAGACTATCCGCCACAGACCTATGAACCAACAGCCAATAAATTCATGTCAGGTTCGCATCCATCGACTACCATTAAACAAGTGAACCTATTGGAACATAAATTTTGATGGAAGCATAATTAGAATGTATTCGAAGTACAAACACCAGAGGTCGTTATCTCTTTGGACCGTTCGGATCGTTGAGATTGTTTTGAACTTTAGACGTTCATCCGTTTCTTATTTATTAAAGCAAACGACAGAAGTAAAAATCATCTGTTTCACTAATCTTCGTCAGAACGAGTCCCTCTGGACTAAATATACAGTAGATGGTCTGTAGAGATAGCTTACATGCTATATTAATACTGGATCCTTTTCATCATCTTATCACATATTTGCATTTAACAAGATTGAATTACTAGCATAGACCTAATAACATACGATACAATTGGAATCAATACAAAGAGTAAATTCCTTGTTACTAAAACTTAAGTAATAAAACAAATAACATGCATGGGTTTACATCATAGGCCTACATAATCAGACATGCGATACTGAAATTGCCAAACCGAACAGCAGCAGGACCAGATGAAATAGCAATCGAACTACTAAAATACGGCGGGGAAATGACCCTGAAAAGACTTCATGAGATTTGCACAGAAACATGGATAACGGGAACATATCCAGAAGCAGGCCTGAGGAGAGGGGGTGCAGCCAGTACATTGTACCGGGGCCCGTGGAGTTTTTAGGAGCCCAGATCTGGTGACGATAAGGTTTTTTGCTTGTCGGTTGTTTTTGGAGAGTTGATAACGTTTTGAGCTTGTCAGGTTTTTCGGAGACTTGATAAATTTTTCTTAAGGGCCCGCAAATTTGTTTGTTCCGGGGCCCGGAATTTCTCTCGGCGGCCCTGGCCAGAAGATTGGACGCAGTCAACCTTCATACCTCTCCACAAGAAGGGAGACCCACTTCTATGCAGCAACTACAGGACTATTGCGCTGGTTTCACGTGCCAGTAAGATACTTTTACGAGTCATTCTGGAACGAATACAGAAAAACTAAATAGCGAAATTGCACAAGGGCAAGCTGGATTGAGACAAAAGAGCCACACGAGACCACATTACAAATGTCCGTATTATATTAGAGGAAGCAAGAGAAAGAAATCAACCACTGTATCTCTGTTTCATAGATTTTACAAAAGCTTTTGACATGGTCAGACATGGCAAGCTATGGCTAACGA
The DNA here is from genome assembly GCA_018105865.1 of Metaphire vulgaris. Classification (NCBI taxonomy): domain Eukaryota; kingdom Metazoa; phylum Annelida; class Clitellata; order Crassiclitellata; family Megascolecidae; genus Metaphire; species Metaphire vulgaris. The sequence continues at coordinate 19,758,289 of CM030835.1, forward strand.
TGCTGGAAATGGACTTTACTCCGCACCTGGTCGAACTACTACGAAACCTATATAAAGGACAACATGCAGCCATCAGGTTCGTAAATATTACGTCAGGCTGGTTCAAAGTAAAAAAGGGAATATGACGAGAATGTAATGTATCACCAAGCCTATTCAATATCGTGGCGGAACAAGTAACGAGGAACGCTCTGCACGGATTCTATGGTGGATTGGTGGATTCAAGATTGGTGGAAAAAAGATAAGTAACCTAAGATACGCCGATGACATCGTACTACTTGCTACACCTCCGGTAGAACTGCAAGAAATAATAAACAAACAGAGTACAGACAGTTGCAAAAGAGTTCAACATGACGATAAATATAGCAAAACCAAAAGTAATGACAAATACCAATAACATAACAGAAAATCAAGGTGGAAGGCATAGTACTAGAACAAGTAGAATACTTCTCATAACTCGGATGCCAAGTAACAAAAAATGTAGAATGCAAAACTGAAATAAAATAGGCTAGCCATGCATGAGAACAGCAATAATGACCGAACTAACAAAATTATCGAAAAACAAAATCTACAATTACAACAACAAAACTGTGCTTGATGACAACATTAGTGTGGCCGGTAGCGACATATGGAAGTGAATCTTGGACACTAAGAGAAGAAGAAGAAAAACATATGCAGGCTTTCGAGAACAAGTGCATAAGGGAACTGCTACGCATACCATGGATAAAATTACTAACAGATGAGCAGTTTACAACATGGCCAAAACAGAAAAAAACAACTACTGAATCACATAAAATCAAAGAAATTGGGTTATTTTGGACACATAATGAGACAACCACAAGACACCCTCGAGTGCAGCCTGATCGCAAGACTAGTGGAGGGAAACGGAGGCAGAGGACGTCCGAGGATATGTTGGATGGATAATATCAAGACGTGGACTGGTCTGTCTGAAGGCTGCCTATTACGCACCGTACAAGACAGATCAAGATGGAGATCGTTAATCCATTCTTGTAGCCAACGGCCGCAACGCGACGATGGCGCATTGACATGACATGACTATAGGATACTCGATTGGAAGGGTACAACAGTGGTTCTCACACAAGGCAAACCCTCCCGAACCACTTTAAATCTTACAACAACAACAACAACTACTACTACTACTACTACTACTATTATTATTATTATTATTATTATTATTATTATTACTACTACACACTACTACTACTACTAGTCGTCTACTACTACTACTACTACTACTACTACTACTACTACTACTACTACTACTACTATTTATGCACCAATGGATATGGTCTTTAGAAACCAGGCGCATGATTAGCTACAATGCGAATGAGCGATGGATTATTACGGCGGCAGCATCCTATAGAGCAAGCTGTCCGCCTTCTTCTTCTCCTCCACCAGTTGACGTGTTCTCTCTCCGATCACTTCCTCCAGGTTGTTGGCGTATTTCTCCATCATACGCAACATATTGTCCATTATGTTGATGCGTCTAAAGGATAACGCGAAAACCGATCACAAGCTTAGAGCACGAACGTCAGCGTATTCGAAAGAATTGTTTACTTCCTAAGGAAGTACCCTACTTTGCTAAGGAATGTCTCCACAGCAGCACAGCTGGGAATATTAGAAGCCCCGCGATCAGAATTACGAGTTTCACTCGTTCTCGGCGGTAAAAATGTTCCATTTGTATTCTTCTGCATTTGTCGTTTATCATAACAATATTTTAGGCAACCACAATCAACTCATAGTGAAAGAAGAACTGGCAATCATATTGGTGTTTGGTTACTTGCTTGACTGATTGATTGATTTGATTGAATGACTTGCCAAAATCGGCTCCACAGGGGCGCGGGGGACCGTGCCCTCTTTTGGATGCCTGTTCTCAGTGTCCCCCATCGAGGATGATATTCTTCGTGTATGTGTTGATCTAGGAAAAATAGTTGGCTATATGCTTAGAAGTTGCTACTCCAACGGCCCCCACTTGCCAACTTCTAGAGCCGCCACTATGACTGATTGATTGACTGGCTGACTGTCTGACAGCACTTTAATATCTAGCCAAGTTACTGACGTGAATACCCGGAGATCAAATAAGAATCCAACAGTTCCGCGTGAACTTACTTTCCGCGGTTGAAGAGAGCGAATCTGTTTCTGACTGCTCCTGTATTTGGCCTTGTTGTTTCGTCCTCCGTCCAACAGTCCATGATCAGATTAACGTAACGCCTTTCCACTCCGTCCGGACCCGAGAGAATACTCGGGCGAAATGGGGGATTCTCGCGGAGCTTCACGCGATTCACGATATCTGCATTCACATTTTTTATTATCAGAAGAAAACGGTATGTCAGTGTTTTATCCAGACTCCAGGCCTTTGAGGGGAAATTGAGGCTTTCGGGAAGGGGGTCGACTTGGTTGGAGGAGAAAAGACACAGTTCAATGCAAAATTTGTGTAAGTGCTGAGATTTGGAGGGGGTTGAGGTTTTTTTTTTTGGGGGGGGGACCTCCCCTCCTAGCAGGCCTGTATAAAACACTACGGTATATGCAGCCACCTACTCCGCCGACCCCAAGTCGGCGAATATGCGGGTCCGCGGGTTGGCCACCCCTTTTGCATTAGAAGTTATTGGACTGAATAGGCGCTCAACGCTGCGCCGCCTATCGAATGCTGAGCAACCCCTTGTTGCGTCAATGCTATGCACTTTAAGTTGAAATTTCCATAAACACCGAATTGAATCAGTCGAATCGGAAAAGGATCCAGTTAAGTCACTTTATGTCGTAGAACGCCGCAAATGCACAATAATGTGATTTAAAGTGGTTTAGTAGGCTAAGTAGGCCTACCGCCAGTGTGAAAACGACTGTAGTAAATTCCCGCATACAATAACCTAGTTTTCCGAGATAGCCTTTGTAATTGTAATTGTAATACAATGAGGTTTCGTTATAACAAAAGAGGTACATTTTACCTTTGGCAACAATTGATTCGTCGTTTGTCATGAAAGGCGGACAACGATGAAGTATTTCATAAAAGATGATGCCAAGGCTGTAGATGTCGCCCGCCTGCGTTCCATTTGCAGGCGAGTGAGAGTGATTCAAAAGTTCCGGAGCAGTCCACAACAGCGCTAAACACAGGAAATAACCAACATTACCTCGGTGTAGCACATTATATTAACTCCCATATACCCATATAGTAATAACTCCCCGTCATTATATATATATATATATATATATATATATATATATATATAACTCTCTGTATATAATAAGGGTCGTCCACAAATGACGTAGCGCGCCTAGGGGTGGTCCGGACATTTTTACGAAGTGTGACGAGGGGTTCCGTAAATATGACGTAACGCAACACAAATTTTAAGTAATGACGTTTTTTGCTTGTCAGCATGTTTGGAGAAGGAAAGATATAAGGATGACCTTTTTTGTTTGTCAAGACTTTTTTCGAAAGACGAAAGGAAGGTCGGCCCGTTGTTACGTCATATTTTAGGGGTCCGAATTTTTGTTACGTCGCGTTACGTAGGGGGTCAAAAGTGCCAAAATCGCGTTACGTCACCCTAATAACTCCAGTCATTATATATATATATATATATATATATATATATATAATGACTCCCCAGTCAAACGCATATTAATCGACAGATGGCACTGTTTTCAATTAAAGCGCATATCACTCGAGTGACTCGACACAGTTTTAATAGCGTTAACTACTTAAGAAATTCACTCGACAGATGGCGATGTCTTTACAAAAAAGCTGTTTTTTCAAAAGAGCATGTTTCAACCTGTCAGTAACATATCTAAGTATATAGAAAAGCACGCGCCTATTAGAATGCAACGTTGTGTGAACATTTCAAAACAATCGGTTAAGAACTTTCGTAAGTCAGAAGATAGTACAACTTGTACATTTTTATTTATATAGATTATCGTTTTTCAGTTTTCAGTGTAAAAGCAGGCCTGTTCCGGAAAGCTTAAACTTTGTAATATCCCCCCAAAATTCTAAAATTCTGTGTCTCGCGTATGCATCTAAGGGAAGAATGGCAGACTTTTCTTGAAAAGCCTAAGCCCAGAAGGTGTACCTTCCTAATCTCTTTACAATTCAAGCGTAGCGGTCATCTCGTTCATCTGTCAGCCTGCAGTGACACTCATTCGGCCAACATCCACGTCACTCAAATTCTGAGATCGGTCGATCTCATACACTGCGCCTCGTCTCTGGCTGATCTTCCGTCAGAGATCCGAATGATCAATGACTCGGGTTCTCTTCAGTCAATAAACCAGTCACAATTGGCCATCACTCCACACACTTTCCGAAACCAAATTAAAACTATTCTTTTCAAGAAATCTTATGGCGAAATCCTTGCTACAGGCCTGCATTCTATAAACGGCAAATCTTGTTATCATCCTCCATAAAAATACTTTGCTGCAACTGCCTATACCTGGATCTACAGCCTTGACTACCACGGACTACGGACTATGGATTTTATCCGGATTGAGCGCTCGTGGATAAGCTGGTGCACTGTGCCCAGAGGCGTAGCATGCCAATGGCTATTGTGGCTTTAGTCATGGGCGGCACACATGACGGGGGCGGCAAATTTTGGAAGCGACGGCCTTTTTTGCTTGTCAGAGGATTTTTCAGTCAAGGAGGGGGGGAGTTAGAAGGGGTGGCAATTTTAAAATTTTGGAAGCGACGATATTGGCCATGGGCGGCACGAGTGCACGCTACACCTCTGGCGCCAAACACACCCTGGATCCGCCTCTGATATGAATGAATCTGGGGCGGCGGATTAGCCATGAGCCAGAGGCGGCAAAAGTGCATGCTACGCCACTGACTGTGTCAAGCTTTCGAGCAGCGCCATAGAAATTTTGTTTTATTTAGGCCTACATACTTATCATCGTTGAGGAATACAGAGAAGAAAATCTGAGGTAAAGATATTAACATCTGTAGTATTCTTCTTCGTTGTCGTGCTCCATCTGTTGGTGAAAACTGCTGAGTCCCCAGCTGTTCAGCTTCACAACCCAGCGACTGTCGACCAGACAGTTTGTGCTCTTCAATCGGCCATGGCATTTGATCGGACTCTTATGAAGGAAATCCAACCCCTAACAAACGAACCATGGGCTGTTTTCGACAACTCGAATAATTAGCCAAAAATCTCCAGACTAGCAAATAGCCAATCCCAAGTGAAACAATGAAGTTTGAAGGAAAATAAAATAGAAGCTAACATGGCCAAAGACCCAAGGCAGACTTTGTCAGTCGCTGCTTAAATCTAATAGTCTAAATGCATCAGTGATATACTCTGAGGCCATTGGATTAGTTGATTTGAATGCAGTGTAGGTCTATATAAATAAATATATATATAATTTTTATATATACATATATACATACATACATACATACATACATATTTATAATGCCGACATTAAATTTTAATATTAGGCCTGTTATGTAATAATTATGTTTTATGAGTTGTATTTTGTTATGAAGATTGAGAATCGTTATAAAAGTGATCTGGTATTACTGACTCGATTAAAATTCAATTATACAATAATAATAATAATAATTATTATTATTATTATTATTATTATTATTATTATTATTATTCAATAACGATTTTCTTGATTTCACCATTAATAATTGTCAACCTGCATAATATGCAAGAACTACAAGGCATAAACTCCCACCTGGATGATGTCAAACATAAAAGATCGTTTGAATGTATCGTCGACTTTTATCTCCTCGTTGATCAAAATGTCCTTTAAGCAAAAAATAACACTGCGTTAGAAATGGACTTTCAGAAATTACTACATCAGCATAGAATGCCTACGAAATACTGTCTTGAACAAGATTAAATGGTCTAACTTCGTATTACACAAATTAACAAATCGTGTTATCATCCTCCATAAAAATACTTTGCTGCGGGACTGCCCACCCGGATCTACAACCTTGACCACTACGGACTACGGATTGCGGATTACGGACTATGGATTTTACCCAGATTGAGCGCTCGTGAATAAGATGGTGCACTGCGCCAAGCTTTCGGTTAGCGCTATAGAAATTTCGTCTTACTTACTTACCTACAGTTACTTTTTGTGATGACACGTCATTTACAGTAGACCTGATGTGTTTAGCGATAGGATGCAGTTGACGCATACCAGAAGACTTCCACGAAGACAGAATTTCGTGAGGATACAGCAACTTCCTGGATCGAGACAGAGACCGACGAATACACAGAGATTGTCGTGAATAATTTCTCGCATCTGAATAGAAATAATTAGATTGCACACATTGCCGTAATAAGGCTTCGACATAATGGTATGGTACGGTATCGTCCATCCTCATCGCTGAGGGTCGGAGGTCATGCAGGTTGACGACAAGGTTCTCAACATGTCTCTGTCTTTGCAGTTTTGATGCAATTGATAATCATCAATTATGATATTGTGGAATGGACATAACAACCAATTATATTTGGTTGTTATGTCCAGTCCACAATATCATCCGTCCATCGTCTGCCCCATTCGTATCTTCATTGACTTTTCAAAGGCAGGGGCGTCATTTGGGGGGGGCAGGGGAGGGGGGCGTTGCCCCGCCCCTGATTTTTAGGGAAACATTTTTCCTACCAATGTTTGTGTTATTTAGTTTTTACATGTAAATTGGCTGGCTAAATAGGTAAAAAGACTAAAAAGTAAAAAAGGTCATGAACCCGTAAAGGAGGGCTTGATGTCGAATCTGGGATCTGAAGTAACTAAGGTCACAAAATAGCTGACAAGCAAAAAAAAGAAAAAAGTCGCCAACTTTTTCGCAAACTTGACCTGTCCAAAGTGTCTTGCCCCCCCCTGAAAAACAGTGAAATGGCGTCTCTGTTCAAAGGTCTTCGATACTCTTGATGGTAGGCTACTATGCCTTCTGAAACTCGGATTTAATGGTATCCATGTGCAATTGCTGTCGATTGGTTCGCCTCTTATTGATTGATTTATTGATTTAAAATCAGACTGACTGATTGACTGACTGAATGATTGATTAACTGATTGTGACTGATTGTCTGATCGATTGACTGCCTGATTGATTGAGGATAAGAGATCAGAGCATGAGAAGCGTATGACTAAGGGCATCGTCGTACGTGTAGTAGTTCGATGTGTTCCTGTCTGGACAGAGTAATGACCGTGCTCTTGACTGGTTTCACGGCGCACAGCAGTTCTCTGCAGTATGCGGCTCGGACGCTCTTGAACGTGCTTTCGGCCGGAGGAACGTTCAACAGCGGATAGGACGACTGAGACGAAGCTCCGGTTCCAACAGTCTTCGTAAAAAACCAATAGAACATTAACACCGCCGCAACAGATCAAGGCAGGTTCCAATCTGCTCGGTTGTAATTTGCAACTTTTACAATGTTAATAAGCACGAACTCATCATGGTGGAAGTAATGTAAGAAATGCAATGTACGAAATAGTCCTTGGACGACTAATAAAGCAACATAAAAGTACTAAGGGCGTCGCTTCGTGGCTTCTTCGGTGGGCTAGCGAATCTTTGGCTAGCTCGTCGGTTTTTCGCTTCTTCGACATAATTAGGTCAGAAAGTCCTTGTCAGGCCTCGGAAGTTGAAACCTGTGTCGATGAGCAGAAATGAGGTCAAAGAAACGATTCGTACGGGAACGAGTCCTTCAAAAATGCAAATGCCTCTCGGCCGGTGGCGTAGTTGGGGGTTAAACCCCTTTGGCTGCCGACGAAAAATTTTTTACATGCTTTTCCATACATTTTTCATTTTCGGACGCAATTTTGAAGGTCAAACCTCCCCCTTGGCTGGCTGCCGACCGAAACAATTTCTAAGTGCTATAGAAAATTGAAAGAATTTGCTTGCCCAAACATTTTTTGGTCGCGATCGAAACCAAAAACCTCCTTACGGAAATCCTGGCTACGCCACTGCTCTCGGCAGATTTATTTCGAACTACAAAGACGGAACCGAGGACATAGTCTGTAGTACAAAACATTATGGTTCCAATTTGTTGGGGAGGCGAGAAATTACGGAGACCGGAAAGAAGGCCAAACGCCAACCGACGGTGACCTTGTGACCTTGTCCTTCTGTCCCTCAGCACTCAAACACAAAGTGTTTATAATATTTGCTATGTGATAGTTCAACGGGATATGTTCAAAAATCCACCATAGGGACATAGCACTAGCTGTGTCTTGTAATTAATCGTAGTATAAACCAATTATAGATCATTTATAATTACTATAACATTATTATTTCAATATAATATAATTGTAAAATTATTACTATTTCTATTATCGTTGCAGTTGTTATCATTATAACTGTTATTAGTTATTGGAAACATATTCGCAGCTTTAGACAAAACAAATTAGATCAATTAAATATGTTGAAAAGCTTCGCTGTAAACAGTAGGCCTAAGACCATAAAACTGACTTTTGAACTATTGTTGAAATCTCTTCTGATGAAATGAATATCTTCGGATTTGATTTTCCAAGACATCTCTTCCATCCTCTCTTCAAATCTTTTTCTCCTAACATCAGGTTCATTTTCACAATCATCGACATCATCCGCAAAAGTGAGACATCTTTATGAAATGATGCAAAGTATCATGCAGACATAAAGAAAGATTACGAGGACGAGGACGACGATGATTATGACGACTACGATGATGTTGATTGTGATGATGATGACGATGATGACGATGATGACGACGATGATAATGATGATGATGATGATGATGATGATGATGACGACGACGATGATGATGATGGTGTTTACCTGTTGATAGGCTGTGCAATACAGGGTGTCTCAGAGAAAACCTCCAGCAGAAAAACTATGAGGTCTTAAATAATTCCTAAATATATTTCTATCAAATTTGCAAAACGTGTACAGCACACATTTCCCCGCCTTACTTTATATTTTCATCTCATATCCGTGTAATTTTGCTATAAACGGAGATGAAAATATAAAGAAAGGCGAGGAAATATGTGCGCAACACGTAATGCAAGTTTGATAGAAATATATTTAGGAATCTGTAAGGAATCATAGTTTTTCTGCTGGGGTTTTTTCCGAGACACCCTGTAGAGTGTGGAATGCTACCTTTTGATATAGAATCCGGTAAGACTGCAACCAGTGGCGAGGACAATTAAAGAGGCAAATCCAATTATGACGGCGTTGCGAACTGTGACAAAATTAATAATAGAGAACGGTTAAGTTTAAGTTAACAGAGTGGTAACAACGTTGGAAGATTGAGCACATAGGCAGCCAAAAAGTCTCTTGAAATGTTACCTATTATCGCCTGTAATAAACGTGTTAGTAAAAGGGATTTATTTATTCATAAAACGCTTGTCTGTGTGAGTACTTATGCGACTGTCCCTAATATGGGACTGTGAGATCAGATGGGTTAACAGAATAGAGTTTGAAGATATAATGACTTATAGTCAATTGAAATTTAATGGCATTTCGAAACTGACATCCCGAAAGCTTCGGAATGGATAAGTATCTCTAAATTGTGAATACAATTTACGCGGATTAGCACAGGTAGATGGTAGAATTTCTTTAGATTTCGGAGATGTATTGGCGTTTCCACGGGGGTAGCACGGAACTTCGGGCCCCTATTCGAACTGGGACCAATCGTGTGATCTGTGCAAAACCATCTAGTATTTTTGTTGGAGGGTATAATAATTCACAGCGCTGGAACTTTACACGGCGTCGTTTTTCTGGTCAAGAGTTTTCACACCTGAAAATCTGAAAACGTCGATGTGCTCCCCTATTCTGATGTCCTGGCTGGGCCACTGCAGAGATGAACAGACTACGGTATTCTATGACTAATGGTTCGTCTGCAGTGATGTTAACAATTTGGTCCTTATAAGGACTTTTCAAGGACTAAGTTACAAGGACCAGGACAAGGACCGATCTGCAAGGACGAGGATAAGGACGAGGACCGAACCCCCAAGGACGAGGATAAGGACAAGGACTGACTCCCCAAGGACGAGGACAAGGACAATGACTTCAAATTGGTCCTTAAGGAGTCCTTAAGGGCAAGGACCAGGACAAGGATTAACATCACTGTTCGTCTGCATATCTATGTGGATTAGATCAGTTTGTGGTCAGCATCCACCGCCTGTGTCCTGTCTAATCAGTTTCTTCTTACCCAAGCCGCTCTGCGGACACGAATCGCCAGAAAATCCACAGAGAGGAATGTCTTTTGGAGCGATGTAACCAACCGCGGGACCCCAGTATCGAACGGCCGTCGGTACTACAGGCTGAAATGCATTCACAGCAGAGAAGAAGTCAAAACGATGATACGAAACCACGACAGAAAAACGCGTGGACTGAAGCCTGATGGCTGTCTTATATGAGACCATCTCAAGAGGACTTCTGTAGCGCTCATAAACTTACAGCTATGACAAATATTTATAATCAACACTTTGAGTGACGCAATTAAAAACATGCCACTGTATATTTGCAAATGTGAACCGATTTTCAAAATGTTTTAACTATTTGACTCAGAAATAATTGGGGGACAAGAACTGGTATATATTATTTACTACGTCCATAACGTGTGGCAACCTTACCTAGTAAAACTAAAATAAGCTGGAAAATAGCGAAAACTGTCGTGTAAAACATATATAATGTTCTTAATTGTTCATAAAATGTTCTGAATTTAATTAATGAATTAAAGCAAAGTTAAAACCAGTGTTTAATCGAGGCCGTTTCCGGGGGGAATTGCCCTTTCCCCCCCGGAAATTTCAAATTTCCCCCCGGAAATTTTGGAATACTACATGGACTAACAGCGCCCCTAGCAGAATTCCCCCCGGCTTTGTCAGTTTTTCCCCCGGAGTCCAGGAGTCTAGATTAAACACTGGTTATAACAAGTCAAAGGTCAAAGGTCAAAGGTCAAAGCTCAAAGCAAATGCTCGAGGTGTATATACTTCTCCTGGGCGAACACTTTGGACGCTGACATTTGCGCCATGCATCTCAATAGCATCCAATTCGTCTTAGACGGTGATCATCAGTCGCTCCTTCACTTCACTGACGCTGCAAACTTCGGTGTGGTAGAACCGATGCCCCATGCCTCCCCAAAATTTATAGTCCACGGGGTTCAGGAACTTCAGATCTGGACTGTTTGGGGGCCACAGTTCTGGTGGAATGACTGCAGGCGTCTCCTCAGGATTATTTTTAGGATTTTGAATTTGGAGGGGTGTCGGGAAAATCTCGGGGAGTCGGAATTTTTAAGTCTCTGCCCCTCCCCCCGAAAAAGGCTGACAAGCAAAATAAAAGGTCATCCGACAATAAAAGTTGGGGGTGTCCTTCTCCATTACCAAGTCCATTATGCAGTTCAATTTGTGTAGTAGCCAAGAGGCGCGTAGCGACGGGGATATATCGGTATATATACCCCAAAAAACCAGTATATATAATACAGTACATAAAGCATATATATATATATATGAATATTAATATTATTCCCCCAATTTATACCCCTAAATCAAATTCTTACGCCCCTGTAGCTGTGGCAGTAAACTGTGTAAATGTGGTAATAAACTGCTTGTAGCTTCCGTCTTACGTTAGACTCGTTCGTAGCCAATAATCGAACGTCGAGGAACTCCGAATACTCTTCGCCCTCTGGTGACAAGTGCCAGACCTTGTAGTCAGCGATTCGATCGGCGTTGTCGTCCATTCGAACAAATCCTGACCGACCTAAGGACACAACAGAGCGACCGCCACACACAGGAGTAAACGGTAACGTCCTTCCCGAGTTCTCAAGGCTAACCACAAGGTTCATAGGGCGGCGCTTATCTCCGTTTCCAAGGCCTTCAGCCAGGTGCCTGGTGCAAGATACATGATACGGGGCCGTGTTCTCATGCAACGCGCCTGTTTACTCCGCGTATTAATCCGCTACTCAGTTGCCTTTGCCATCTGGCGGAAGAAGGCTGAGTCGACCTTGGGGCTCCTGCGGAAGTTAAACCCGCAACCTTCTGCTCTATCGTCCAACGTTGTTACCACTCTGCTAACTTCCCGCCCAGAAGGTAAATCTAAAATCTAAAGTCGAATCTTGGCCTCAGGTAAGAGATAGGGCGTATGACGACGTTCCCTAGATCGAATGCACCTCTGAAATGCCTCGATCAATTCACAGTCCTCTAGAAGAAGACTTAAGAACGGAAATTAAGTTTTCCCTAAGAGCTGAGTTATTGCTATTTCTTTTTCTTTTTCTTTTCCTTATTATTATTATTATTATTATTATTATTATTATTATTATTATTATTATTAGTAGTAGTAGTAGTAGTAGTAGTAGTAGTAGTAGTAGTAGTAGTAGTAGTAGTAGTAGTAGTAGTAGTAGTAGTAGTTAGGATCACCGTCATCGTAACTACGATGCTCCTAATACTGTTGTTCTCTATGCGCTGACGAGACTTCAAGTTTTCGCTTTTCTATTTGATCTTAATACTGTATCTTATTCAACGAGTTTTGGGAGAAATAAATTCATGTCTACGCCGACCTTGGAAGCCGCTGTTGATTGCTGCCTGTAGTATAGAAGTGCCGTTTCGTGGGCTGTTACCACTGTTGATGACATTGTCGGCGGCCAGCGACCACAAGTAGACGGAGTCGTAGAGGTATAGAGAATAGGGAGACCCCTGACACACGAACAAACGCATGTTTGGCAAACTGAAACGATGGTGTGGGTCACAATATTGCGTTGACCGATTAATATATATATATATATATAATATATAGACCACGTTCTTGGAATCAAGCGGATTATTCTAGATTTCAGATCGAACGTCAGACTTCGTTGATATTTTCTTTGTTCGGCAACAGGTTTCCATGAAATGTCTTCCAAGACATCGTGATTGTGGGCATTGCAGAGCAACAAATTAATTATTATTCGCAGAGGAAACAGACAGTGAAATACCATCAAAATCAACGGCAGACACACTTTTGTTGTTTGATTAGGTTTTCTATTTCAAAGTAAAATCAAACGGGCGAATTAAAAAAAAATTTCCACATAGGAAACTGGACGTACAGTATTATGTCTATGTATTCTATTACTGAGGTGCTTTTGGCTTCACTGAAATATCCTCCCGACATGAATCAAATGATTGCCTCGTATTTGCCATGTTGCTGCCCTGGTAATCCTGCTTTAGGTCGGAGGAAGACATAAAGCCACTTTCACTGTTTAAATTGCACGCGCGACAAAACTTTTATTAATGAATCCAGTGAACAGTGTTTATTCTAGGCCTGTTTTGGGGAGATTCCCCCCTCAAAAAAAGTTTGAAAATTCCCACCCCCAAATTTCTATATGTTGCATTGGGGTGGAAATTTCCCCGCCCCCAAAGTGTGACGAAAAGGGTTTTTTTATATTTTGGAAGAAGGATAAAAGGAAAGAAAGATAAGGAAGGATATGACTTTTTTGCTCGTCAAGGTTTTTGGGCAGAAAAAAACATCTCCTCAAACATGTAAAACTCCCCCAATGTCAAGATGGCTAGAATAAACACTGCCAGTGAAGTTTATGCTCTAAAATGCAGCGCCAAAGGAATATCGATTCGATCGCCAGTATTAAACCTAAAGGTTTTTATAAATCAATAATCTAAACGACCAAATTGGATAGTTCGTCTGTATTAAAATCGAAATTCTGACCTTCTGTCCTGTTTCCAACGTACGATTGTAATACCATGGAGATCGCGTCATCGCCTCCGGAATACCGTCCATAAAGCGCACTGCCGACTGGTCACTCGGATACGGTAATCCAAGCTATACATGGAGAAATGCCATTGCCTAGATGGATTAGATAGAAGTCTATGCTGATGTCAGTTTTGTGCATTTATGAGCAAAACTTATGATTTATCTATCATAACGTCAAATGCAGATGTTTATTTTTAACCCGGTACCCCAAAATTCGTTTCCCTTTGATGCAAATGGCGTCGATGAGTTGATAGTAATGAACGCCTTACCTGAAGCACTGGTTTGAAAGCGCCTTTTGTCTGTTCGTTATTTTGACCGTCGACGATCCAAGGTTTAACGAGGTTTTCAGGTTTGAAAAGGTAAGTAATTATGTAAACGTAATCGCCCATTGTCATGTCCTTATCCAAGGCGACTAGCATGAATGCGGTAGTCAGTTCTTCAGGTCCACACATGACCACGACTACAAACAACATCCGAAGTCATCAATCCCTTCAGCAATCAGAATTGTAGTTCTCGAGACTTGAATCTTGGTCTCGATACTCAGTCTTAAAGACCTTGGTCTTGGTCTTGGTTCTGGTATTTGTCTGGGTCTTAAGATTTTAGAATCTTGAGCAAAGTAGCATATGTTAAGTCTTAAGACATCGAAATCAGCCTGCTGTCTGTCACTCTGTTTCGTGCGGTGTCAATAGCACTACAGACGCGTTATTCTGCATGCGATTCCGTATACTTCACGAATTAAAATACTATGGAATTAAAGAGACTTCCCTTAAATGGTTTACTAGTTACTTATCTAATCTTTTTCCAATATACCCATGTAAATTATACTAATTATAATAAAATGAATATTAAATTTGGTGTTCTTCAAGGTTCAGTTCTTGGTCCACTGTTATTTATTATTTTCATTAGTGATTTACCTAAGGTATCCTCATTATTTCAATATTTATTATTTGCTGACGATTCCAAGCTTGTAGTTAGTCACGAGAATATTAACAAACTAATAACTCAAATAAATGATGAATTAACGAGAATTTCATATTGGTTTCAAATAATTAAATTAATAGCCTATTTAATTTTGAAAAAAACTAATTTTATTATATTCCACCCAAAGCGTAAACTAATGCTTATTATTAGTAATAAAATTAAAATTAATAACACTGAATTTATATAAAAAGAATGTAAAAAATTTCATGAAATTACTATTGATCAAAACTTAAATTAGAAGGGATACACTAAAATAATAGCAAATGGGATATTGAAAAATCTCAACATTAAGCCTATAAGGCATATTATGAAGTATGTTACCAAAAGCATTATTAAATCTCTACTTTAGTATGACTCATCCTTGCCTAACATATTGTAATATAGTATGGAGTTATAATTATAAATGTCTAATTGATAAAACTCAAAAGAACTGAACCCGCGACCTTCTGCTCCATCGTCCAGCGTTGTTACCACTCTTCTATCTTCCCGCCCCAACAACATAATATGTGTTCATGTTTAAATATACTAACAATTTACTACCGCATATATTTTATAAAATGGAATATTTTACCGCCAATAAAAACATAAATACTTTATAAGTTATCATATGACAGTTAGTGAGCACTTTATTATTCTAAATGCACGTAAAACACCGGATTATTTACTGTAAGATTCTTTGGTCCACGTTTATGGAATTCATTACCTACAATGCTCAACTAACATATTAAACTTAACTGAATTTAAATATAAATTATAACAATATGTCTTAGAAGAATAAAATTATTTGTGTAGTCTATGTATCAAGTAACTTAAGAGAATATGTATAAATAATATACTCAAGTTACATACTAATCCATCAATAATTAAATATACTTCCAAAATATTGATATTTTGACATTAAGACATTTACCTAGTTAACCTGTATGTAGGATACCGGCTTATCGGAATTATATTCTCTTTGGTATCTCTAGTCTCCAACTAATACTAAATATTGCTTTAGAATGATTAATGTACTCCTTGTTGCTATGTTAACCTGCAGCAATATAGTGTAATTGAGGATTTACATAATATTCAATTTATTTTTCTACATGATCGTTGTGCTTAATTAAGATTTATGTTTTATGATGTTTTGAGTTGGAAATAAACTCGGTTAAACTCGAGGAAAAGCTTGCATTTTACTTGGGTTACGAATTAGTATTATAGATTTATGGAATTGCTTTGGGTGCGCCGAGGTAAGCCGCGGTATGTGTTAAAACGTCCCGCAGAAATTGCGCTTTCTTGCCGCGGTAAATCGCGGGCCATACTGGCGATGGCCGTAACGAAGGGACAATAACTTAACATAACTGGGAATAATGCAGGGACGGCGTGCAAATCCAAATGTCACTGCTTCAAGCAACGGAGCTGAACAGACAATCCAATTAAAAATTATGCACCATTTCTAATACCCTTACGCATCAATCGATGGCAAAAATCGAATCATTAATGTATAAATATGGAAACCATGATTACCGTCATCGTATAGTATTAAATGTTATGATTTCCGCAGCTGTCATTTGAAGAGCTATAATTGTGTCATTACGGTCTAGTGGTTTACACCGAGATGGATAATGGCTGTAGGTCTAAATTGTGTTGCACATTCCTTTGAATCTGTTCAGAAAAACTTCGTGTAGTGGCGCTGCATCATTTACACTGCAGAGCGTCACGTGAACTCCGTCTTCCGGAAGAATTCAAAACTTCGAATCGGCAGCTGATGTTTGTTAAAGAACGGTTCTGTACAGAATGTCCGTACCATTTTGAACGTATTGTCGCCTATTGTAGCTGACACAGTAACACACTCACGAAAATGTTAAGAGTTGGCTTTAAAAGTTTATTTGTTTTGAAGGAAATAGTCCAAATTCGCGAATCAGTTAATTTTGATCGGATCTCTTTTATGCAGATTTCTTGTGATGGTTCTGAGTTTTATTGATATATCGCTGAGTATAAGGTGGTTATAAAGTGGTTATTTAGTAAAATGGGAACGCTCCCATGTTCCCAATCGTTCCGCTGCCGTAGTAACAATGGGAACGCCGTTCCCAACCATTCACCCACCAAATAATCCCTGACTCCCACAGACGGAATCGAGTTGCGTATAAGAAGTTTCTCAGTTACGTTTATGCATAAGCTATCTTTGAAGGCAAGCAGTCACAATACAATTCTAAAATAATTTTCTTTCTAACGCAATTATAAGGCTTAATCTTCTTCTTCTTTTTCTTTCTTTCTTTCTTCTTCTTCTTCTTCTTCTTCTTCTTCTTATTATTATTATTATTATTATTATTATTATTATTATTATTATTATTAGTAGTAGTAGTAGTAGTAGTAGTAGTAGTAGTAGTAGTAAACTTAGTCGTAGTAGCATGGGTTGGTGGTGGTAGTAGTAGTAGTTGCAGTAGTACTGTAGTTGTCGATGTCTTGTAAGCCACTCTGTTGTTTCTTCAAAGAACTAATGGATGGGTGAAGGGGCCTATTTGCGTTGCACGAGGGGGCTCTAGCGTCTAACGACTGACTGTTGATCATGGAACATGCGATCGATAATTTCTGCGAGTAATTGCTTCTTGTGGAACACTCGACAGTTCGAGGATCAGCAAGAGTAGCAGCTGCGCCGAACAACGGGATTCTCTAATAGGACTTTCTCACATATGCCTTGACAGCAAGCATTCTCTTCAAACATGAAAGAATCAATTTTCTTTCTGTAGTGACATCTAAACGAGTTCTTCAGTTGTAGTTTCGTTTAACAACGACTGATTTCAGCCTTCTTTGGATGAGTTCCTTTGATCAGTTTTGCTCTTGTGACGTTTGTAGGTGTACCGCGGGGAATTATTATTACCTGAGCGAATATTTCCATTGATCTGCACAGTTATTGTCATGCTCCCAATCAAAAAATCTTTACATGGCACAATTACTTTAGTGCAGTTACATTCTACTGGCGATGGTAGCTTAAAATAAGTGTACTGAAAATAAGGCAATCGATAACGATTTTGAGGTCGGGCCTATCACTGCGGGCGTTTTGATTTGAACGGGTTTTTGTTGAAGTACAACTGATTATGACTTTACTTACGATATCAAGTTGAAAATAAACGAAAGCAGGAGACCAACGATGAAAATATCATTGTTCTCATTGCTGTTATTTTAAGCGAAACGTCATATTAGGCTTAAGTTGAAAATTATGAAACTCGTTTAGCTTCAGCCGTTAAACTTTGCTTGAAAATCATCTTTTCATCACAAAAGGCGGCATCTGCATGAAATCCGCAGTCTTCGTCGTCTTGAACTAAGTCAACAGTTACAAAGATGTAACAGATTAAATTTTTTTAAAAAGAAAAAGAATGCCGAATTCTTAGTTAATGAAGCCAGATTGATTAGAGTGAATTGAGACTAACTTCGAGAACTTGTTTTAATTCTATCCAGGTAGACTGCTAAGTCGCTTCGAAGGAAATCAACCGGAACGCGAATCGTTTCCGTGACATCGACTGCCGACGAAGCGAACTGCTTCTGTAGCGCCATCGTAATGTAACTGCATTCGCCGTCGGTCGGTCCACCGTCCACCATGACAATATGGCCCCACTGCAGTAATCGACAAATGGGATTTAATTATTTCAAAAACAAGTAATCGATTATTACAGGAAAACGTCAGTCAAAGTTGATTGACAGTCGGAGCTGACTAGATCCGATTGTCACTGGGAGATTTCAGCAGATTTCTCTGGGCGAGCCCAGTCAAGAAACGTTAGATCAACTCAGTGTAACATTCCATCGAATGATCTTCTTAAATACCCAACTTCATGGGCGCCCACAGAAATTTTTCCAGGTGGGGAAAACACAATGGTCATATAGTTTTAAGACATTCAATTCCACAGTTCTTCAAGTAAAATTTCTCAACTTCACTTCTGGGTATCAATAGCGTCTCAGTGTGAAAATATTGCTTAAAAGCCAAATTATAGTTAACTAAAAAATAGATTTGCATCTTCCAAGGGTTGGGGAAAAGTCCCTCTTCTTAACCATATGACTGTGTCAGCTCCCATGTCCAACTTTATCCTGAAGCAACGATCTGTTCTATTAGCACATTAGGTGTTTATGCTTAAAATCGAGTAATAATTAAACTATAGATCAATAGTAAAGTTGCAGTAAAGAAAACGCACCGGAGGCCAATAGGAGAGAAATGAAGGCGCTTCATAATTATTAGCACAAGGTCATTCATTGAACAGTGGATTGGCCGAGTACGAAGCATTCGAATTGATCGACGCGGTCTTCGCTTAAAAATGGGCAAACGTCAGTTTGACGCCGTTAAGGAACATCCATGGGCCGTAATTTCTAATGGGCTGCAGACGATAGAATTCTCTCTGCCCCTGTAGAAGTCTAGCTATATACTTAACTTCGTTCACATAATCTTTAAATACGCCTCTGTCTGTATGTCTGTCTGTCTCTCTGTTTGTCTGTCTCTGTTTCTCTCTCTCTCTCTCTCTCTCTCTCTCTCTCTCTCTCTCTCTCTCTCTCTCTCTCTCTCTCTCCTGCGCAGTGAAACAGCAGTTTAGACCACAGACTAATAATATATCGGCATTTGTCTGATTGAAAATTTCCTC
The DNA here is from genome assembly GCA_018105865.1 of Metaphire vulgaris. Lineage (NCBI taxonomy): Eukaryota > Metazoa > Annelida > Clitellata > Crassiclitellata > Megascolecidae > Metaphire > Metaphire vulgaris. The sequence goes on from CM030835.1 coordinate 19,777,537, forward strand.
TTTCCTCTGTGCTCTCATTTCTGCATTTCTGTCAGATGAATGACTCTAATTAACTATTAATTTTTCCTAATCATTATTTAACGTTTGCGTCTTTGTGTATTTGGCTCATCCATAGAGACTGAGCGACCGACTGACGCCGATGCAACTGGTCGATCTCTCCCTGTGTCTCATTATCTCTGACTGCGTCTCTTTATCTCTTTCTCTATTTTTATAGCTCTTTTGATCCACGCATGCATCCAACCAGTCATTCAGCAATTCATCCGCTCACGTAATCTTCTATTTGTGGTACCGTATATATATATATATATATATATATATATATATATATATATATATATATATATAATGAACATGATGATGGATATTTAGTACGCCAGTACCAGATTTATTAGCTCCTGCACCACACACACACACACACACACGTGTGTGTGTGTGTGTGTGTGTGTGTGTGTGTGTGTGGTGCAGGGCGAGCCAATAAATCCGGTACCGGCGTACTCCATCATGTTCCATTGTAAATATGTTCACAACCACTAGGTCAAAATGGAAGAACTTTGGTGTACTTCTGCTGTTTTCATATCCTGAATGCAGTCATTTAAGTTTTCCCCACGAGTTCCAAAGTGCAGCGTCGTCACCCAGCGAAGACCAGGCTATAGAGGTAGGACGCGTTCGTCAGAAATATGAGCTACTACGTTAGTCTTCTGTAATTAGTAACTGGTAGCAAAGTGAGAAATGGATGAGATGGCAGACTGGCTGCAGTCTAACAGGCTCCAGCTCAATGTCGCCAAGACCGAGGTCCTCTGGCTCGCCACTGACCGGCAGCAACAGCAGCTGCCGAGTTCCCTGTGTCAGGATCAACGACCTCGAGCTACGCCCAGTCACATCCGTACGGGACTTGAGCGTCTATCTGGACAGCGCAGCGACGATGGAGCTGCATGCAGCTAAGACCGTTGCCTGCAGCTGCTTCGCCTCTCTCTCCGGCTGATCAAGAGTCTACGTCGGTCGGTCGGTCGGTCTCCCAAGCCGTCCTCAAGACGCGGGTCGTAGCTCTAGTCAGTGGCGCAGCCAAGGGGTGGTTTGGGGGTTAAAACCCTCTTGGCTGCCGACGAAATTTTTTGCATGCTTTTCGAAACGTTTTTCATTTTCGGACGCGGTTTTGGGGGTCAAAACCCCTTGGCTGGCTGCCGATCGAAAACATTTCTAAGTGCTATGGAAAATAGAAAAAAATTGAAAGAATACGAAGGTGACGACCGTTTTTGCTTGTCAGCTCTCAAGAAAGGAAAAATAAGATTTTTTTGCAAAGTTAGGTAACGATCGAAGCCAACCCCCCTCTTGAAATTCTGGCTACGCCACTGGCTCTAGTCCTCACCAGACTAGACTATGGAAATGCCGTTCTTGCTGAATCGCCTGTCCATCTACTCGGCAGGCTGCAGTCAGTCCTGAATGGGGCTGCTCGCCTAATCCATCGGTCAGCGCGTTGCGAGCACGTCACTCCTCTACTTATATGGATCTATGCACTGGCTGTCCGACGTGCCCGTGCCAGAGCGCATTAAGTTCGAATTGTCAAGTCTCGTTTATCGTTGTCTGCGTGGAACAGGACAGAGCTATCTGTCGACCGAGTTGCGCAGCGTCTCGGATGTCAAAGCCGTAGACGACTGAGATCCTCTACCACGGCCGAACTAATCGTCCCTAGGACGCGTCTCGTCACTGTTGGTGATCGAGCTTTTCCGGTAACTGCTGCGCGCGCTTGGAACTCGCTTCCTGCTCACATCCAGGAGTCTCCATCACTCGACACATTCAAGAAACACCTCAAATCTTGGCTCTTCAGAGCTAGTTATTTAGTTATTTAGTTATTTAGTTATTTAGTTATTTAGTTATTTAGTTATTTAGTTATGTAATGTGTTCACGCAGTCTATCGTCTAGTCACCACAATGATCTTGACTTTACTTACTTACTTGCAACCAGTCATGCAATTTCACATGGACGTTAATGTGTATGTGGCTTGTCTTTCAGTCTGCATAGAAATTCCTGGAAACTCTGATATTGGTTCTAGTCCGGACAGAGCATATGTACAATCACTAACCTTGCTGTCTCTGCGTCGTGACGGTACTGTCGACCTTCTTCATCAGCGTTCAAGACTCGTTCTCAGAGTCGTAGCGAGTGGAGCAGGGGTCATATGCAATGTTCCCTCTAAGCTGTGCGCGTATGCGCGCGCACAGAGGTCGCAAGGCAAGCGCACAAAGGAAAAAATGGAGCGCACACAATTTTGAACATTGTTTCCTTTGCTTTCATATCATACACGTACTTATTGCACAGAAGTTGACTTTCCATGTACAATTTTGCACACAAGTAATTTCACGCGCACACGAACTACAAAAAAATTAGAGGGAACATTGGGCACATGCCCCGGGCGCCGAGGTGGATGGCGCCAACATTGGGTATATGGGTAAGTGAAATGCATAATAAAGAAGAAGAAACATGTGCGACGACCTTTTTTCGTCAGCACTACTATGAAGTACTAATCATGTTTGGCTTAGCTTCTATGTTCAGGAGATGCATGCTGTATTTTGGAGTCAGTTGAACGAATTTGAATAGATGAGGATGTTGAACAGACTCTGTTTCTTTCACTCAGTCCGTAAGACTTGAGGGGTGCCGAGAACAATGTGACGACCTTTTCTGCTTGTCAGCAGCACTGTTGGGGGCGCCAACGGTACACTTTTGCCCCCTGGCGCCCGATACCCTCGCTACGCCCCTGCTCGTTCTACTCCTTGTCTTGTTCAGAAGTTCTGTCAGAAATCGTCGCAGACCTCAAAATTCTCTGACGCAAGCCATTTATTAGGAAACGATCATCTTTCGACATTTTGCTCATCTTATCAAAAATCTATAGAATTCACTTTACAAAAAGCGACTGCAAATAAAGCAAAAAAGACTCGCTGAAAATAGTAGGGTAGGAATTTATATAGACACTGTATTAAAACTTTCATGTACTGGAGTTTTCAATAGATTTCCTACAATCCATTGTGTTAATGGCTCCCACATGGAATAAGCTTACTTGCTGAGTTTTAAATTAATGGAAAAATTCAAGAGTCCACATTTTTGCCCCGCCTCAAAGTCTAGTAAGGCATCTCGTTTACTGTTGATGAACAGGTGTTCAACTGTTCATAGGAAACTTACAGAGAAGAAGTCGAGGACGCGGTTGACAGCGACCGCCAGGTGATTGAACGGGCTCATTACACGAGCAAGCGTCGTATACTGTTGCTTGTCGGATAGAAGGGAATTAGTTGCCGCAAATGAGAACACCGGCAAATTCCAATATGAAGCCAAATTACAAGCCAACATAGCCGCTGAAAATACAACAACATCATCATCAATGTTCATCATAATTTTTTATTAGTATCATCGTCGTTGTCGCCTCCTCCTCCACCACCACCACCACTACCACCATCACCATCATCATCATCATCATCATCATCGTCGTTAGAAGCAGTATTTATAATAATTATATCACCAACATCTAAGAAACATATTTCAAGTAGTTTTACTGAGAGGGGACAAGAGAGGATCCATAGGGCTGGAGCTGCGCTAGAAGAAATCCTGAGTGGTTTGACGCAATTAGAATTCCATTATTCGCCATAAAGGCACAAAGCACATTTTAAATATTTGTTTCTAACGACTTCTCCCCATTTTTACAATTATCATTTTGTCCAAATGTGTTTCTCTACAGTCCGATGTCGACGATTTATTCGTTTCAATTTAATTTATTTTGAAAAGCCGACGTTCACTTTAGCACAAGACATTCTTTAAAATTTCGTATTTCTCTTTTTTGTGAGGTTATAGGTAATGACATTGTCAAGAATGCTAGGATTGAAATCTGAAAGCAGGTTGCAAGAAAGTGGAAGCGAAAAATTCGTAATGGAGATAAAGACGTTTTAATTATCACGTTAATTATTGTTCCCTCGACTCTTGTACTCTTAGTCAAAAGAGCGATTTTGTTGTCATACAGCGAATCAGCACAGACATTATTATTCGCAATTAGAATCTAGCCAAAGGAAATGTCAAAGAACCCAAGCAAGACCTCTCTGACCAGAGAAGGCCTCCGGAAATTTCCTAAACAAAAACGAACGACGATTTAGTTGCACACTATAAGGTTACTAGACATAAAACAAGTGAACGTTGCTTAAATAATGTAGGGATTATGCCGGAAATTGTCTTCTTCCAATAGATTGTCCGAATTGATTGTCTTGGACCTGGATGATGGATTCGTTGTCTCTTGAGTCTCTTGATAACTCTCAGTCGATATTTGCCAAATGAGCGGATGAATTAAGACTTGATTACACAGTGATTACACAGTGATTACACAGTGATTACACAATGATGCCCGGTAAATAAATGTACATGTAGGTCTTTTGAGAAAAAATAGGCCGAGGCAAAATTTAACAAATAATAAATAATTTATAGTCTTTATTAAACCCCTTAACTGTGTATTTAACTGTAACTCAATGTAAAATGGACGGATATATCCGGGATTACCAGTTAAGGGGTTAAGATGACGGTCAGATTTAGTTTTATCTTCGTCTCTCCGTCTCCTCTTTCTCTCTTTGCCTCTGTCTATAACCTTGTCTCTGACTCTGTCTCTCTTTGTCTCTTCTTCTCTTCTCTTTCTTTCATTCTCTTTCTCTCCATTAACCCATTAATGCATAGCGTCCCATATATGGGACGCATTTGTTATGGCGCTAAATAAATAATAAATGAAAGGCTATTTGATTGTTGGTTTACTAAAAGCCTTCCTAATATATTTTGGAAGCACATGGAATAAAGAAGTCTCTGAAAAAGCTTTGTTAGACCTCAAATATTATGACTTTTTTGTAAGGTTTGTGACCTGTGAAAATGTCACTAAGAAAACAGTTAGTTACTTTCATTTTTAGTATGCTCAATCCAAAATTATAAGATTTATAATATCTTTAGTCTATTTCTAAGAGATTGTGATGCATGCAATGTAAATATTTCAGTCAAGATAAATTTTTTATAGATAGAAGTAGGCGTCCCATATATGGGACGCTATGCACGAATGGGTACATGAACTTTTTTCTGACCATCTTCAGTAGAATTGAGTTTATTGTATTGTTTAATTTACTGTATTATTGTAATATTTTAGTAATTTAAATTTTATTTTATTTTCCTGGTATGTAAGAGTATTCAAACTCTTTCTTCAGCATAATTACTGTAGTTGATACCATACGCATGACAAGAAAATATGAATGAATATTTTGATCAATTCAAACCGTCTTATTTGCTCCAGATACACTGCAAATGAAGTCCTAACAATATTAGAACTTGGTGATGAACCATTTGCAAGTGCAGAAATCTACATGGTCCCACCATTGGAAAATGACAACAGTGATGAGGATAGCGGTGCTGAAGTCAGTGGAGGTGCTGTCGATGACCTTCCAGGCAATATGCTACAATTCGAAGCGGAACTTGCTCATCATCTGGGTGCAGCCCAGGGCGCGATTTGTAGGGGAAGTGGGAATCTCCCCACTGCCCAACTGCATCCCCTACTGCTACATCCCCACTACTACATCCCCACTGCTACATTTCCCAACAACTACATCCCCAAGCTCGATATATTCCCCACTGCTCCAGGTCACAAATTGCACCCTGGTGCAGACACACATAATGCAAGCCAAGGACCAGAACCTAACGAAGAGAAGATGCAGGCATTTTCAAGTGTGGAAGGAAAAGACCAGGTACCTGACAGGTACAGCGATCCTGATGTTGTTGATACGATGGGAAAAAACAGTGAATCTGCAGTTCTCGACAGGCTGGCTTGATCGAGGAAGAAAAAGATTATGCAGGTTTTAAACCAAGAAAACAACCAAATAGGCTACTAGGAGCACGAAAAAGGCACCTTCAAGCATCCCCAGTGGTTCTGACCAAAGACCTCAGAGTGGCCGTAAATACCCAGGAAAGAAACAAGTTCCTCTTGGGAACTGGATACCTAAGGATCTAAATGTGAACGAACCAACATGGAGTGATATATCTCCAGAATTGAGTCCAACTGGACTTTTTTGAATTTGTTTGGGATGAAGACGTTATAGCACACACAGGCTTTCAAACATAATAGTGGACTACTTGTGGACAACACTCTACATTCAATTTCTCATGGACATTTGACATGGAATAAAAGCAGACATATAATAACTGATTTCAATAGAGTATATCTAATGAGCAGTGGCGGCTCCACAGAGGGGGCCCTAGGGGGGGCTTGTGCCCCTATTGCAGTGTCTCGCAAACTTTTTACCTCGCGGCACACTAAACAGAACAAATTTTTTTCACGGCACATTCTTCATAAAATTACAAAACCAACCAACAATTTATTAAATTGAGTGTTCTTTATTAAGGAACTGCCGGGTCTGCAGTCACATATAATGATATGTAGATGTAACAAACGCGAAAGTAACGTTCATAGACTGTAGATTCTCGCCGTTGTTTTCCTTAGTGTCGTTTTCACCTTGCATTTTCTCAGATCTTGCCAAAAATTTATCCATTTCAAATTTCATAGGGCTAAATCTCGGTAAAAGCATCAAATTCAACTGTTACTATACTTATAGTTACCCTACTATTGCAACATCTCAACACATGCAATGTAATAATTTCAAAACGGTAATTGGGTCAAATGTATCCTTGCGCGCTCAGACGCTGTTGTTTTTACATTGTAAAGGTCAAAGGACGGTGACGTCAACGAAAGACGTTAATTTCTGCCAGTTGTATCGTTGCGCGCGCAACGTTATATAAAAAAATGGATGTCCGATATATTGTATTGCAACGTGCCGCAGGCTGGTGTGAGGTTCAATATATGACGCCATTTTTACACTTGCTCATCCGGCAAAATTTTTAGGAAGGGAACAAAAAATTAAAATAATAGTAAAATTTTGAAATTCTTTCACGGACACAGCTGGAATCTCTAGCGGCACACTAGTTGCTTTGTGGACTGAAGACAGTATATTTCGAAAGACACTGCCCTATTGAGTGTTTGGGACCCCAGTGGGCCCCTCATTGGGACCCTATACTAAATACCTTACATACCTAACAACAAATGGTTGGCCTCCAGCAGACACCCCAACGGCTCCCCACTTGCGAAATCCTGGAGCCGCCACTGCAAAAATGACTGGATTTAATCATCTGTTGTTATTATTTTATATGTGGAACACATTACATTCTATTTAAATTATTAATATGACTTTTGTTGATTGCCTTTATTATGAGTTGCAGGATAATTTTTTGGAAAAGTTCATGTACCCATTTGCATTATACGTAATATATATGGGACGCAACTTTGAACTGCTATAAAAATTTAATGAAGCAGATTTTTTAAAAAATAAGTTGGTTTGGTAGCTTTCCTATAATAACATCTATCTCCAGTTAATTTTTTTCAAAAACAAAAAAGTCATGCATTAACGGGTTAAACCTGTTTGATTATGCTTGGTAAATTCGGTGAAATATGCGATGCGATAGCGACTTCTTGAATGATCCATGCAGAGACATGTAGGTAGGACACAAACGACACTTAGGCCTATTTAACCATCAGTTTATTCGAAAGGACACGTGACATCTTCATGAAGCTGATTTATATGAAACAACCGTATGAAAATGATGATGCTACTGCTGCTGCTGGTGATGATGATGATTTCTCTGCCAGATCAAATTAGCCGTTGAGTCACCCGGGATTAGATCATGTAGATGTGCGTGGTGGAACTCGTTGTCTTCGTCACAGACGAGCAACTCGCCCAAGGTAGCTACCAATGGTCGGAGTCAGACTCGAACCCGATACCCTACGATCGTGGCCGGATTAAGGTCTGAGTTGGTCTGGGGCTGCATATTTTAAGGGGCCTATTTTAGCAAATTTCATAACGTTCATAATGATTAGCGACACATATAGAGCTCAACTGTCAACACAACGCCTGACAGACTAGACTTATTTAAATCTGAAATATAAATTACATAATTCATTGTAGGCCTCATACTTAATCCAATAATCTAAATTGCAAAATATTTTTTAAAAATTCTATGAAACTGAACTGTCTTTAAGTTAATTAGCTAAAAGCTAAGACTATTAGACTAAACTTTTCGAGATTAAACCGCTTAGATATGACTGTTTTAGTAACTTGTCATTATATATCAGTTTGTGTAGTAAAGATTTTCGAATCTGGACCACAGCTGAACAATCAACTTGAGCAGGAATGCTGCACCTGTGACCGACTGGCCACTGTGGTCAGCAATTTCCAAAATCTCATTTTGTAACTTACTACCGTGCTGTCATATATAGGCCTATTGCATGTCGTCGTATAAGCGTATTTTTATATCAAAAGCAGAAACGTGTAGAACTTTTACAAATGCGTAACCAATCAACAGTACAAAACAGAAAATTTGATAATTTATCAGCGATGTTAATTCTTGTCATGGTCCTTGTCCTTGAGGACTCCTTAAGGACCAATTTGCAAGTCCTTGTCCTTATCCTTGTCCTTGGGGGCTCGGTCCTTGTCCTTATTCTCGTATCTAGACTTCATCGTACGCGCAAGACTTATTACCTGTTGGAAACACTTGTTTATTTGAAATGCAACATTGCTGTTGACTAGATTACTGTATGTTTTACGACATTCTTTTTTCCTTTTCTAATTGCGTGATTTGAATTGGAATTGTCTTTGGTTTTTTTTCCTTTCTGACTTTTTTGTCTGACAGAGGTCGGTCCTTGTCCATGTTCTTAATCCTTGTCCTTAGTGGTCAGTCCTTGTGCTTCAGGGGTAGGTCCTCGTCCTCGTCATTGGGGTCGGTCCTTGTCATTATCCTCGTCCTTGGAGGGCAGGTCCTTGTTAACATCACTCTAATTTAATGCGAAGGTCGAAATCAAAACGCTACAAAATTTCAACTGCTCACCTGTGGAACAAGGTAATCCGATGACCGCATCGATGTCGTAGACTTCTTTCATGAACACAAGAGTGCCGAGAGCGGTCTTTCCGTCGCACCTATCGTCACCCCAAATTATCCTAAGCACAGACGCAACCGCCAGCACAGTACATTAACAGCACAAATATAATTATATATCGATTTACAGTACGTATGATTAAAGTTGAATAATACTGATTGAGCGTTAACGCCTTGAATGTTATAGAGCAGTTCAAGTAATCGAGAGCATTGCAACTTTGCCATAAAAGCCCCAGATATCCATCATTTCGTAGTGCCATACAATATTCTGGAATGTTGTAATGCCTTCAACTGTCGCATAGTCGTCAGCGCTTTCTTCATACAGCTGTTCCTGTTCCTTACCTTCGAAAACTTTAATTTTATTTTGTCGATCATTGTGATGCGGCTCCACAGGGGACCCGGGGACCCGTGACCCTGTTGAATGCCTGCCCTCCCCGTAACCCTCAAATTTTAGTCACCCGTTCTAAGCAACTAGAATAGTCCAGGTGTAGACTATGAGAAATAGTTGGCCCCATGCTTAGAAGTTGCCATTCCAACGGCCTCCACTTGCCAAATCCTGGAGGCGTCATTTCGTTCAACCAACCACTGAATGAGATAGAAGATACGTCACTACTTCTTAGAAAATTGAACGCAGTCTACTGCGTGCTTTGCCTCGATCATTCTTTCTCTGCGTCAACAATGTGCATCCATAAACTCACGGTAACAAAATCATAAATATAGGCCTACGAATACATTCCTATCAAGAAACATGTCTTCATCCTCTTTAAAATGAATCGATATTATTTCTCTTCTGAATGTGTTTTAAGCAAAAGCTATTTACAATTTCCGTTAGATTTCAAATCTTTCAGGTCAGAACTTGCGACAGGCAAACTACACAGTAAACTTGCTACTGTATGTCCAAGTTTAAGGAGTTAGTCGATGCAGAGATGGTCATGGGTTGGATTAACCCATTGGTTGGGTTGAGTTGGCTTGCGTCAGACTTTTCCATATTTATGGTGGGTTGGGTAACTGTGGGTTTGATACCCGCAAGAGTCCTAAGGTCAACTCAACCTTACTCGCAAGGGAACTGTGGTAAAATGAAAAGTAGCGTTAAGCTACAAGGTATAAAACGTGGGTCTGGGGAAAGTTATGGCAACCGACCCCAGATTAATGGATTATACAATTTACGTCGCTGATTGCCTAGATCGGAGACAATCGCCGAAATCCAACGCTCGGACTCGATTAGGCTACGGGACCACCTTTACCCTATTGGGGGTTAAGTTGGTTTGGGTCAGAAAATAAGTCCTGGTTCAAGAAATTGTAACGTGTTAGGGTGGGTGCGGTGGATTGGGTCAAGTAATCCTATTTCCGGCATGGGTTGGGTTGGGTTGGGTTAGATACTTTGATCGGTTGGGTTGGGTTCTAAAACATGGACCCATGGCCATCTCTGAGCTGATGATAAATAGCATTTTGCGGAATACTGATGACGGTTAATAAAGGAATTGTCTTCTTATCAAGACGAAGCGATGGATAAGTTTCCCTACAGAAAATTATAATGGACAACGAATCTTTTGTAAGAAAGTAACGGAGAATGAGAAAGGCAGACTGGAAAATAGCCAGTCGAGAGCATGGAACGTAATGCAATAATATAATTATTCTTGGCAAATAAGGCAGGAAATGGAACATCGAAGGAAATCACGTGTGCGCTAATGAGACGCAAAGTAACAGGAAAGACATAGATGAAAACAACTCTAAGGAAAAACTACAGGCGAGAAAGTTTCAGTTTTTTGTCCACGCTGTAGATTCCTCGTCAGCTTAATTGACATCCAGATACGGACTATTTAGTTGGCAGCGACGTCAGCACATCCACTGCTACGGTAAGGACATTGGATTGTAAAAACTCGGTTGTCGCGTTTTTGAACAGCATGAAATGAATAACGTCGTTTCACGAAACGTCTTCATTTGCAACAGCACACAGTACATCGAATTCTCAGTACTGTTAAATGTCGCGATATATACAGCAGATTGAAAGCTTACCATATAATTGTAATGCAGTGTAAATGTAATAAGAGACTTATACAGCGCCGCTTGTTTTTCTTCTCGGACGCTTTCCCGGCTTTAGATCTCGCCTGATAAGAAAATGAGACTTCAGTGAGGCACGAGTAGATGGAGACAACCCATTTCAGAAAGAGAGAGAGAGAGAGAGAGAGAGAGAGAGAGAGAGAGAGAGATACAGAGACAGAGACAGACAGAGAGACAGACAGGCAGTCAGACAGACAGAGACAGACAGAGAGACAGAGCCAGAGAGAGACAGAGGCAGAGAGAGAGAGAGAGAGAGAGAGAGAGAGAGAGAGAGAGAGAGAGAGAGAGAGAGAGAGAGAGTCCAGTTACTGTGAATGACCGACGCTGTAAACAACAGGGTCAATGTACTTTACCTGGCAACCGAAGACTAATTTTTGTTGATGCAGTTACTGGGAGCGAAACGCGCGGCCGTATATGGGGCCGTGTGTGTGTGTGTGTGTGTGTGTCGCTCGTAGGCTAAGTAAATATGATTGAGCAAAACGACGAAACTGGAAAAATCATTTCCGGAGTTCGTACGCCATCGTAAATCGCAATCCGTTACTACAGTTTTCTACTATTATTATGCAGAAAGCTTTTCAAGGCTGATTAGACATTTCATGTAAACGCCGTGAGAATGACATTACGGAGACAGCAACAATCAAAAATGGAAATATTAACAAGTAATGCTGCGTCGCGTCCATTCATCCTGTTTCTCTTATTCCTTCATGAACTGAAGGTGAGCTGACAGCATGAATTTCCTTTCTCCAACATATCGTTGTCTCCAGTCCTGTGTGTTCTTGAGGGCTGTCCATTAATTAAGTCAACAATTTAGGGTGGGTTTGAAAAAGTTTAACAGTTGTTGACAGGGGTGTAAAGAGAAGTTGACGTCAACAATTTCACATTTGACAAAAATAATCAAAAAAAAAATTTCATGGAATAGTACTTATTACAATGGAAAAAGGCATGACAATAAAGGTCATCACCACCATATTTTGACACTCGATGAGCAAAAAAGAGAAAAATGGTAAAAATGGTCATCACCGCATAAAAATTATAACCTTGTTATTGGGACCTGTCATTGATCTTGGAAAGGGGTCAAAAGTTTTTGACATAATTATAGGGGTAACTGAAAGTTGACAGTTGTTGACAAGGGGCGGTCAAAAATTGCCCCCAAATTGTTGACAATTAATGGACAGCCACATAACTGCTGCTGACATCTGCAGTCCTGTCTAGACTTCCACGTCATCCGCCCATCTTTTCCTTGGTCGCCCTCTTTGTCTTGTCCCCTGCTTCATTCCTTGCTGGATTGTCCTTAACAATTTTTACCTAACGTCGCTGTTCGGCTGTATGTGTCCAAAATATTGCAGCTACCTTCTTTTCTGGTGCGCAGACTTCTCGAAAATGCAGTCCCGTGAATTAACGGTCATAATATAATTATTAATAATTATAATAATAAAGCCATGACCATACATTTAGCCGTTAATGCACGTTTTAAATGATAATTTGACTGTCGCGCCAGATAAAAACAACGCTAAAAAACTGGACCGGCGATTGTGTGCAGTCGTTTGAACTCTAATGGACAGCTGACAAAGTTAGACAATCGGATAACATTAATTGGCTAATCGAATATCATAACTAAATAAACAATGCTATTTGGAACCGGGTTCAAAGCGGTTGGTGATAATTAGATTGTATCGAATGCATTAATATATTTCTATAATTTTCTATTTATATTTATATTTCTCTGTACAAGGTATTCTAGTGTATTTCTGTCTTTGGCCTAACAAACAGTTATAGCCAACGGCACGGAAAGCACAACCTGAGAACGTTTTGACTTTCTTCGACCGAAGTGAAAACATCGCCAAGAATTCTACGGAATAAAAGACGGAATTTGTTTTATAAAAGGCCACTGGAAACCAGGACCCTGTTTTTGGCGTGCATTTTCAAATATGGTCAAGTTGAGTTTTATTTAGTACAGTAACTGAACCATGGCATTTTAGTCAATTTTTCTGACACGACTTCGTCGTTGCAATGGGCAAATGTTTCCCAGACGAGGCACATAATTATTATGACCTGGTTTTAAATTAGAAAATACGTAACTTACTTGTAATACGGACTTCGGAATTGGACACACTACCACGTTTTCACACTACCACGTTTTCACACTACCACGTTTTCACACTACCACGTTTTCACACTACCACGTTTTCGTGTCTAATTTTGGCAATGCGGCTCCCAAGCTTTTAGAAAAGTGCAATTTGTCATCTACGGTTTGGGCTTGGCCACCCCTGCTACATAACATAATGAAACAATTAAACCGTCCCCTCCCACCTGTCTGACTCTCAACTAGTACCAACCACCATCGTCTTACATTGGATTAAGAGCTCAGGAATAAAATTTGCTATTCTGTAGTAATAAGTTGTTTTCTTTTACAGTATAAACAGCAAATGCTTCGCCTAGCTTGGCTTAGTGCTGATCATCATTAAAAATAATAATAATAATAACATCAACGAAGTTGAATAGAATTCTGCACATTTATAGCACCATTTATAATACTCTAGACTCTAGAGGTATCAATCGATGGTACTTCAAATCCATCAGCAAAACACCAGGTCATTTTAGAAATCAGTCAGTAAGAAAGCGAGATGGAGTAGAAGTAGAGGAGGATGTGCTAATTTAAAGAGATGGGCTTTTTAGTTTAGATCGAAAAATACTCAATTGTTTGAAAGATCTGGACAGCCGAAGGAAGTGAGTTCAGTTTTTGGGCCAGAAATAAAGAAAGCTCTCTTACCAATTTCAATGTTGGTTCTAGGTATATTTAACAATGAATTTGCGAATCTTGTTTAATGAGAATATTTCAGGCGGTCTAGCATAGATTTTAAATATTGAGGTTGGCCGGATTGCAGTGTTTTATAAACTAGGAGAATTGTCTGAATTGTTTTGAATATAATTCTCTGTTCAACCGAATTTAGAGTGATTCAGTTAGGATCTGCCTTGCGTGTGAGAACCTTTATGTTTTACCCATCCATCCATTCGCAGTATGGTCCTGCTGTGAAATCTCATTCTTTGTCCTTTAGCAGGTTTGTTCCTGTATTTTGCACACACACACAATATATGTATATATATATATATATAATTATATATATATATATATATATATATATACTTATAAATATTTATAAATATATATTTATGCTACAGTCAAAGTGTGAAATCAGGCAATGTTGACAATGCCTGAAATTTTTAGGCATTGTTTAGCAATGCCTGAAATTTGCAATAGGCAAAGAAAAAGCCCTAACCCTAACCTTTAATGGCAAAAATTCTGAAAATATAAAATTATTAGAATTCTAAAATAACCGCGTTCCATCGGGCGTCTATAATTGTTACCTAATTCGCGAATATAACCTATAAAATATGGCAGACTCTTTTGCTTCCTTTCATGTCTACTATTTATTTTAACGTGTCATGTAACAGTACTTTTTAGCTTTCAACGGTAGATAATCTCTCGTCGGTCGATTGAACTCGCGGTTTGATTAAAAGCAATTTCCGTCTTAATAGGTAGATAGATAGATAGATAGATAGATAGATAGATAGAGATAGATAGAGAGATAGAGAGAGAGAGAGAGAGAGAGAGAGAGAGAGAGAGAGTCCAACGAAGCATCGTAATACCTATTTCATTAACAAGTAAGCATAATCTACGTCCATGGCCTTTTTCTTGCGAACGCGCAAAACGAAGAGCTCTTCGTAACTTAACATGACATAGATAGCATGATTTAAAATGACTTTTGAGTCATTACTGCCTGTGTGAAAGCCACCAAAATTGAAAAAAAATTACCCAAAAATTGTCCAAAATCTGCCCAAATTTGCCCAAAAATTTGCCCAAAGTTGCCAAAAATTATCTTGCCCCACGAAAAGTGTGAAATGACGCTACTGGTTGTACTGGCGTCTTTAATCACTAAAAGTAAAAGTTGTTCGGCTTCATGGGGCTTCGTCCACCCCACCCCCGACTCCTGACCCGGGACTTGGCCTCTGGACCCCACCGGGGTCTCTGCCCCAGATCCATTCAACGTGCTCGCCATAACCCCCCCCCCCACTCTCACACGTCTGGCGTCGCCATTTCATGTACGCACATTATCGTGCCCTGATTCAATGTCTAGTCTGTTCAATTTGTTGACGGGAGACTATGTAGAGTTAGGGGGATGGCCCCAGTGACGAAATTACGGAGGTAAGTGTTAGTTTTAGAGTTATGGGCATTCTAACACTCACCCTAACCCTAACCGCCACCCTCTGAATTTCTTAGTGTTCTGAAGTCCGGATGACCGACCTGATGTCGAAGTCCTTTAGTAGACCGGCCGTTTGAGCGTCGCTGGCGGCGATCGTTGCCGCGGCAGCGTTAGTCTCGAAGCCGAAGGATCCGTCGAAGGGCACCAGGAGAGCCAGGGTCAGGCGCGAGGAGGCGTTGTCACGCGTCGTCGGTTGATGACTCGAGGTCGTCGAACAGTTCGTGTCACGAATGACGACCGTTGCCATGAGCAACGCAGCTGCTGACGCCATCAATGTTAGACGTCTCGATGACGTCGTTGTTGACATGTCTCACCGGAAGTACGATCAACAGAATGCAGGTTCAAATTCCACGACGACGCCTACTGAACTGTAGAGGTCCTATCACTATAGGACCCCGGAGTTTCAACAGATCACAGATTCTTCTGTCTAAATGTTTTGATGCCTTTTATTTTGAAGTTTGCGATTGCAATAGCTTCCTACACTTTGGCTTTTAAAATGTTTCTGTAAAGAATTTGGTTTTTCTTTCGCGTTCCGTAGCAAAAATAGTAATCTTCTAAAATTTTGAGGGGTCGTTACTGATCTTAGGGGGTTAAATTTTTAGACATAATTATAGGGGGCTCACTGAAAGTTTGACAGTTGCTGACAAGGTGGGGGAGAGAGTCAAAAAATGCCAAAAAATTGTTGACTTAATTAATTAACAGCCCTTTACCCGTAAAAATAGACTTCGTACGAAATTTTCAACTTCTGCACAGAATTCTAATTCGCTAATGTCCTTACGATGGCAACAATTTCCATCTAAGAGTTAATTCGCCGAACATGTCAACGTCTCATTCGCCAATGCAAGTTCTGCTTGACGGCTCCGGTTAGAGAGAACACTTGCTGAGTACTGAGTAACGACAGTCTTAAAGAAATTTAATGGAACATCAAGTGTCAAAATGTGATGGTGATTACCTTATTTCGCTTGACAGGTTTTTTCCACTGCAATAAATAGTATTCCATGAAATTTCCAAAAGTTTTTTGATTATTTGTAAAAAATTAAATTGAAGACGTCGACTTCTCCCCTTCCCCTGTATACACGAGGATTCAGACGAAATGGCAGAAGGCTTCACTTATTCGAATGTGTAGATCGTTGGTCAAACGTCGATGTTACATATTACCGTAACTTGTCTCGATGTGTGTGTCTCGATGCATGAAGATACGACGAAGTGGCGGTCGAGATTTCGATAGACGATAGACGACCAGATGACGGAATACCAGTGGCGTAAATCTGGTCCGAAAAACGGTCACTTCCTAATTTCTCCCTTACCGTATACGCTGACACCCATATAAGCCAATAACCAACCGATAACGCAAATGTAGCCTATACAGTGAAAGAAACGTAACCTATTCTATTGACTATTGCACCCAACGCCTATAGTTTTCCACATCAAATTATGAAAATGCCATCAATTTCAATCAACTTACAGTTCAATTTACTGAAAAGAACTGAGTCTGTATGTATAAAAACATACGTATATATACAGTATATAGAGTATCGGCAAACCACGCCAGCGATGGCTGCACGCGCTGCCATTAACCGCCTGCGGCCTGCGCATGGATGACGAGACTGTCAGAGTCGTCGTTGGCCTCCGTCTCGGAGTCAACTTGTGCGAGATACATCTTTGTCCTTGCGGCGTCCAGGTATCGGAAGACGGTTCGCACGGACTGTCGTGTCACCTGGGTCCAGGCCGTGTCCATCGACATTCCATGTTGAATGACCTGATCCAGAGGTCTTTAGTCAGGGCAGGGATCCCTTCCGTCAAGGAGCCGGCTGGTCTCTGTAGATCCGCTGGGAAAAGGCCAGACGGCATGACCCTGATCCCCTGGCAAGCCGGCCGAAGCCTTGTTTGGGACGCAACGGTAGCAGACACCCTGGCTCCCACATACCTACCCACCACTTCGCTCGCTGCAGGAGCAGCCGCAGAAGCCGCTGCTGTCAGAAAAACGTCCAAATATCAAAATCTGGCAGCCACGTACACCTTCCTGCCCATTGCATTCGAGACGCTAGGCCCCATCAACAATGACGCTCTCTATTTTCTTGACGAGCTGGGTCGACGATTAGCTCAACAATCCGGAGACAAAAGGGAAGACAGTTTCCTCTTCCAGCGTTTGTCAGTCAAACTACAACGCTTCAACGCAATCGCCTTCCGAGGGTCTTTTCCACACCTCGAACCGGACAAGAGTTAACCACACACAATTTCTGTCTCCGAACACTTTTTTTCATAAGTCCCTCGGGATGAAGTACCGAGGGCATAAATACACACAGACACACACATACATACATGCATACAGGCCCGCCGGAAGTGGGGGTTCAGGGGGTGCAGCTGCACCCCCTGGAAAGAAGATGGTCTGCACCCCTTCTGCACCCTTAAAAAGTGTGCAGATTTGATCAAATTGGCCCAAAAATTGCCAAACAATTGCAAATAATTATCTCGCCCCCAAGAAAAGTGTGAAATGACGCTACTGCTTTTACCTGGAGAAAATCTGCACCCCTGTTGAAAATTCGTTCCGGCGGGCCTTCATATTATTATATATATATATATATATATATATATATATATATATATATATATATATATATAGAGTGGAGGTTTGTGGGTATATGAATATGAGTATAGGTTTACCCTAGTAGGGAGGTAGAGTAGGGTACATATTTTACGGGTACGGGTCGGGTGCGGGTATAGCGCTAGGGTAGGGCGAGGAAGTTTTTGTACGGGTACGGGTGAGGTAGGCATTTTGCTGTAGGCCTACCCGCACATCTCTACTTGGGCTGTCTTGAGTTATTTTGTAGACATGCCATTGGTTTTAAAAATACGAGTGGCAACACTGTCTATGAATGATAAGGGCATTTCTATTCTTTTTCTATTTCTGGGCCCAGAATCTGGAACTCTCTCCCTCCGGCTGCTGTCAGATCTTCCAATTCATTGAGTAGGCTATTGGTCTATCTTCCGATCCAGACTTAAGACACATCTCTTTCAATTAGCTTTTCCTCCATAGTCAGTCTTACTCTCCCACTGACTGATCTCTGGAATGACCTGGATCTTTTGCGGATGGATTTTTAAGTACCATCGATTGATACCCTTGGGTATTAGAACTGGTGCTATAGAAGTGCATAATTATTATTTATGTTATTTTTATGTATTTATTTTCTTTGTCGCAGTGCGCTTTACGGCATATTAGACAATAGGCATAGGCCCTACGCTAAGATTAATATTAGTGAATTTAGCGAATATTGATGAATATTCGCCACAAAAATTTATAAATTCGACGAAAACAACATGTCTGCCAACTAACTCAACGCTGTAAATTTATTTATTACGGTTCCGTTTTAAAAGGGTATGTTCTTTTATTATATCATCAGCATATCTCAAATTGTTGAATGTTTTTCCTCCTAATTTGACCCCTCCTTTAAATGTTTAATGCATTTCTCATTATCATTTCTGATATGATGTTAAATAGGAATGGTGATAATATTTTCTAATTCTAAACCAGTCTGTTATTATGTCATTGATTTTTATTGCTCCTTTTTGATTTTTATACAAATTCATTAGAAGATGTACTAGACTGGAAATCCCATATCCATGACATACCAGAGCTTTTCATGAGAGATAGAATCAAAGGCTTTTGTATAATCTATAAATCACATGTACAATGGTTGTTGATATTCTTTTGCTTTTTCCATAATAATTCTGAGATTGGTTATTTGATCTCTATCCAGCTTGTTCTTCTGACTTCTGTCCTCCAGACTCGAAGCATGACTTGTATGTGCTATCAATGCAATGGTTCTATAATCTTGCATTCTTTCCTATCACCTTTTTTGGTATTGGAATGAATATTGATTTTAGCCAGTCATTAGGCCATTTCCAGTCTCATATTTTACCATAATTTATGAATTATGTTAACTGCTCCATCTTGTCCTAGTTTTAATAAATAGGGACATCATGGATCATTTCAACAATTTGAGATTTGATATAATACTAATAGCAACATCAGAAGAAGAATTACAACTGGTTGGGAAGTTTGGAAAGCAAAAATATGGCCTGCTAATGAAACTAAAACAAAAGTAATGACAACAAATGGAAAGAAAATTAAGATTATTTTATGAAAAGAATTTTAGGTGGACAAATTTATTTTCTTTGAAAAATCTTGAAGAAGAAATAAACTCACGATTTAATGAGGAGATTAAAAACTGTCTGGAAAAGCATAAAATATGAAAAACAAAGGAAGATTAATGGAATGATGGCATGGAGTAGCAACTTATGGATGTGGAAAGCTGGACCATCAAAAAGAAAATTAATATTAGAGTGAAATGTTTTTTCAGAACAAGCAAAGAATATCATGAAAAACAAACAAATGAAGAATATGAAAAAGCAAATACCAAACGAAAATTTTTAACATTCAAAGACGAAAAAACAATATACAAAGAAACAACAAAGCCTACAGCAAACAATACAACGGTATGTAAACAGAAGATTTAGAAGAATGGACTTATAACAACAGCAATAAAAGCATCTAAAGAAAGAACTTGAAATGCCTGATTCATGACGTCACCTCATCTTTAATGAAGGAAAGAGTAAATGATGATGATGATGTTCTTTTATTAGTGTATCAGATTACTTTATGGAGAAAAGGCTCGGTTTTAACTCTTTATTCAATTAGATTCGACATTACATCATAAGATTTAGAGTAAATTCTTTCTCACTAAATGTGATGAAGGATATTCCTATAAACCTATAAACATAATCCTATAAACAGCAAACCCTTATATGCTATTGCATTAAAAAGGAATTTTCACTGATTCGACAGCTGATATCATCATCATTGTCATCACCAGCACCATCATCATCATCATAATCATCGTCGTCGTCGTCATCATCGTCATCATCATCAAATCGAACACGCTGAATACTGACGCCATCTATCCTATCAGTGGAAATTAAGTATTTTAAAGTAATAGGCCAAATCAATGCAATTGCTATTATATGATTATCCTGCCTTCTTGTTTATTGAAAAGAAAAGATAATCTACTCTTGGTCTTACTAATTTAATGCTGAATTCTGATTGAATGAAGATTTTAACCGAATTTTCTTAAAACTTTAAAAATAATTTTTAGCTAATAGGCCTATCGGAATTTTAACAATCTGAACGCGTGTGTGTGCTATGTTTGTTTCTAGACGCGTCCGTATCCAGTGCTGGGGAGTATTTCAAATACATGTACTGTATTTGATAATTTCACATACGTATTTGAAATACTCCGAAGTATTTTGTTTTTGTATTTGAAATACTTTTTCCATTATTTTGTAATTCAAACTTTTAAAAAATACTACAAAATTTAAATTCACAATTTTTCCATACAGCCTTCTCGTGGTTAGTTAAACATCACGTCAGCAATTCAGGATTCTGCACTGGAAGCACCGTTACTTACTTGCACGGATAAGTTCTTATTGATTTTACCTGATGCTCGACACGACACAGCATCCTTGTATAAGCTAAGAACGAGCTGACAAATATAAAAATGCAATTTTCTCGCTAATCAGTTGATCCCACTTATGGTAGGCCCAGTGTTTATTCTAGGCCTTCTTAGAGGGGAGAATTCCCCCCCCCCCCCAAGTTTGAAAATCCTCCCCCAAATTTTTTTAGATGTTGGCTTGGGGAATGGAAATTCTCCCCCCCCCCAAACGTGTGGAAACTCAAACCTTGCCCCCCAAACATTTCAAATCCCCCCAATGTCAAGGGGGCTAAAATAAACACTGGGTAGGCCTACCTTTTCTCCCAGCGGGTCACATTTGTATTATTATTGTGCTTAAGAAATTTTTCTTTTCACTATTTTCGATAGATGGCGAAAGTATTGCGCAATGCTAAGAGAGCGCTTATACGAGTGTTTAGTTTAGGATAAAAGTGACTTTGGGATAAACTCCGATGGAGCGAAAGACGTCGAAGAATGAAGCCCCTGCTAAAGTGAAAGGAGAAATATTATTGCTCTGATATTTTACTCGTATTAGGATATAGAAGACTCTAAAGACAGTTAGGCTTTTTGTATTGGCCTAAGCTAATGAAACGGTCGCTGGGTAGTTTTCGGCCGTATTTTCGTCGGACTGAGCGGAACGCGTCATTTTTTTCTGCAAAAAAGCAGAAGGTTATATGAATATTTATGGGCACGTGACGCTCTTAATGTGAATATTTCTAAAGCAAAGACAACTTTATGGGTTAGGGTTAGACTTAGGGTTAGTTAACCCTAACCCTAACCATAACCCTAACCCCCTAACCCTAAACCCTATACATAACCTTCTGCTTTTTTGCAGAAAAAAAGACGCGAGCGGAACAAATACTGAAGGATCTGGGCATCGATTCTATGCCGCCATTTTGACGTCCACGGTGTGTACGTACGTGCTGTGTGACTGTACGCTGGCGGTGTATCGAACTGCTTACGGAAAATTCTCTTATCCTCGTTTATATGGCTCCGAATGCGTTCAACAGGGTCAATCATTCCAGCTGATCAGACTGCAGATACTGCCGGAGGAGGTCGCGAATGCTCGGGAACTTCACATACAACATCAACCCCCAGAGTGGGGTTGGGCAATTGGCCGGCGACCGATTCCCGTAAAAGATTTCATCCGAAGAGGTTTCTACGAACGGCACCAGGCAGGGGCGTAAATCCTATGTGTTTTTCTGGGTCCGGACCCACCCACTTTTTTAGGAGCTGGGTCCGGCCAGGCAATGGACCCACTCACTTTTTGAGATGAATTGTTTATTATTATTCGCGAGACAATTATGTAAAGCAGTGAGAACAGCTAGATTTATTTTGCCCCCAATTATGTAACTCAGAAAGACCTGCGATGTTTCCTATCCTCGCGTCTGACTGGCTATCTAGGTATTATTTAGCTCTATGGATAAACGTGACGTCACATTTTCGCATCCGTACGACTCCATTTTGTCATTTTTAGGTCTTTGGTTCGGTCAAACGTGAAAACGTTTCTGCTAGCAATTGTTAATTATTATTTACTGTCTATCCTGCATTTATCATGTAAGTGCTTCTAGATAATAATTTATTTTGTTTGATGCAAAAATAGAATTGTTTTCAGTTTTCAATAGTACGATTAATCTTTAAGTTCATTTTGATTAGTTGCTTTCACTTTATGACACTTACGTTTGAACATATACTTAACTGTTGGGCGATAAAACGTAAGAGCGAAATTTTCTTCGTTTTTTTAAAATTTTCTGCAAGAACTAGTATTCGAGATTTGCTTATGCAAAATGACTGTAAAATAAAGTTTATCATGATTTCTGTGCTATCTTAATCTAGATATGGAAAGTTAGAATAATTGCGAAGCAATCGGCAAAAGTTTTTATCCAGTCAATAGCTAGGCAATTTTTGAAAGCTTTGTAATTTGTAAGTTTCAATAAACATTGTTTTGTGACAGCACAATTTAAAATTTTCATTTGGACCCACCCACCTTTTTACACAGATCTACGCCCCTGGCACCAGGGACACTCTCCCACAGCAATCCGCACAGTGTTTAATCTAGGCCGTTTCCGGGGGGAAATTGCTCTTTCCCCCGGAAATTTCAAATTCCCCCGGAAATTTTGGAATACTACATGGACTAACAGCGGCCCCTAGCAGAATTCACCCGGCTTTGTCAGTTTCCCCTGGATTTTTCAGTTTCCCCCCGGAGTCCAGGAGTCTAGATTAAACGCTGAATCCGCACCACATGGCACTCCCGAGACGGCGCGTTGGAGTGGCGTTGGTCATGGATTCTGCAGCGTCGAAGGCATTCACTAGGTGGCGCTCCGGCGTGTGGACCGACAATGTGGACTCTCGAGCGCTGGAGTGGCGCTGGTCGTTGACTCTGCGGCGTGGAAAGCATTGCGGACGCTGACAATTCCAAATGGAATACTCTGAAGGCCGTTTGTGGAAAAGGCTACGCTCCAACGGGGGGCATGCTGATGATGGTGATGATGATGATGAATGAAACAACACACCTTTTCAAAAACTGATTCTAAACCTATAATACTATTTATTTGCTTTGAATAAGCAATGTCGCTGCCCGTTAAAGGGTTAAAATAATAATTTTGTCGCGATTATCTTTCGATATTCGCAAACTCAAAATAAAAGTTAAATTTCTAATGTATTAAAGCAGTGTCTCGCAAACTTTTTACCTCGCGGCACACTAAACAGAACAAATTTTTTTCACGGCACATTCTTCATAAAATTACAAAACCAACCAACAATTTATTAAATTGAGTGTTCTTTATTAAGGAACTGCCGGGTCTGCAGTCACATATAATGATATGTAGATGTAACAAACGCGAAAGTAACGTTCATAGACTGTAGATTCTCGCCGTTGTTTTCCTTAATGTCGTTTTCACCTTGAATTTTCTCAGATCTTGCCAAAAATTTATCCATTTCAAATTTCATAGGGCTAAATCTCGGTAAAAGCATCAAATTCAACTGTTACTATACTTATAGTTACCCTACTATTGCAACATCTCAACACATGCAATGTAATAATTTCAAAACGGTAATTGGGTCAAATGTATCCTTGCGCGCTCAGACGCTGTTGTTTTTACATTGTAAAGGTCGCAAGGACGGTGACGTCAACGAAAGACGTTAATTTCTGGCAGTTGTATCGTTGCGCGCGCAACGTTATATAAAAAAATGGATGTCCGATATATTGTATTGTAGGCTGTGCCGCAGCTAGCTGGTGTGAGGTTCTATATATGACGCCATTTTTACACTTGCTCATCCGGCAAAATTTTTAGGAAGGGAACAAAAAAATTAAAATAATAGTAAAATTCTGAAATTCTTTCACGGCACAGCTGGAATCTCTAGCGGCACACTAGTTTGCGAGACACTGTATTAAAGGTTAAAGGTACAGCTGTGTGAAAAAGTCCTGCACGTTTCACGCTCCTCACAAAAATTTTGTTGTGAGGATCCATAAGGCAATCACACAATAATTAGTAAATGCATTACCAAAAACATCAATACCCGTTGAAATATATTGAGATTTGCATATCCTAAATCATTATTGGTTATTCAGATATTCATAAAAAACAAAAATCCCAAAATCCTATAAACGTGCAGGACTTTTTAACACAGCTGTAGTTCTATACTCGAACGAAGGAGTGTAGGGTCCGGCGCTGATCTCCAGTTACTAGGCAAGCAGCGACGCAGGTGGCTTAGACCATAAATCTAGACTAGATTGCCATTACTTCTCCTGACCCACGTTTTACCTTCGCAGCTTAACGCTGCTAACAATATATCGACGCCAAGCGACGAACGGTTTGGTTGGCCGCCGGCACCACCACTTGATCCCGGGATGGTCATCCATCCAAGTACTAACCGCGCTCGACGTTGCTTACCTTTGGAGTCCTGACAGGAACCGTTCGCACAACGCCAAGTAGGCCGGGTTTTTAAAATTATTACATTTGTGTTGAGTCGGCAGACAGGAATTTCATTTGGGTTGGGATTTTAGTGGGTTGGGGTCAGAAAACCAGCTCGTGGACAACTCTGCACCACCCATTAACATCCCATTAATGTACACTGTGTATCCGTTTTCAATTATTCTTTGACAGCCATCGTCAGTTTCCTTCAGATTTTTTTCCTTTCATTATGACAACGGCGAATGTTAAATGGCCACGAGGAAGACACTAAGGAAGGGGATGCACCTCTAATTATCGCCAACGACATTTAGCGCTATCTAAAACGTCCAGCGAATTGGTAATTTTAGATTTCTCGGACGACACCAACAGAAGTCCTCCTGCGCCAGCCATTAGTAATTTCTCATTACGAAGTTACTGGGTAATTAGTGATTAGCTCTCGAATGTGTAAGCCTATGATCATAGGAGATAGGACATCATCGGCTTCTACCTCTCCTATGTGAAAAAACTTACTGTATCTTTGGAAGTTACGTTGCAAGACTCCAATAGTCCTCAGTTTTTTCAATACTGCACATCGTATCAAATGCCATGTGCAGCGTACAAAGTATAAAAAGAGATGAGGGAGAGTGAGGGTGCCGCACCTTATCCTTTGCTTGCTCCACATTAGCTATCATCTTCATAATGAAAAGAGAAATCTGTGAAAATCTGTGGGAAAACTGACAGATGGTTGTCAAAGAACAGTTGAAAGCTGGCACACAGTGTATTGATGGGGTGTTAAAACTGTTAATGACTAGCGAACCAGTGGCATAGTTAGGCGTCCAGAGGTGCAGCCGCTCCCGTTCCCCTTTAAAGCAAATTTTCATCAAAACGGCGCCTTTTACGCAAATGCAATGTATTAACAATTAAATTTTATATTTCGAATTTTGCGAATATCAAGTAATATTCGCTACAAAATTAATTATTTTTCTGTGTTAAATATTTGGCCGATAATACTGAACTTTTCAACGCTTATAAATAGCGTCTAGAATCAGTTTTGAAAAGGTGTGTTGTTTCATTACATAGGCTATTACAAATAACCCTCTTTAGAATCTTCAATTACACATGTTCAGTCTCAAATGGGTAAAATATCAGAGTAAAGTTTCTTTTTCCTTTAGCAGGGGCTTTATTCTTAGATGTTTTTCTCTCCATCGAAGTCTCTCCCAATGTCACTTTTATCCTAAACTAAACACTCGTCTAAGCGCTCTCTTAGCATTGCGCAATACTTTCTCCATCTATCGAATGAGTGGAAAGAAGTTTCTTACGTAAAATAATAATAATAATAATACAAACTCTTTCATTTCACTTGTATGACTATCTTGTCTTTGGTTTAAATCAATAAAAATTTATTTTAGAATTGTCATGCTAAATTTAGTTTAATAGAATATTTTAAGCCTTGTTTGTGTGCAGTAGTCTTCTTTAACTAATAACCAACATACCTTTTTAGAACTTTTGAATCAACTATTTATTAACATTTGAAATCGTCAAATCGCTTTGTTACGGATGCGTCTATAAATAAACGAATTAAAGCAAAAAAAGTCAAATGACGCTCATCGTCTTTGATACGGATGCGTCTATAATATAAACGAATTAAATGAAAAAATGTTTAATGGCATTCGTATTAATATCCTCGCAAATTTTATCTAAGCAGAACATAACAGAATAACCAATAATTAATCTCACTTTTAGAAATAATATCCAATCACTTTAAGCTGCGTTTGAATGCGGTACATTCACTGTCCTAATTTAAGGAAATCATTTCGAGGCCTTTCCAATACGTTGCTCCATAAAATAAAAAAGGCATTCTAAGTCGTAATCCCCAATGACTTTCATTATTTTAATTAACTTACTTTCTACCTATTTACGAAACGTAAATTGGGCTGATATAGGCTCTGAATATTGACTGATTATTTCTATAATTGCAATGAAAATCTAACTCACATTCGACCCTGAAAACTGTGCTAGAATATCATGTAGGCCCTATTCTATTCTAAAACATCTAGTAATCGATATCCTTATATGTGTAGTTTTAAATTGTTGTCGCAAATTTGCGGGATTTTTCGCTAAATTCACAAAATATTAATCGTCCTATTCAGTGGCGGCTCTAGGATTTGGCAAGTGGGGGGGCCGTTGGGGGGGCAACTTCTAATCATGGGGGGCCAACCATTTGTTGTTTATTGTATGTAGCATTAAGTATAGGGTCCCAACTGGGGGGGCCACTGGGGGGGCCAGGCTCTCAATAGGGGGGCACGGGCCCCCCCTGGCCCCCCGGTGGAGCCGCCACTGGTCCTATTTGCATATATTGGTTACATTCAGAAGGAAAATTAAAGTTCTTGTTTGAATTTTGCGAATATCGAAAATATTCGCTACAAAACTATTTGATATGCATCAAAAAATAACCATATTAAAATTTTCCATGTTCTAAACTTATAAATGGCCTTAGGTATCAGTTTTTAAAAGGTGTGTTGTCTGAACTTGCCTCAATAGCTTAGGCCTACTATAACAAATAACTCTTTCAGTTTTTCAATAAAGCATAGTAATAATAAATAAAAGCATAACAAAGCATTTTACCCAAATGAGTAAAAATATCTTTTCCCTTTAGCAGAGTGCTTCCTTCTTCGATGTCTTTCGGTCCATCGGAATCCATTCAAATGTCACTTTTAGCCTTGCATTGCGCACTACTTACTACATCTATCGAATGAGTTGAAAGAAGTTTCTTTGGCAAAATAACTTCAATATGATTATTCGAAGAATTTAGGTCGAGTTCTTTTTTATTAATGTAGCTAAGCTAATAACCTACTGTACATACGTTTTAAACCATTTAAAAGACTACATATTAAATTTTGAAAATTAAGGCAATAGCACATGCTTAAACCCACTTTAAGAGCTCTGCTATCAACCAGAGGCGTCATTTGGGGGGCTTGGGGGGGCACGGCCCCCAAGGAAATGAAAATATTAATTTATAAATTTATAATGTATTAATGTGCAAAAAACAGGGACGTCATTTGCATTTGGAGGGGCAAAAAAGGTCAGCAGCCCCTAAAGCGCTAAAGAAGTGCTTGATGTCGAGTAATCCGAAGTAACTAATCAAGCAAAAAAAGGTCGTCAAACTTCTTTGTAAACTCGTCAGGTCAAAAAAAATTGCAAAAAATTGAAAAATTAAAAAAATTCTCGCCCCCCAAGAAAAGTGTTAAATGACGCCACTGGTATCAACTCGTGTGTCGGAACAACACTGTATTCCTGACGCCTTTAAATTATGACATTGGACCTACGTCTCATAAGGCCTAGTGACAACGATGGCGAAAACATGCCACAACTAGGATTTTAATATTTTGTTGTGAACATACTTAAATATTCGCCAAATACAGAATATTAAGCAAAGAGTTGGTCGTATTTGCTTATGTTTCATTCAAATTCAGTCAGTGACAAACGAAACATTCTTCGCATTATTGTGATATAAATGAAATTCTATAGACTGTAGTAGGCCACTGTTTTTAAGACTAAAATTACTATTGAAGAATTCCTATTCAGCCACTGATACGAAATACTCTATTGAGAATTTTTCAGATTTTTAAAAAGAACTAATGAAGTCTTAGGGTCTGAGAAAGTGTGAGTTTGTGACATGGGAAGGGGATAGAGTTGTGCGACAGTTTGGGACACGGGAAGAGGGTAAAGTTCACCGTGACGTCACGCTTTATGTACATACGAATGAAACCTAAAATGCGCAGTGATATTTAACTTTTACTGTATCTTCTGATGGATTTTGGCTTAGGCCTATACTAACAAGATGTTAAGATTACATAGCAACTATAGTATGCTATAGACCCCTGAACGGGCCGACTTATGTAAACCCGGCCCGTTTCATTTATTTCCCTTTAGGGCCCCGGCCCGTTTCGGCCCGCCAAATTTCAGGCCCGGCCCGCCCCAACCTGTTCATTTGCGATTACAATTGACAACCATAACTTTTGGAAAATCAGTTGACGTTTTAACCCCTTAACTGGGGATCGCAGATATATCCGTCTATTTTACATTGAGTTACAGTTAAATACACGGTTAAGAGGTTAATAGCAGTCTTTTTATTACAATCTAGTATCTACAGCAAAAACTCATAATCGAACAAAAATGAAGCCGGTCAATACAGTTTAAGCATTAGAATGCAAACATAGTGTGTCCTCAATGGTATCAGTGTCCAATGCAGTGCGACGCTGTGAAATGGTTGCCCCAGCGCATATCCAAATCTGACGCCTTACAAGATAGACCATAGTCACCAGACGGATCCATTAAAGTCACATTAAATAACTGCATAAATTATGTTATGTTAATTAGACAATTTATATAGCGCTGTAGCGGTGTTAAAAATACCAAAGTCAAAAGCGCTTTGACAACGCTGACATGTCAATGAAGGTACGAAGGTGGTGATGTTAAAAGATCCACTTGGATGGTAAGAACTTTGCAGCCGTAAAGAAATCCGGTATTGAGTTCTTGAGAAGCGGTCCTTCCAAGAAATAGTTCAGCAAGATTGATGCGTCAACGAGTAACGGAAGCAGGTGTTGAGAACCGCAGGATGAAAGTAGGAATTCTCCGAACGGTAGCATCCGACAGTGAATCCGAACTGTTTGTCTGCCACATCTTAACCAATGACATCCATCGCCGCTTTCTGCAAACGATGCTTGACAAACATTCTTGGTGTTGCCCTGGTCATACGTTAAAAAACTGCCAAATATCACTCTCCCTTTTTCTACCAGCAAACTGTCTAGATAAATGAAGAGATGAATGAACTGTTTGTAAGAATAAACCGGTAGACGGCGGAAGTACAAACAGTACGGTCTGCCTAAACAACAAACAGGCATGAACACAAATTTTAAATAAAATGGGATAAAAAGCTAACAATTTTACTTCACCAAATAATTACTACTTTTACTTTTAATTCATTCATGGCGTCCTTATTTTACTTATTCTTTCTATTTCAGTTCAAAACTACGGTTTACTTCGTATTTCAGCTTTACTGAACTAAATGCCAATAATTTTACTTTTAATTTCTATTTAAGTTCAGTAATATATCACTGGAACCAGCAAAGACATTTTAAAGATGATGGAAGAGGAACAAGCATTGATGGCTACCACCAAGCTAAGACATGAACTTTCTTGGACACTTAATGACGAAAGATTGACCTAAGAGCGTGGCAGAGACTGGCATGGTGTAAGGTAAAAGATCAACAATTATATGGACTCATAACTTATAGTCCTGATCATGAAATAAACATTTTCATTTTTACAAATCCGTTCTATTTAATTCAATGCTGATGAATATTTAAGATTCACAATGTGGATGTGATATAAGTTACTTACCAATCACATTCAGTACGGATTCAACGTCTCTTATTTCGATCCCGGAAGTGGCGCTTGATAACTGGTTTCGTTGATTGTTTTCGAATGACCCATGTGCCTATAAAATACACTACGTTTTCCTTCTGGAATGCCCAGTCTCAGTGGCGAAGTGATGCAAAGTGCGCGCCTCCAAAACAATCTACAGGCAATAAAAAAACACTACAATTTCCTAAAATTCTAGACAAGCAAAAAAACCGTATCGCGAAAATGCCGCCCGTAGAACAAGTTCCACCCGGGGCGGTTCTCCACCACTGACCCCCTTCACTCCGCCACTGTCTAGACTTGCATACAGCGTGCTAGTGAAATGTCGCATCTTCGTCGCAGTTACTTCCTTTTGTCGAATTCCTGCCTTATCACACAAATTACTAATTGCGTGCCAGCAACCCGCGTATCCTTCCGCACGATCTTCGTACCTCGGTGCCTCCAAGGTTCTTCAGCGCAGCGAAGGTGTCTGGCGGGATAATGACGGGAACGAGCTGAGTCGCTCCTTTGCCGCTTTGGTACATTAGGGTCGAGTCCGAGATATAATGTTGCCGCTCTTCATCTGGTATCTTCATCTTCATCTAATCTTGACGAATTGAACCAATCTCTATTGTAGCCAGGGTTCCATTCGGCGAGACAGTCTAGCTGGTTCACCGCCCCGCCTGGCAGTGGCGGCTCTAGGATTTGACAAGTGGGGGGCCGTTGGGGGGCAACTTCTAATCATGGAGCCAACCATTTGTTGTTTAATGTATGTAGCATTAAGTATAGGGTCTCAACTGGGGGGGGGGCACTGGGGGGCCAGGCTCTCAATAGGGGGGCACGGGCCCCCCCCTGGCCCCCCCGGTGGAGCCGCCATTGCTGCCTGGCATTAAATAAAGTTATCCTCGCGCAGGAGAAAGTCACCTGTAACCAGGGACTCCATTCTAGCTAATATATAGCTTTTAGTTTTTGTACATCCTCCATTTGCGGCAGTTGCTGAAGCCTTAAATGGATGAAAACAATCGAAACAGTTTATGAGCATCAGGATATATAAAAAAAAATTATAGTACAATATTAATCACTAGTTACACGACATATGTTATCGAACAATTGTTTGAATAATGCCAGCATTATTAAGGAGATACTACAGGGAGGGCTGCAGAAGAAAAATACAAGGTGTTTGTGATAAATCTGCCTTCCAATAAAGTGAAATTTTGCCTTTAGAAACTTTCAAATAGTAACAATATTGGATACACTAAAATTGTGAAGTCTATAATCCAAATGATGCAATAATGTCGAGAATAGTTATGATTTTTCGATCAAACTCAGAGGCGTAGCCAAGGTGGGTTTGGGGTTTAAGCCCCTTGAATGGCGTGGAAATTTTTTGCAGCCCATGCATGTTTATGTGATTTTTGGGGTGAAAAGCATCTTGGCAGTTATCGACGAACTTTTTTCTGCTTGTTAGCCCATTTGACAGGAAAAAAGAGACTTGGATAACCTTTTTCCTTTTGCTTGTCGGTACATTTGGAAAGGAAGCAAGTGTAGATGATCGTTTTTTGTTTGTCAAGATTTTGTTGGGAGTTGGTCATGACCAGAACACCCCCCCCGAAATCCTGGCCACGTCATTGATCAAACTTGCCTTCTAAGTAGAGTGGTTCGTGCTTTATTGGTGTTGCGCCAATAAGATTGTGTTTATTATAGGACACTGCTTCGAGAAATTGGGCTACGTCCTTTGCGCTATCTTCATTGTCGCATGTGAGTTGGTAGACTCGTATTATTTTCGCAACCTTTATAAAGAGATAGGAGAGGTTGGTCAAACGACCACATTTCTCCTCTGATTCATCGTCACAATCACGCACTGTAAAACGATTGCAGGCGACAGGTCGTTTACAGTATTTCATAATGCGTGCGATGAAACATGTCCAATACGTTCGGACCTTGATCTTCTCGATCGCCTTTCAACGACGACTCTGTCAGGAAAACTGGAAAAAGAGCCCGGGCTAACCGCTGCATGTCAGACATGACAGATCTTCTTACTACGAACTTTTTGTCTTGTCGGGAATTAATTTTCCTGGAACCGACTTAGGCCTATTTGACCAGTTCGCAAGTATGGCAGAAAATTCCGATTTCATTCTGTTTATACATGGTCAATATGTTTATCTTAAAATCGCCCCCAAGTGTGTCCGATGAGTAGCAGACATTAACTGGTATGACTTCCGGATCAAGGATGCTGTCGTCAATACATAAATTCTTATGTTCATAAAACCAATGTCGTGCGAAAACTCCTTTGAACTTATCTCACACAACTTCCTTCCCTGCTGCGGCTGTCCTTTGGGTTTTCTTTCGGGTAAAACACCGCATCACGGTTGTCCATTACCGACAGATGGTTCTTCATAAATCCTTTTCGTTTGCACAGTTTGAAGACAGCACTTTTTTCTTGCGCGCTTGCAGAAATGCACCATTTACTAATTCTTCCGTCTTGTGCCTATTTTTGATATGCCTGGTTAGCCTGACTCTAATGTCACCACAAAATGGGTGCGGACGTGCAGGTCTGTCCGATGTTGCATTGTAACTCCCACCTAAATTAACATATCACAAAACTTTTGTATTCATTGAATAAATTGGTTGTGGCACAGAGAACAGAAGATGTTGATTAGAGGTCATTATTCTTATTCCGTTAAAGTCATCAAAGGTGTCCTTCACGGATCATTACTGGGACTGAACTCTTTTCTTGTACTACACTTAAACTCGTTAAAATGCAGATAAATTGTTTTAGAAATGAGTGGAGAGGCGCAAGCAACATTTCATTAGCTCCAGATTAGGGTTGTCCATAAATTACGTAACGCGGTTAGGGGAAGGGGGTCCGGCCATTTGTTACGAAGTGTGAAGATCGTAAATGTGACGTAACGCAAAAAATTGTTAAGTGACCTTTTTTGGCTTGTCAGAGATGTTGGAGAAGAAAAATTACCTCTTTTTGAGGAAAAATACAAAGATGATCTTTTTTGCTTGTCAAGACTTTTCGGAGGATAAAAATGGGGAGGGGGTCGGCACGTTGTTACGTCATATCTTAGGCCTAGGGGTGTCTCAATGAAGTCTATCGCCCTAGCCAAATACGGTAGATTTGGTCTCCCGCGTGGCATCCTTCCGGGAGGCGGGAGACTGGGGCTGAAATACGGGCGCTCCCGTAACATACGGAAGATCTGGCAACCCTACTTTCAACGGTTAAATCATTTATAGCTTGACCGCTGGACACTGGCTTAGCAGTTGCCAAGTAACAAATAACAACTGGCCTTTTGTCTGTACCTACCCTTTATAAAGCCTGGACTGTTATTATACACGGACTAATCGCAATGGTATCCGGCGAGGAAATTCGATTTTTTGAAACAACTAAGGGAAAGAGAGGCATTGCCTATGCCGGGTATGAGTATAGATTTGCGAAGTTTGTTCATGAAGGCTTTCATAAGTACTGGCGGTGCGTAAAAAAGAAGTGCTGTGGCAGCGTGAAGACAGCGGTAGACGACACTGGGTTGATCGAAATTAACCAGCATTGTCATGTGACCAACCCGGAGCAGACCGAAATACGTGTTACAGTTGCTGCCACGAGAAAGAGAGCGGCTGAAGAGACCGGTCCACTTCCAAAACTCTACAAAGAGGAAGCTGGTAAGGTCGCAGGAATGCCCGACGCCGCAGCTCAACTGCCACCTTATCCACAACTACAAAGCGGTTTGCAGTGGCGAAGAAAACAGAACCTGGCAGCGCCGCTTCCTCAGAGCCGAGCTGACTTAAACATTCCAGATAATCTTCGAACAACACGTGACATTCGAGTATTTCTGTTGCATGCATCAGTTGAGACATGATTATATATGGCACACAAGGGAAGAATTGTTTTATAAAAGACCAGTGGGTCCCACGTTTTATAGGCAGAGAGCCACATCCACTATTTTGGGGCCATCCATATAGTCATTATAGTGTGCGTTCGCTTATTTTAAGGCAAGTTAGGACATAGTCACAAAGCATTTGTTAACTAATAACTTAAAAGTTTTCGAACAATACTTAGGACCATTTGTTTGACCGCGAGAGAGTAATTCTATAGCATACAGTGTTTATGGTCTAGATTAATTTGATATTGGGTTTTGGGGGCGGGGCCCGCCAAAGAAGAAGTCAATCGGAACACCCACAGCGTAGGTTGTGCTGTTGTTGTGAAAAGCGAAATTGCTTACACGGAAAACATTGGCACTGACGTCAAACATTAACTCTGACGTCGAACTTTGGCTCTGACGTCATGCAGCTACGGGGTGGTAGTTAACGTGGGCGTATCTACCCTGACTACAGACGTCACTAGCAAGTTATGAATAATGTAGTTAAAACTAGATTGGATGAACTGACGTCAGAACTGTTGTCGAAACTCGAGTATCGGACCGCTATCGTCGCTATCGCCATGTTTGGTTTTAATCTAGAATATTGCTTGCGTTCTGACTATTCGCTATCATGTACATTCTTGTCTGAAGATGTGACGTCATTCTGGGTCTTCGTAATAAAAGGATGTGCGGACTGTACACCTCGCCTTTAGCCCGGAAAATGTCAGCCGAAAGCGAGTTATACTCTCCCGACATTGTAACATCAAGAATGTCGTAGCGTATGTACACCGCTTCAATTCTGTTCAAATCAAATGTTTGTGTGAATAAACCAGCCTGTGTTCAATCTAGACTGCTGGACTCCGGGGGGGGGCTGCCAAAACCGGGGGGAATTCTGCTAGGGGCTGCTGTTAGTCCAAGTGGAATGCCAAAATTTCCGGTGGTATTTGAAATTTGGGGAATGGGAAATTTTCCCCCGGAAACGGCCTACATGAAACACTGATGCCAGCCACCTATCTATTCAGTAATTTCAATGTGCGTACGCAAAAATTCAGGCGTGACCGTTTCTATTCAGTACACAACATCGCAAGCAATCTCACCCCCATCGGTGCTTTCGTACTAATTAGACGGCCTCTTTTTGTACTAATGCAATTCACAACTGTTCTCGCGGCAATTACTTAATTAAGTGTGTGATAACTGTGTTTTACATAGAAAATCTGCAACTGCTTTGTGCGGCGGATACGGTGCTTGTGTACGGAACCTTTGATGCCTATCCTAATCTCTTTTCTCAGAATGCACGTATTTAAAGAGGAGCGTCTTCTACCTTTGATCTATTGCCTTCTCTCAGACAAAAGCGCAGCGACCTACGTTGCAGTCTTTGGCATCCTGCAAACTGAAGCCGTTAAGGCAAACCTCGTGCTCCAACCTCGGCGATTTATTTCAGATTTCGAATCAGGAATAATCCGTGCTGAGACAGCATCCTTTCCTAATACCTCTCACAAAAGGCTGCTACTTCCACTTCACGCAGGCTATATGGCGCCAAGTTCAGAGTCTGGGTCTCGCCGGTCAGTATCGTAATGTTCGACACCTGATGGTACTTGGCTTCACCCCATTGACATTAATACGCACGGTTTTCATGCAGCTTGAAGCACAGGCTCCAGCCATTCTGCAAACTCATTTCAGTTATTTTCGCACTCAGTGATTAACTGCAGTTCCCCCCCCCAACATGGAGCAGCAGCCAAGAACTAATAACCACCTTGAGGGCTGGTACTACGGGTTTAACAGACTCGTAACCCAGCACCATCCGAACATGTGGCGATTGCTTGCAGCATTGCAACAAGAGCAAGCGGTAACCGACGTGACCATCCAACAACTAGCAGCAGGACAAGTAATTAACCGTTACTACTGGTGCGCATACTAGTGTAGACCGTGTTTTCCTATCTCTATAAGATGGAAGATTTAGCCTTGGCATTCCGGAAGTGACTATGTAGCACAAAATCCTCCCCAATGTCTGCTTGTAACTGGACATGCCCATGGAGAGAGAGAGAGAGAGAGAGAGAGAGAGAGAGAGAGAGAGAGAGAGAGAGAGAGAGAGAGAACAAATGAATGAACAAATGAACGAACGAGCGAGCGAGCGAGAGCCATGTCTCAAACATGAGGAGACAGTGTACTAAAAATAGGCTGGAGCCTTTCCTCTGGAAGGCAGCCCTTTTCTCCATCCACATTACCAAAACTGGGAATGTAACGGACTGGGCAGCGGTCAGCTGAACTGGCTGGCCAAGCGGCCAGTACTCCAGTCCGCACCGGTCCTAGAGCAAAGGGTTAACTATCCCACACCGAGGGATCCCTTTAAATACCCCAGAATATTTCAATTTGGGCCGTCGATGTAGTACCGAAGTTCGTGGCAACCGAAGAAGTCCTAGGCTCTGAGTCAAGCAGCGGTACTCCAGGTAATAATTTAGTTGTGTTCCCCAGTTTTGGTTCATTAAAGCATATCTATTTCAATCGTGTTATCTATAATTCCCCCTTATAATTTGGTGGAGAGACCAGTTTCGTTCTCCCTACCTTAAAATTTGACGAAAACTGCTGAATTTAATTTTATTTCACTATTCGTGTCTTCACCTCATTTCTCACGTCGTCATTCATTGCAACTACTTTCATTTCATCAATTCATCCAGTTCCTCTACGATCCGACTTCGCTCATTCACGTCATCCACACTCCGAACCCCCTCTTCTTCCTTTCTCGTCTCATCCCTTCCTCTATCCCGGGGTCTTTTCTACTGATTGCATTGATTCTTGACAACCCTTTTCGCCACTTTGATCAAGATCTCGTCACGCCTTACTTCCATCCACGCACCTCTATTCGCCGTCTCATCCTCAACCATCGCTGTTCATTCTTGGAGAATTCCCTGTGCTGCCCTCACTTTGCCGGTTTTCTTCGATTCCAAAGAGCTTTATTCATAAACTACGACTTTTACCACGACTCGTTTCAAACCTCGACTCCAGTGAGAGTCGGTTTCAGCGGGTAGTGAGTGTCGGAACTGTCGCGGCTGTACTTCAAACATTGAAGCAATTGCAACAATGTAGCCCATAGAAATGTTTTACTTAGACTTTAAACTGGAGTCGCATTCTGTACAACTGTCTAGTTCACCCATTAAATATTACAAAACATCGCTCAATCGAGTGCGCTCTCACTTTCATAACGGAGAAGTAATGTACGAATAAACCACTGTTTATCTATATTTGACAGCTATTGCGTTTTCATTGCTTTTACTTAGATGTTGTGTTTTCTGCGTGTTTTGCTTTGATTTTCGTGGCGTTTTAGTCAGGTTTAGCTACTGCATTTTACTTAGCTAGTTAGACTTATAACTTTTGGTATTTTGATACTGTCAGGGTTAACTTAATCTGGGGCTATAAAAAGGCAGATGGAAGGGACAAAATTCGTGATCTTCAGTTCTAGATATAGCTACTTCCGGTTTAGAGAGAGTGTGTTAGAAAGTTCTTGAAAGATGATAGCCTGAGATGGACTTTCAGGGCGATTTTTATGATTTAATTTTCAATTCTATTTTATTAAATGATTAAAAACTCGGTCATGCGTGTACATCAAGTAGAATGAGGTGTCACAGATACTAACACAGAGTGATCCTGCATTGTTGAACTGTACTAACACAAAGTACTCCAGGTTAATGACATGTACCAACCACGGGTATTATATATTCTTGTATTGTAAGAAATGTTCGCAGTGAATTATGAGTGAATTTATGTGCTAACGTTGTTACGTGAATTTCGAGATTTATTCTAAAATGGTCATTTGTCTTTTATCCAGAAGATGGCAACCTCTTACGGCGTCACCTATTTGTCACGACCTCCATGATTGTGATTTTACTTGTACGCTTCATGGCTTGCCTTGAACCGCCAGCAGTTAGACGTCTACATTACGGAATTCATTTTCAACCCCTTGGACAAACAAGTGCAAAGTCTGACGTCTTCTACCACACATTTTATTTCCGTCTACCGAGCATACCTGAAAGTCCTCCTGCTCAGCATACATGCTTTCTGGTTGACAAACCAGATGTATGTACTGAATACAAGATTATTAATGATATGATTGTATTATTTGCCAATAAAACCTTTAATGAGTTTAGAACACTTTTGCAAGCAGCATACGATTTACTCCCCAATGGCCCTCTACCCCCCCCCCAATTTGAAGAAGCCTAAACGATCCCTCTTTCCTGTTATAGGTACTATTTTCTCATCCTTATTTGGTACTTCCTCCGAGAACGATATGGTTCATTAAAGCATATCTATTTAAGTTCAATCTATAATTCCCTTTTATATCTCTA
Organism: Metaphire vulgaris; assembly: GCA_018105865.1. NCBI lineage: Eukaryota > Metazoa > Annelida > Clitellata > Crassiclitellata > Megascolecidae > Metaphire > Metaphire vulgaris. Next base: position 19,815,839 of record CM030835.1, read on the forward strand.
CAGTCAAATATAGTATACACTTCTAACTCTCCGTCAAGCAAGACTTCACACTCTAGATACAAATAAATATGCTATTATAGTTACCGTATTTTCTTGGCTATACTGCACACCCAGGCTACGCAAATAAAGATACAATATTACTGCTCGTTGGAACATCGGAAATTGATTTACCACTAATAATATTAAGCAATAATACGCTTTCTTTCTCTAACGTATGGTACACACACACATAATACGCACACATACGCATTCATATACGTCTACATATACATACCACCAAAAGCACCAAACGTGAACTTGATAATGGGTGTTTCTGTACATCTGCGAACCGTTTACGAACGGTCGATTCCTACAATGAGTCATTACTGAAACTTTCTACTGAAGATCTTGAGGTACATGATGGTGTGAAGTTCAATTCGATTTTCAATAACCTGAGTTTCTTCCATGTGTGTAATCCGGGCCTGCCACCTTGCGTAGCACATGATCTTTTCGAGGGTGTGGTATCCTATGATTTGCCACTGTTCTTGAAAGCACTAGTGAACAGTAAAGACCGAAATAAATGCAGCAACAAATTGTCAGTAGCTGTTATAAATAGAAGACTGGAGTGTTTCAAATTTCTTGGTGCTGATGCTGCTGTTAAACCACCACAGCTTAAATCAAGTCTCGATAAATTGTCTGGCTCTGCACCACAAAATTGGTGCTTTCTGCGAATACTTCCACTTTTGATTGCAGATTATACTGATGTCTGCAATGCAGTCTATCAAGTCATCCTTCTTTTACGGTCTGTTTGTGAACTGGTTATGGCTCCATGTATATCTATTGGTCAGGTGTGTGAGATGAAAGTACTTACTGAAGATTACCTAGAGAGAAGGCAGAACATGTTTCCAGATACTAAACTTAGGCCATAGCATCATTATATGACACATTATGCTCAACTGACTCTGCAGTTTGGACCGCTGATTAAATTATGGACAATGCGCTTTGAATCAAAGCATCAATACTTTAAGAGAAGTATTCGTTCATGTCAAAATTTTGTGAATGTACCAGGCCTGCTGGCGAGTCGCCACCAGGTGTGCCAATCTTATCTGTCGACAAGTTTGCGTTTTGATTGTGACATTGATGTTAGCAATGCCGATATTGTGTTGGAATCAGCGCTTTGCTACAGATGTAAAGCAACTTTTAATAACTGCAGAGGTGCACCCAGGGCAAGTTTTTGTGGCAGCTAAAATTAAAGGTACCATGTATAAGCGAAGCCATGTTCTGCCAATGAAAGGATGCTGTGCAACGAAAACACTTCTATTTGGTGAAATTCTGTTAATTGTAGTTCAAGGCCAGTCTAGTAAAGTTGTGGTGATTAGTCGCGATGCACATTTTGATTATTGCACCGGGTGATATGTCCTTGATCATGAACATGATGTACAAATTTTATCTTTGGATTGTATTGCAGATTATTATCCGTTACCAGTTTACAACATTGCCGGGCAATCCACTGTTGTTCTCCGTCATCAGGTTCTTGATCGTAATTGACCCTATTCAAAAAACGTGTTCTATTATTACAAGTGGTGAAAATGGAACAAATAAGACAGGATTGGTCTGCTGAACGCTCTGCAGAGTGTCGACTGGACCGAGTTTTAATAGCAAATTTACGTCACAGTTCATTTAATACAGTAATAGGAACGTGCTAGTTTTCTAGAGTCCAAAAAACGAATTTCAATTACAGAAAGCAATTTTAAGTTAGCCACGTTTTCCATTAAACTGTTGAAATTGTCGGCGATTTTCGATTATCAACGAGGTGGCCAATTATAAGTTTAAATGCGATCTCGAGACTACAAGACTTAGAGACGGACTTGCAGACAGACAGATGGAAAGAGAGATAGCGAGGCTACCTTGCACAATGACTTCTACAGCGACTTCGGAAACGCCTCAAGACATTGGAAGGAAAAACCCAAACATATTATATACAAAGACCTGTGGGTGTTCGCAATCACAATTTCGACTGGCGAAAATCTATTTGTTAAAACCGCAATTTCGAGACTTCGGAGGACCCAATTTAATTGTAATCGACTGAAACCAAGACTCCATTTGTCTTGTGGAACCCTCTCAAAATAACCATGAAGTCACGATACCAGAATATAAGATCAATGTTAAGTGACACTTTAATTAGTGTGTGTGGTCAATCACTTTGAAATGATAGTGTATTTTTAAATAATAAAATAAACATGGATTTGTAACACAGGAAGAGCACGACTGGGATTGGTAGTTTCCGCTAAGAATGACATTTCCTCCTCCTCCTCCTCCAAGAATGGCAAACCCACCCACTGAAACTATCCTAAAACTAATAACTACCAGTGGGAAACAATTTTACAATTACAAGTTTTGCGCATCAAAAAGTGACAACCCCATGTTTCCGAAGGTTTCAGGCGAACCCTGACAAATTGCGGTGCTGTTAAAGATACTTTTCAAATGTATCTTAGATACCGATACAGATACATGTGAGGAAATGTACCAAAGATACTGATACTAGATACTTTTTAAGATACTTTATTTAGACGTTAGTATTGATCAAAAATATTCAAGAAGAGTTTGTTTCAAAATGAACTTAGTGTGGAGAAAAATAGTCATAGATGCAATACAAATTTACAACCAAAGAGGTTGTCATATTAATCAAATTATATACCTCTTAATATGAATCCATGGCCTAAAATTAATTTAGTTTAAAGTATATTTGAAACGTACACACATCACCTATATTCAGTGTTGTGATCAAGTCCTTTCTCTGGAAGTCCAAATCCAAGTTCAAGTCCAGGACATTCAAGTCCAAGTCCAAGTGAGGGACCGTCAAGTGCAAGTGCAAGTCAGTTACCGTGAAGTCTGAGTCCAAGTCCAAGTCAGAGCGTTCCACTTCATTTGAACCCATAACGGCCATAAGTAAGGGTTAACTTATTCATTCACTTGGTTAATCATACAAATGAGAGCCGAATATTGCAGATAAGCTAAGTTAGCTTAGGACTACATAACCGGCCTCACCGCTTCAGTTACAGTTATCAATTATCAAGTTATCATGCCTCATTTATGAAACTTATCAACTATCGAATTTATTGTCGCACGTAACCAATGACAAGTTGACAACAGAAAATAAGCAGTGTCAGTCACTCCTGAAAACCGTTACATTTCATAAAAAATCAAGTTAGAGAGCATTGCATCTGACAGCCTGGCTCGACGAGGCTGCATGATAAGCCCACCCTGGCTGAAAACACGTTCCACTGCGGCGCTAGCTGCTGGTACTTGCAGTGCACGTAAAGCTGCAATGTACAGAGTTGGAAACGTAGATCGATAGTTAAAACCAAAAATTGATAATAATTCAAATTAGGAAATTTATAAGTTATAACATAACCTTTATATCAGTAAAATGATAAGATCACTAAATTTATTATAATATTATATTAATAATATTAATAAGTTAAGCAGTTTAACATGAGAACCAAGTCCTCTTTCTGGAAGTCCAAGTCTTTGACCATCAAGTCTAAGTCCAGAATCAAGTCCAAGTCCGCAATTTCCGGACTCGAGTCCACTTCAAGTCCAAGTCCTCGCATCACTGCCTATATTCACTATAATCAACCTCTTTTAGGATTTTAAAAGTATCTTGTATCTAATTTAAATGTACTAATTCACAGTTTTTATTTGTATAAAAGATACTGATACTAGATACTTATGAAAAATGTATCTTGTTACAAGATACTTTTGGTATCTAAGATATGTATCTAGATACATGTATCTTAGATACTTAACAACACTGACAAATTGTCACTCGACCTCCGTCACGGTCGTGACCCACAGATTGAGAACCACTGATCTAGTTGTTCAATGCTGAGTTCTTATTTCTGCTTCCTGTCTAGTGTACAAATTTCTTAGTAGGGAAATAAGTGTTTTGGCATGGTTTATTAGGATAAGTTAAATAATGGGGAGTGTGTTTTACGTCCTAACCCCTAAAGATATATAATTTTTACTGTAAGCTAATATTTGGTATTTGGTAGGAGTCTTAATACTTTGCATTTACAACAAAATTTTCTTGTCATCATGCAGTCATATTGGAGTATTGAAATATGTCGTCTTTTTCTTCTTTTACCAGTGCTATGTTTGGGATAATTTTTGATCTGACCTATTTATAATTGCTTTACCGCATTCATGCATTTGGTATCTCTTTTAGTTACGTGATTACAGTATGGCACGAACGAAGTCCACTGTTGCTGGAAAGAGTGGAGTAGAAAAAGGTAAAAGAAAAACTGCCTGCAAGAAGAGGGCAATACAGGGAGGAATAACATCGGTTTAGGCCAGGAACAGTGGCTCTTCGGGAAATCAGAAAATATCAAAGATCAACAGAACTTCTTTTAAGGAAGCTGCCATTCCAAAGACTGGCACGCGAAATAGCTCAGATGATCAAGCCAGATCTTCATTTTAACAATGGAATTGCAGAGGAGAGGAATTCTGCTGTTATAGGTACTCTTTTCTCATCCTTATTTGGTACTTCCTCCGAGAACGATATGGTTCATTAAAGCATATCTATTTAAGTTCAATCGGGTTATCTATAATTCCCTTTTATATCTCTACAGTCAAATATAGTATACATTTCTAACTCTCTGTCAAGCAAGACCTCACACTCTAGATACACAAATATATATATATATATATATATATATATATATATATATATATATATATATGCTATTATAGTTACCGTATTTTCTAGGCTATACTGCACACCCAGGCTACGCAAATAAAGATACAATATTACTGCTCGTTGGAACATCGGAAATTGATTTACCACTAATAATATTAAACAATAATACGCTTTCTTTCTCTAATGTATGATACACACACATAATACGCACACATATACGTCTACATATACATCCCACCAAACGCACCTGGCCTTTGGCTGAGGCCGACACTCACTCGGAACACACTTAGTCATTCTGACGGTGCGGCTTAACCTGGCGACTATTGGTGAATGCCAGAGGAAGGTCGTCACATAAGGATGGACGATTCCTTTAAATACGCAAGTCGCAAGTATTCGTGACCGGCAGTTGACAAAGACCCTTGTATGGGTTGGATCGGCCAGTCGTTGAAGACATCGAGGAAGGGAGCAGACGGACGATCATTGATCGACCAGGACATCAATCTGGGAAGTAACGCATTTGCTACGTATAATTATCAATTATAATCGGCTAAATTTAATTAGTTAGTCACTAAGAAAGGCTGTTTTTCATGTCGTCAATTGTGCTTTTATTGAGTTAACGCTATAGCTGTAGGTTGTCTTTCTTATTGTAAGTTATTCCTAAGCATGGCTTTTCATTCTTAAGCTGCAGACTCTAGGTTCATGTTCGGCCATCTGCTTGCTTACTTACTTACTCGCTCACCTCTCCTGTGACTAGTCTATCCCCGTAGCTCACGTCACCGAGACTTCTAGACTCTACATCAGGTCTAATCGTCCAGTTACTATTATAAGTGGCCATACAGGGTCTTGGTGATAATATATCGCCATGGATAAGATAACGAAGCGCTCTGGAGAAACAGCAGATGTTGTGAACTGGGTAGATTTTTCCCTTTCAACTGTTTTTGTTTTCAATGCCTCCCAAAACGGAACCTCCTCTTCTTGTGAAGCAATATCGGCCGCTATGAGCGCAGCCTTGCCCGGAAGCAGCTGCCGCTCGAGGCGCTAGTAGCGACCTATATAAGAGTTAGGAATCCGGAAACTCCTTCTTACGCCGCAGATTTTTGACAAGGAAGATTGTACTCTGGAACGCATACTCGTATAACGGACGGAGATTAAAACGTTCTCAAGGATAATCGGGATGTTTCGTGCATGATACTGGGATAATAAACGTTAGATATACTTTAGATACGTTGGACATACATTAGATATCGGTCCTGTGTAAGATTTGTGGGATTTTCGTATATTGCGGCGAATTTACTTGCCATCCTGAAGGTCTGTAACTAATGCTCTTGTCTTATGATGATTTACATAATAAATGATTTAATATTTGAGGAAGACGGTCTTTGCACGGTCTAATTAATGTCTTACACGTCTTCGATCCAAAAGACTCTAAATTTATCTCAGAGCTGGGTCCACGTGCTATAGTCACTCGCATCATCCCGGTGTAAAGAAGAGCGATTATATAATATGAGATAAGCTGAGATATTGTGGGTATAAACGTGATGTACATTCCATTACCACTACCAACTCTCCACTGAATTACGAACTGATTAACATTTCCGACGAAGAACATGATGCGCAACATGATCAGGTCACCAGCCAAGCGCCCGATTCGATTGAACAGCTGCCTTCTGAGATAGCACCGAATTTACTGGACCCAATTCCGGAAATGACGCCGTCATCATGGATGATTCTGAGGGATCGGCTCTTGTCGCTACGACGCGGATTATCGACTGGGATGCATCTGATTCCGTACAGTGTCACGTAGTCGCCGTCGATTCTTCAGTCTAGCGAATTTCTAGATCTGGTCAACCAATGCAGACAGAAGATTCTCGCTGATCGCAGCAACAAATATGTCTATATCAAGGAGTTTGCAACTGAACTGAAGGCATACAAGGCAAAGCTACTAAAGCATCCTTGCAAGATAAATCACATCAGTGGTCTGAGGAGAAAGAGGAAATTGATTTCTGAAGATGAATGCAGTTCAAAACGACTGAAATTAGAAAATGCAAAGGGCAAGAGACCATGTTGTCATAAAGGGTCTTCAGTTCTTGCTCAGGTTTTCAATCCTCGGAAATAACGACTGAAATACCAGAAAACAGAAACTGCACAGTTGAAGTTAGCAGAGGTGACTCGGAAGATGGCGAGGGAGTCAAGATGGTGGGTCAAGATGAGGTCAAAGGAGGTCAGAGTAAGACTCTTGAAAAGGTAAAATTACAGGGGAAGAGTGATTCTGAAGCAACATCTTCATGTCAGCGAGCTCAGCTGATGGAGTCAGTGGCTGATTGTCAGTCGCATGACGTCAATCTGACAGCAGCAGAGCGAGTAAGCAATGTTGCTTTGGAGAACATCTTCCAAGAAGAAATGTAAGACAAAATGCATGAGAATCGACTTCAGAAGGTTGATGACAAATTAGAAATACTGCTCATAGTTATTATTCTACAAGTTACTTAATTCATTTAAATGAATCAGTTAGAAGTGAATTCGTATTAGTTGTTTTTAAAGGCTTGAAATTAATTTTGAATTTAAACTAGCAGCAATTGAAACCTCAATCAAGAGACTTTTTGAATTACTGTTTGACTTGGGACATAGTTGACAATACATGGATTCAACTGTTGCATATGAATACTCATTGTGGGCACTAGACTAAACTTTGATTGAGTGTATTTGAGTGTCACTTGGAAAATTGGATATTTTGGTGACAGCTAAATGTAACTTTTATTGAAAATAAACTTGGAATTGAGTTTTAAAAATAAATTTTGCTTTCTTTCTAAAGGTATTCAACAAATTTGCACAGAAACAAGAAGAAAATGATAATGATGACAAGGTTGTCGTGGATAAAATGCAACTGATGGCAGAGATGGAAGACAGTGATGTCTTGGATATTGTGGATGAAGGTAAAGAAGTTGACAGCCAGGAAGAACATGATGAGGAATTGGAAGGTGAATGTCATTTGACAAGAGAAAGTGAAGATGTCATCTGCTCTGATGAGAGGAAGATCGAAGAATCTGTGGCCTTTGCATTGGACGAAAGGGGTCGCTGTGATGATGATGTAGAGGCAGGGAGAGTGAAGACAAGAAGAACATCCATTGAGTTCAACCATCCTGCTGAGGCTGCAGTAGACAGACCAGAGGATGAGAAAACTCACAGCTGCTCTGGGCATTCACGTGACAGGTGTGTCCCATTTAAGGAGTTTAATTTTTGAGCCTTAAGTCCGTTCATCGGCTGGTAATGATGAGCAAAGAGATGACAAGCACTTCGTTTCGGATTCTGGAGGCACAGAGCACTTGCTGCGTCAACCTACAAAGAATCAATCTCAGTCGCTGACTGACATCTCAACAGTTGAGGATGTTAGGCTGTTATCGCCTTTTGACGTAACATCAGATGACGTCATCTGCATAGACGATGATTCTCTGTCATCGCCACAGTCAGCGTCCACTACTCTGCACTTCTGTCACTTATCCACGATGTCAGACCTCACTCTCACTGCAGACATACCGAGTGCTCCAAGTGAAAGCGTCGTGAAGAAATACATCAGGAACCATTCAAGTCCATCCACTTCTACTTTGGTCCCACAACAACAAAAGGAACAACTGGTTGGCAACGAGACAACGTTGCTAAGCTAAGATGATGATGTTATCATGGTTGATTCAGGAGAGGAAGATGATGATATCGTGGTTTAATTCAGGAGACACTCTTTGCAGAAACCAACAGGCAAACAGTATTGCAGTCTGTCAACCATTTTGGAGCAGGTCATAGCACACGACAGCTGCTTCACTCAAGAAACTACAACCAGATTGTTCGTCTAAACAATTCACAGAAGTACGTTGTGCCAACACAGAACCTTCAATGCGCGTCAGATGCACGGCAGCACAACAGCCCTTGTGTTCAGATGAGAGGAAGCAAGAAGTCATATGACTTAGGACCACAGACTCAGTTGAGTGCCTTTCTGGAATTAGACAGGATCAGCAGAAACACTCTTTGTGCTCAGAGACACTCTTCTGTGTTCAAGAATCTGTAGAAGAAACATGACTCTTCACCAAGGACATCGATTGCAGTAGAATTTATCGTCAAGAATTAAAGTTTATCTGAATTGGCAATATCTGTATTTCAGACAGAGGCTTTCCGTTTCTGTGTTTAGTAAATGGGTTATGCAAGTTATGTAGCAGTCTACAGTAGTAATGTAAAGTACATTGAATACTTTGAATGGAGAATCTTTTCTTTATCAAGCAGTCATATGGAACTTGCTTGCTTTGATTTTTCTGAGTTTTCTGAGTTTTCACCATTTCGTGAATCTCGATTTTGCTTTTGAATTGCAATACTTTTGTCGTCTGTGTAGTGATGAGCACCAGTTGGGAAATTACAAGTTGGATATAGACTATGTTATGGCTTAAAGTGCGGTGGAATGAACAATAATGCCATAAATGAAGATACAGACATTGGTGGACTTGCATTCGGATTAGCACGTAGCGTTGTGAGATTGTTGTGATTGTTTGGTTGATTACATGATTAAATATAATTACTGCATAATGAGAAACGGTGTATGTGTTGCTATCGCTGACTCTGTCTGATCCATCCTCCAGCGGACTGGGTGCGGGCATAGGTTAGATAATAGAGACGCCACCCTTATAGATACACATTCGAAGGAGAGACGGTCGATATAGAGGGTGGGGATCGTCAAACAGTTATACCCAATATGTACTTGTCAGTGAAAGCCAATATTCAAGCACAAGTCGATAAAGTGTGCTTTACAAGTGATGCGTGGACTATCGACAATAATTTACCAGCATTTTTAGTCTTAACTTCTCATTTGATTGATAGTAACTGGGATAGACAACATGCATTTTTGCAACTACATCTCCTAGAAGGGTCGCATACTGGGGAAATGCTGGCTGCAGAACTTTTGTCAATTTTGGATGTGTGGAAATTAGTGGGTGAGGAGCTGTACTTTGGTACGAGACAGTGGCGCCAATATGGTAAAAGCATCACATGTGGCAAATCTTTTTGACTTAGTGTGTTACATTCACACTTTGCAATTAGTTGTTGCCTAAAGTTTAAAGGTACAAAGGGCGGTCTTGTACCCACTGAACAAGAAGCACCTGAACATATCAACTGGGAACTCACCAAAGAATCCCAGCCAGATCATTTCACAACGGAGGACGTAAGGATGCCAGCCGAGGGTGACTCCGTAACTCTCAGGACAGCATGGGCCAGTCATTCAGAATCCGGGGAGAGAGCCCAAGCTCCAAAGATCTCTGCAACAACCAGCGCAGCCAACAAACAATTCATCCACGTGTGCTCTTAATTGGTGAGAACACCCACAATCCGAATCTGAAATAGGACTATCACTGGGCCTGAAATTTATTGAGCACCCCACAATACCTAAAATTGAAATCTATAAAGCCCTTAACCAATTGAACAGAAAAATCATTCACTGGCTCCATCAAGAATCCAAAAAAAATTCTGACGTGTTCTAGACCTGAAATACTCTAATGTTTCAAAAATTTTCATAGCGCTTGCCATGTAGCACAATGCAAAGTAACATATATGTGACGCTATGCGTAATATAATAAAACAAAAGCAAAAGTCAAGCAAAAGCAGCATAATAACACACAAGTTTAAAATATCTTTAATATGTGGTAAGAAAAATTTTAAACTCTACTGTAAAAACAATATAATTCGAACGATCCTCGTCCCAAATTCGCCAGTGGCGACACGATCGGAGAACATCGGTCGTGTGGTGGCGCTAGTGGTGGGTTGAGGGGAGATGGTGAGCATGGTATGTAAAGTTCTGGGTCTCTTTGACTCTAGCTTTGGAAGAGAAAGGACGAGGAACTGAGAAAGGGGCTAGAAAAGTATTGAGCAACGATGGATGTAGGTATAAGTTGCGATTTCTCCTGTTTTTATTGATATATCGATCGGTAAAAGTTAGTTAAATCTAGTTAAATCTGTGTATCGTTTCGCATTACTCGTGTCACACTATATTATTTACATTTTACATACAAGGGAGCTCCACCGGCAAAGTGTGACTCCTAAATGTAGAAGAAATCGATTCCAAGCAAGAATGGGAAGAGATTAGATCAACGTCAGCGAATCGCCCGATCGCTGCCTTCTCTACGGGTGTCGTTCGAGATTATTCGGTTTCCTGGACAGACGGCAGCCACCGTTTTCGTGCTCTAGCCAATAGACAAGACGCCGAATCTGTTTTGACGTCTCGCAACCGCGAGGCGTGACATAAGTCCAGTCACAGTCGTCATCATCACCTGTCTTCGACAAATGGAACTCGGCAGAAGGACGAGTTCCTTTTGTCGTTTCATCTGACGAAAGTTCTTAGGACTGAGCATGAGTCAAAATTTCTGTCTTCATCAAAGCGCAGATCGTCTCGTTCCTACCGTTGTCATGTCATCCGAAACATTTATTGCTAATGCGCTTTCTATACTACTTTGCAACAAAATTTTTTCTAGTATCTTGTGTTTGGCTAGGTGTTGGATTTAATTTTTATATTCTCATCGTTGCAAGTTAGAAGCTTCAACATTTTTCGAGTAACCAACATAAGTACATACTAGGTGTCTTATGTTGGTATGGGAATGCACATGAATTACACCTCAGTGTCAATGATAAAGGAAGCACGAAGGTATATGGAAAATGGGAAATGACAATGAAAATCCCTCGCTTCTCTTAAATGTATGCAGCAGCGCTATGGCTCAATGGAAATGACTAAGTTAAAGTCAATTTTGTTCTTGTTGCCCGCAGTTTGATTGAAGGTCGCTTATAAATAAGGACTGAATAAGGACGAATGGTAATGATAATTGACTGAGAATAATTTGTTGAATGAACGCATATAATAAAAATAGGCATTACACCAGGTAGGGCGCGCCCTAAGCTTTCATATCACACCGGGAGGTTCGCTCCATCGGTGGTCGTGAAGCGCTATGTATAATGAAGAAAGACTGCACTGCGCTCGATTATAAGTTTAGTCGCTCCACTCAAGAAGATGCCGACTGCACTATGGCTCAATTGCCCAACGACGATATGAAGCAGTTGATCATCGAGCAAGAATGCAATGGAGGTTAGCACTCAACTTTGTGATACATGTTATCGCTTGACGAGCTCAACGAAAATGTAGCGATGTACATGACGTATCTAGTAAACAGCGCCTTGTAACAAAACTAAAAGAAACTCAAGTAGGTTAAATTTAATGTGAAGTTAATCCGAGCTGAAGCATGAGTTTCTAACTCTATCAAGTTCTGTCAACTGTAAAACATTCAAATTCTAATGTTGTCTTTAACGTTTGACAATAATTAACTTTGTGGCGTTGTCACGGTTTTGCGACGTCACAGCAGTATACATCACTGGCTGATCTTACTAGGAAACTTGCAGCACGTGCTGTTAGATGTTAGATGTTTTAATTTACTTTTCTCAGTATCTGGGCCACAACATCTTCCGATTAAGTCGGCAATAACACAAGATCAAAGTAGGCTATTTAACTTAGCAGTCTGGTTTGAATCAGTATCCATTTGAAAATTAAAATAACCAGACAGAAGGTAGAGACATTAAATGCTCAAGTAACAGCCGCACTGCCTTCTGGGATAGTCTCAACCCAGTTGTGTAACACCGCTCTAAAAGCCTTCACCATCGTCTATCGCTGGACAGCAGCCACCGCCTGTGCGGTACTACTGAATGAAAGAAATAACTGGTTTTAAAACTTAGCAACAGTTTCTGAAATTTCGTCTCCTATATAATAATACGCTGAAAGGATTAGAGACAGGGCTTGATCGTGGGGGGGTGGCACGATGGATGAAACGTGTGCAATGAACATGCACGTCTAAGCTGTGAAGACTGTGAACTTCAGTCGTGACTGGCATAGCAGTTTTGGAATTGAATTGTGCTCAAGATACGAGACTTATAATACTCAGACAATGCTAAATGTGTGTCTTCTATGCATATAAGCACTAAACATTATTTTCTGTTTCATAATTCACGTGACATGTACATGGAACTCTCTCGTGCATCACCGCACACAGGCGCACGGGATGGAGGCGAGTGGGAACGCCCTTCCGTCCTACCGTAAATCCGTTGATACAAGTGTAGTCCATCAGTTATAAGTAACCAGAGGAAAACCAATGTTGTTGTCATCGTACTTTTCCATATCCACATATCCCTATATCTTCACCATATAGTCCGAGCTGATGACTATGGCCTGGTCTACCACGTGATGGTTCAGATCATATCGTGTTCAAATGTTATTGGTTACACTCACGTAGTTTGTGCATGTGACATTATATCATGTGATACAGAATTGAATAAAAGCTAGCGGATGGTAAAGGGGACAGACAGACTTCAAGCACTCGCTCTCAGACTCTTCAACATCGGGGCTGAGGCGAGGGTCGATCTGCTCCTGAACTTGAAGCGGCATTAACATCTACGTCTCGTCTCAACTAGTTCCCCAGTAGTAGGCCACACCCAATATCTGGTCTACTACGCAAGTATAGACGCTGCAACCAGGTTCCTGCCCGACGGCATCCAGGCGTGACCTCCGACCTACGACGATCGGAGGCGCGACAGCAGGCCCTATCCGAGGATCAACCCTGCCGGCGTCGAATGGAATCCATCGGACCCTAGCTACAGCCCCAGTCAAGCAAGAAGCATCAGAACGACCGACGATGGGGGAGCGCCTGGAACTGTGGGTGGAGGTCGCGTGTCGCTGGAACCGAAAACTTGTCAAACCTGTCATTCGTCAAAAATAAGTTGCGTTGAACAATGGGACAAGATCGCCTTCAAGCATTGTTACTGGCTTCTGTTGAAAAGGACATTCTGCTGCAGTTACAGGACTCTGACTTAGTTGCTAAATTTGCCAGCAGAGCGGACCGTCGAATGTTACTTGCATAATCATATTTGCAGAAGACATGCTTATATAATAATAATAAATATTATTATAAACGAATCATCAGTGTAAACAAATGAGTCGTGTTTTCACATTTCAACTAGCTGTCATTACTGCGCCACGTCCTCTTTTGCCCCTCCCCCCAACCCAAAATTCCTCCTCTGGAAGGCAGCCCTTGGCTCTACCCTCATTAGACTCAAAAAAATATTCCCTCATTTTTTGAGGGAAGTAGTTCCATCAACTAAATATTGAGGAAATTTCCCTCACAAATGAGACAAAATTCCTTAATCGTTACTGAATATTAACTCATATGCTGAGGGGATATAATCCCTCATCAGTAGTATGAGAGAATAATCGGCAGCAATTGAGGGAATAGACTCCCTATATGTGGTAGTGTTAGTGGCTGGTTGACTGACAGCAGAGAGCAGAGGCTGAGACCGGTTAGCGGTGTAGGCTAGGGGCTGGAGCCAGTCATGGTGTCAACAGATCTAATAATAGCAGTTTCTCTGGCCTAGAAAGCGTACCCGTTTCCGTTTGCTGTTGATGTCGGTGTGAACTACTGAACTTGTGCCTTGTTTCGAAAACGTGACTATTTTGCTGGCCGTATTATCCGAAAGTAAATTCAAATAACGAATAGCGTGTTATTGTGCTAACCTATTGTGCTCATGTTGAGTATCATATAAAATGGTCGGATTTGTTAGAGGCCGCAATGGCCTTGCGCCTCGTACTAATTCAGTTCTCTAGTAGTCTAGTTAATCTAATCATTTAAGAGCACGAGCTATTTGCCGATGCGAAAGGCAAACTATATAGGCCAATAAAATGGGTACTTTAGCGGCTAACTCCACGTAGCGATATAAGACAAAGTATACTGGCTTGTGCTCTCAATTAGAAGTTAATTTTGGCTGTCATTGTCGCATTAAATCATTTGGGTTATAAGTGAAGTTTGAACCTGCAGTGAAATAAGATTTTCAACACCTTTTCACATCCTTTTAGCATATAAATTTTCACTTTATCCGTTTTCATCGTTAATTTAGTATTTAAATGTCTATTTTGTTTCAGATGGCTCCTAAACAAATGCTACGTGTATATGACCACAATCGTTCACAGAAACATGTAGTAATTTTTTGATAACGAGGCCGACGGGTCGCAAATTTTAAATGCTGGTATGAATAATTGAATATTTGGTTGTTTCTCTACAATAGTGCACTGATAATTATAAAAGAACATGCCGCTGCTTTGTTATTTGTGTTCAAAAGCTTTTTCATCTTACGAGTTTTACTTGAGACATCTTCTGTTGGGGCATGCATTGCACTTTGTTGGCAGTATAGTTAAATGCGGGCAGGAAGGTTGTCCGCATTCTTTCCAACAATTTCGGTATTTGAAATCACATATCATTAAACATCATTCGCAATTGCTCAACCAGGAAGCCGAATTAGGCGAATATGAAGACACTTGAATACTTTCTTTAAGTTTGTTGAACATAAACTTTACAAATTATGGGAAGGGGCATGCAAGGTACAGCCGTCCATTAATGATATTGCTCATCAACTTAAAATACATTGATAAAAGAAAATTGTTGCTGAATGAAAATGAGACAAGCAACTTGTTCATTGAATATCTGGAGTAGAAATTCCTATTTGAATTGTTAAAATAATTGATTTCATTGCACATGATTTCTTCACTTATTCTGTTCTACAAAATTTGAAATGCATGAATTTGGGCCTTTTCATTATCTATAAATTACTATGATATGCTTTTCTGTCTTAAACTTGTATTGCATTTGAATAAATAAATGTTCCCTGTAATTTTTTCTTATAGTGATCTTTATGTCAATACTATAATGATGTACTGTTATGCACATTTACATGACACCCCGATGCATATATAATTGCATCTTAAAATTATATTACATTATACTAATGTTAAATAATTGTGATTATTTTTCTCCAATGGTAGTATAGTCTTAATTGTGCGAACTTTTTTTTACTATTATGATGTTTAGTTACTCGATTATTTGAAAAACAATCCCATAGTTTTTAACAACGAGACTATAGATTATTTAATATACGGAGTGGAGATTTGTCCACGAACTGGAAGAAAGCATCTACAGGGCTTCGTTTGCATGAAGGAGAGGACGTCGGAAAAAGCAATGCTTCGTATGAGTAGCAAAACTCATTTCTCTAGCACTAAATGCTCAGTAGCTGACAACATTGCATATTGCAAGAAGGGTGGGCTTTTCAAAGAATTCGGCCAACCGCCTAGTGAAAAGTGGGCAAAAGGTGCTGAAAAGCTGTAAGCTGTTAAATATGCAAAAGGGGGCATTTTGACGACATAAATGCAGCTATTTTAATACCACATTATGCCAACATAAAGCGTTTGCGTGCCGACGAGTTGGCCAAGAATACAGTTGAAAGACTGGAATCCGACTCCACGCCTGGCCTTTGGCTGTGCGGTGCGCCCAGGGTGGGAAAAAGCTTTTTTGCATGCCAATTCTGCGAGCAGAGGACTGTCGTACTATGTCAAACCATCTAATAAGTGGTGGGACGGGTACGACGATGAAGACATTGTTGTAATTGAGGACGTCGACAGAGTGGCGGCCAGATTTCTGTCACACCTAATTAAAATCTGGTGCGATGAGGGCCCATTTCGTGCAGAAACAAAGGGCGCATCTCTATACATAAGGCCGCAAGGCTTTATAGTCACTTCCAATTACAGCATAGATTTTCTATGGGGTGGCAGATTCCTCTTTGGCGGCTACTATAAGCAGGCGATTTTTACAGCCTACTCTTAAAAGTCGCCAGGACTTGGAAAATATAGTTTGGCAAGTGCCTCTTCGTTATAAAGGAAAGGAAAAACAATCGACTGGCACTACGGACTTTGTTGAAGACGGGCAAAGGCCTGGATGTTCCTTTTGGTCGGAGGGAAGTAATGGGCACAATGAGTGCACTTCTGCGACACCTTTGCAGTTGTTAGAAACTGATAGAGATGCCGCTGTTGCTAAGACAAATAGAGCGACAGTGACAGCGACAGTTAAAGCGACTTGTAAGAAGAATTGGACGGGTGCAAAGAATTCTTCGAAAAAGAAATGGGCTGCTGAAAAAGATGATGCTTACATGACGTTGGTGGAAAAAGACCAAAGGACACTCTCTTCTGCTGCTACTTCTGCTCCTCCAAATACTGCTTCTCATGCTGTGGACAACGCTGGTGAAGACGGAGACGACGAGGATGAGGACGACAATGGGGACTTTTTGGAGGAGGCGAAAAGAAAGGAAGAAACTCTGTGCAGTACGTTATAGCTTTTAAAACTTCTTAGCTTTTTGGTGTAGTGTGATGACATTTTATAACATAGACTTATTATATTAAAAACATTTATATTTATATAATAAATTATATTATATTTCTTTTAATATATATAAATATATATGTATATATACTTATTTATTTATAGTATGTGGTTCTTCTGCTTATGCCTTTAACACTTTTGGCAAAAGGCGTGTTTTCACTTTAAAATTTAGGCAAAGGAGAGGACAACGACGTCGTCGGCTGCAGCGAAGAAGAGTACGAAGATGAGAACATTGTAGCTTCCTATTTGGAGGAAGAATTCGTTCTTTCGCAGCCTACGATACAGTATTCGTCCGACTTCTGCTCGTCGCAAAAGGTTATAACATTATTAAATTTTTACTCTCTCATGCACTTAGGAAGCACTAACTCTTAGCTACAAACAAATTTGTTTTCTTCGTCATTATTATTTCATATATTTCTGTGCACATTTACTGCATTCTATATAGACATTTCTATAACTTTCGGTGCAGATTTCGAAATTACTAAGCCTGTTTATTGCTTAGTACATTTCTTTATTCATATTTCTATAACCTTATGAACATTTTGGTAAATATAATTCCATAATTTCGTTCATTTCTTAAACTTTATATGCTTACTTATATAGGCCTATGATTATTTAAGTATATATATATATATATATATATATATGATTCTTTTCAATTACTTGCATACAATTTTATATGATTCTTTAAAAACGCATATGCACAATTCATTTATATATATATATATATGCGCTTTCTTTTTATTTACTTCTATATATATATTTCTATTTTGTTTTATATATATATATGCACTAATGCTTATATATATATATATATATATATATATATATATATATATATATATATATATATATATATATATATATATGTTTATTTTCTCTTTACCTTCATATATTTTTATAAATTTCTTCTTGCTCTTATGTGCAAAAATAGCTATATTTATGCATCTTTTCATTTTCTTGAGACATGTTTATGGGCATTTCTATAAGCTTATGCAGAATTCCGTAAATATATATGCATCTTTTCATTTCTTCTTTTGCATTTTTATGCATATTTCTATACGCTTATGTACAGTTGTAAGCCTTTGCTTACTGCTGGCACATGTTTTCATTTATACTTGTTTGCAGACGGAGGAGTGGAAGTAGAAGCCATTATAATTAGCGACGATGATGTTGAATTGGAAAATGAGCTTTCAGGGCTTCTTTCGCATCATAGTAGTTTGAACGATGCCTTTATTGTCCCTGACACGGATTTCGAAGACGAGTACGCGGAAAAAGACTCTACTGGAAAAGCCATGGAAATGGAGGACGATATTGCTGTTGTTATGGAAACAGATGATGATGAGGAGGGCAGACACGGAAACTATGACAGTGCACTTTCGGGTACACAGAATTGTGGTGGAGGATTGCTTCTTATTTAAACGTCTAAGTGCATTGTTAAATGTCTTTTAATTACATTTCTTAAATTCTTTAAACGTTAGCTATTACTATTATGTGCTTATAGATTTCATTTTACTTAACTTTTGATACTTTATTTCTTGCTTCATTTTTACTTAATTTTTTACTAATTTTTTGCCTCTTTCTTCTTCAGCCTTTCCGCCAGCCTACCCGTTTCGCTCGACAACGCCTGTCAATTTGGAAACAGCCGTAGACGATAATGACAGCTTTGGTGGCGAAGATACAAACGTCGTTTCTCGGATTGGGAATCTGCTCACAGAGGCGGACAGCGATGCTTTCTTTTTTACAGAAAATGCAGTTGGATATCAATTTATATTTTATGAAGCAATACTTTAAGAAGCATTAATAGCTTATTTTCTAAATAATTGGACATATTAAACTTGTATTGCATTTTGAAAATTTGTCATTATTATACTATTAAGATGTTTGTTTACTCACTGATTTGAGAAAAATGATTGGTTTTTGCATTGAATATCATTTTATATTTTCTGAACCATAACTTCATGAACCATTAGTTTCTTATTTTTTTAAAGATTTGGCCATATTAAATCTGTATTACTGTTTGACAATTTGACATATTATACGTGTATTATATTTTTATAATTACACGCTATACCTGGTGTCTATATTGCAATATACTTTAATTATGTTACCATCTACTATTATGGTGTATTTTTGCACTGACTTGGAATTAATAAATGTGGTTATACAGTAAAACCTCTTTAGCTCGCCCCTCTTTAGGTCGCCAAACTCCCCTCTCGCCATTGATGGGTCAAGAACGGATTTCCACTCATGTAAAATAACTCATTTAGTCGCCAAAAACTCGCCGCTCGTCGCCACAACTTTTAAAATTCCATGCCTATGTATTATGACCTCTTTTGCTCGCCATAGTAGCAACTTTACTTATCGGTTTGACCGTTTATAGGCCAAGCTCCCGACCGACTGTTTACACAATTAATGACCCATCCCCTCCCTCCCCGATGAATACATCGGTGTTGATAATCAGCTATTAACCTGTCAGCTAATGACTGGTGAAGGGATTGTGGTAGAGGTCTGCACGGGGGTGAGGGGGCAAGAATCTGACCCTGACAGTTGACCTCCCTCCCGCCACTCTCGCCCCACCCTGCGATGGCCAATCCCGCTCCCGTGGCTTTTGTCTCCAACCCAGCAGTCCCCGTGGCAGCAGACAATGGATCGGTTTTACAAAACTTTTCACCTGTAGGGTAGGGCGTAGGCCTGTATGCTGCTGTATTACATCAGCAGCAGGTACTCTGGTCTGCATTATCAACAATACGAAACACCGACGCAGCCTACCAGCTTAGAGCCTTTTCCTTTACAAGTTTACAGTTTCTCGTAGCCGACCTGCCGTCTATACGTGAATATATAGCAACCTGTCATTAGTTCATGAGCTGACCCGTCCCTACTGGTATCCGCGGGGCACCCAAAATTCTCATCTCAACCCCCGTGGGGGGGCAAGCCTACTGTAGTTTCAGTAGTGAGCATTGTATTCGTTAAGCCGCCAAACTCGCCTCTCGCCAAACTTTCAACCTTGACCAATAGTGGCGGGCTAAAGAGGTTTTACTGTATTGAATTGGAGTTCCTTATATATTTGATGAGAATTGTCCACTCACTAATTTATATTCAAGGGAATACATTCCTTCAAAATTTATATTAAGCGATTTCATTCCCTTAAAATTGGTTTCTGAGAGAATTGCCCCTAACCTTTCCCTCAAACTTCGAATGCGGGATTAATTCACTTATTAACATCTATTCTAGTGATTGCATTCCCTCATCATTCCCTCAAACTTCGAATGAGGGATTGATTCACTTATTTACATCTATTCAAATGAATGCATTCCCTCATAATTCCCTCAAATGTGTATGAGGGAATTCATTCTCTCATATTTGTATTCCCTCAAAGTGAGGGAAAATTCTGTACAGTAATAGGAGACGGATTATTCCCTTAAAAATTCTCTCAATATTAAAGGAATTTTTTTTAGTGTACCAAAATTGGGAATGTGGAGCGGACTGGACAGCGGTCAGCTGAACTGGCTAGCCGAGCGGTAACTATTCCAGTCCGCATGAGTCCTAGAACAAAGAGTTACCCACCCCAGCCTGAGGGATTCCTTTAAATACCCTACGATAGTTCAATCTTGGTCGAGGAACTATCGAGAGAAGTCCCGTGCTCCAGTCGGTCAACATCGATGCTACAGGTATCGTGTCCTTTGTTTTATTAAATATTATATTCATATCTTGACTTATTATTTCTTCATTAAGTTCCCCTTATAGTGAGCCAAGTTTCCCCCTTATAAGATTATGCCTGCCAACGCATGAGACATTGAACTAAGGTTGTATATTAGGAAAAGATAGACAGACGAGAGTTGAGTTGCAACCTACAACTGGGCCTGGTGCATAGAGGATAAGCTTACATGCAGTATCATAGGGTATGTGGTTTGGGTCTAGAAAGTAGGAGTATGTGCCGTATAGGCCCGGTTTTTTGTAATAGTTTATGTCATTGTCTTAACATGTGTAGTAATCGCTATATAAAGTGTAAACTGTGGTTTATGGCCAGCAGGCAAAAGGGAGTTTATGGGCAGTGATCGTGAGCGAATACGAGCCCCTGTGACGGCGAAGGGGAGAAGGGGAAGACGCGCGGCCGACCGACGAGACAACGTCTATAAAAGAAAGGGAAGACAAAGAGCAGGGCTTTTTCTTCTGGGCGTTTTGGCTTCCTCGACTGTTTTCGGGGTTTTCTTCTCGGGGGTTCTGACAGGAGACTGTCGAGAAGAACAGACTTGGCAGAAACTGACGGAAAAGAAACATCCTGGGGAAGGGAGGCGGAATAGTTTTGCCTGATGCGTTATATGGTTATGTGCTTATGCTGTATGAGAGACACGATTAATGATTCGAATGTTTAGGGCTTGAACACTAGTGTTAATGCACATGCAGATTGGAGCGAATGTATATGTATTGAAGAGCTTGTAAGCATAAATTATTTATTGTCTGATTGCTGATAATAATAACACTTTACGATGACAGATTGTCTTATTAATTGTGACTGTCTCTGCCTGACCTGTTCTCGACTCAGGCCGTAAGGCTGATCGAACCAAGAGCGAACATAGGGCCATAGAGAAAGAGAGAGAGCACCCCCACGTTCAGATAAGTATATAAGGGAGGTTATAGATTAGCGAACCTTGGCACAAGGACGACATACCTCGCTCTCCCCTTCATACCTTGCTTTGGTGTAATATGGAGAACATTTTTAGTTCTTCCCAAAAACGATTTTTAACTGTTTACCAGTTTCGAGTATGTTCCAAACCACAGTTATTACGAAGTTTGAAGGACAAAAACGCTGGTATAATCTAGGGTTTGTTGCAGAACAGTCAGTTGTGATCATAGAGGTTGCAAACGTAAAATCATGCGGCTATAGGCGTTCGTCTAGCGTCTGAGAAAAAAGTGGCTGTCTGCCTCAAATCTTATAGCCAACGTAGATTGCGTTCCATTTCAGGTGATTTACTGCACGCTGACGAAATATAACAACGCTGTTGAAGTAGTCAAGCAAATCTTGAATTCAGTTGAGGCTGTAACCTTGACAACAGATAGCTGGACATCTGTTTGCACGGAAAGCTATATTTCCGTCACTGCGCATTACATCACTTTACACTACTGCACTTACTTCAACAGAAAGGAATGCTCTGAAGGAGATAGCTCAAATTTTGAAACCCATTGATGCCGTGACGACAGAAATCAGTGCAGAAAAGTCCGCCACAATTTCGAAGGTCATAATGCTATCATGCGGATTCACAACAACGTGCAACAACCTTCAACCTGCATTGAAATTCGACTTTTCTAACGAATATCTGAAATTAATAACGATATTTGCCATCTCTAGCTAGAATTCAATGTTACCATTTCCCCCATCGTGCCCACCGAAGGTTCAACCGTGGCGTCGAGCCATACTCCGCTGTTACTGGCCATATGATCCCCTAACTTCCTGAAATCATAAATGAACTGCTGATCAGGGCAGACTCGAACTGCTTGTCACCCGGAGGCGTTATAGAAACACCTCAGTCTGTTTTCCTTCTTTTTGTCTGCTGTTTCGCAATAATCATGATTGCAACTGTTTTTCTTTTTTTGTGTAACCGAATAATAGTAGTCTTTGTCATTATCGTTTGTATGTGATAAGGCTGCAGAAGTATTATCTGCGAATGAGAGCAGAGATATTATGTATGCATATTTAGAGATAGACTATGATTCATTTCTGCCGTGCCCGATAAATTCTTGGACGAATTTGTATTTAGTGTGTTGGGGGTGTGGAGACCCTGGGCCAACACCTCCCACGTAGGACAGACGCAGCAGATATTGAGCCTGCAGTCAGGCGGCTGTCTGGCCGTCCGCCATTGGGAGAGATTATAAACAGACAAAAATGTATAGAGAGTGCTTCTGGAGATTGAAAGAAGCGGGGAAGAAAATATCGGTGATGGAAGACGAAAGAATAGGGAAGAAGACAGCCAGAAAGGAGCGTAGAAAATGCAACGGTTCGCGATAAAAATTTGTCATCCATCTGCTACTTTACCGACCAATACCCTCGATTAGCCGCTCCTCGCTGTGAGTAACAATAATCTTTATATAGTTAGAAATGATAAGTTATATAGGTCTCTGTCGTGTTGTTTAGCTAGCGTTTGTATTTTTATAGGCCCCGCTACGCTCATCTATACGAATTAGCGAATTACATGGTCGATGCTTGTGACAGATATGATATGGTGAAATGCATTGCTCTTATGATAGTAATAATAATATATATTCATTTGAAAGAAATGTGTTTAAATCTGTTTAGCTAAAGGAATGACAGTGATGACGATAATGACAAAGTAACGTAGAGATATGTAGATATTCGTATGAATTGTAGGATATAGGGTATAATATGTAGAATATAGGGTATGGTGGTTTTAATATTTTAATAATTCTTAATAATTCGAAAGGGTTAATCAGTGCATTTCAAGAGCATCCTCGAATCATCTAAGTCATAAGACATAGCAAAGGTTAATGTTGCTACTTGACATCGCAGACACACACACATACATACAAAGATGCATACACTTACACATACACATACAGTCATACAGACAGTCACGAGAAACCATCACTTAAGATGTTGCTATTTGCATAAACCAGTTTCAAGTGTAAAGGAATCGTCAAGATTCGAACTTTATAACTGTTGTGATACGAACTTTAATATAGTCATGTGCCATGTATATGAAAACTGTTTAGGAGCGACTTAGATATTGAACTGTATGTCATATGAACTTTTAATTTGTGTGGAAAAAACTTCGCTAACAGAAGGAGCAGTCGGCGACGCAGTCAGTCAGTCAGTCGATCCGATCCAGCAACTGAACTCAGTCAGTTCCAGTCAGGCTGTCAGCATCAACCGACGGAGCATCGAAGGACGGAAGATCGGACATTGACGGGAAGGATGGCGGAAGGGCTGACTGACGACGTCGTCCGACGCTTGTAAAAGATCAACTGGTCTCGTCTTCAATCGTTCTACCAGCAACCAAGCTAGTTCCCGTAGCATATGACAATACAACGTTATATGCTTTATCTGGTGGAGACCCAGATAGAAAATCCGTACCTCTACAACAACGCCAACCGAACCATCCAGAACCGCAACAGTCATATCAGAAACAACAAATCTTCAACTTCTTGGACGACGAACATCGAGTCAAGCGAAGGTTGAACAACCACCAACACCAAATTCTGCACCTGAGACGTCTACAACACATAGTTACGATGTTTCATTTCAAGTTCCTGTGTTTTCCGTGGGATTTCCCAGTTATCGATGCAATGCATATATTTGGAATGACCTGGTCTTTTTCTTTTTCGATTGATACCTAGAGTGTAAAAAATGATGCTCGAAAAGTGTTCAATTATTATTATCAATTTAGTTAGAATACTTGTTTTTTGCAGACAATACCAGATGTAGTCTTCATGACTGATGACACCGAAGTTTATTATAATGCCTGGTGCACAGTGATGGGACCACCTGCACATAGACTGCTATGTACCTGGCACGTTGACCGCGCCTGGCGCAAAAATTTAACCAAAATAAAAGGAGACCAAACGTTCAAAACTACCATATACAAAACACTAAGAGCACTAATGGAAATATCCGACCCGACTGATTTCGACAGAAAGTTGAAAAGCTTTCTTGACTATGCCAAAAAGATTGCAAGACTGGAGATTTTGCGCTATATTTTGAGAAGGAGTATGCCTCCCGAGTAAAATTGTGGTCGCT
This sequence comes from Metaphire vulgaris, assembly GCA_018105865.1. NCBI lineage: Eukaryota > Metazoa > Annelida > Clitellata > Crassiclitellata > Megascolecidae > Metaphire > Metaphire vulgaris. Next base: position 19,840,533 of record CM030835.1, read on the forward strand.
TAGCAGGCGGCTAGGTCTCCGAGTCCACCATAACATGCACCTGGAAGCTCTTCATCGTGTGCTCAAACATGTGCATATGCAGGGGCGCAGTTAAACGAATGGATAAGAGCTTATTTGCCCTGGTGAAACTAATGCGCGTAAGAATTACGACCGCATAATAAAAATCCACAAAGGAAAGTGGACACGGCACCTGTGTGGCATCCGCGACAGACACAAGCGGAGCCTTGTTTTTGGACAATGCATCAGTTCACTGTGTTGTCCAAAACAAGGTGTATTGTGTTGGTGTCACAGGTCCCTACAATGCTGGATACCTTGTGGAGGCAAACGAACAGTTGCCACACAGTGCACGGTTGTGCCGACTTCATTGCAGCGACTGCAATATATGTATTCACTACTTCACATGCAACTGCCTCAATTCTGGGCTGAGAAACACCGTTTGTAAACATGTGCATCTGGTGATGCGTTCTGTGACTCCAGATATATCAAAATCATAGGTAAATCGGATGACCACACAGACGTGGAATCAGTGGTGGCATCTCAAGTCACTCCCCATTGTGAATTAAGCTGTTACGCAGAAGCTCCGGACCACCAAACCAAGAGACCGTGCCCGGTATGGAAGATCCGATGCCCGTGTAAAGTGAGACAGCAGCAATTCTCGGATGACCGAAGCAGCAAAACAACAAATATTTGAAATTAGCAGAAGAACAATTGACGGCATAAAAGCAGAAATTTCCCATCATCCGAAATTGCATCAACATCTGTGAAGAGCTTAAGAGGGTCAGAGCTTTGTGTTCAGCTTTGAAAGCACGCCACAATTGCGGCACTGTCCACAGACGAGAGAACATGAACCGTCGAATAAGTTATCGGTTACAACGGCAATTTATGTCAACGAAACAAAAGTCGAAAAGAGAACACCACAATTGACTTTTTCTAAACCAACTGAAGGTGAAAAAAATTTCTTCTAGACTCCCTCGATGGGACAATGGAAATAATTTCAATAAATAAAAACAATACCGATCACGACTATGATGTTTGTGCCAGCCATGTTGTTGACTTCGAGCATAGCTATTAGGCCGGTGTGGATGCATGCCAAACTGAGTAAGTTATGTTTGATGAATTGATTACCTGTGTTTGCTCTGATTTGTAATATTTGAAATTTGTCCGTGATTACCTTATAATTGAATCACCATACTATGGTCCAATAGGTTGTGTAGGAGTATATTAGAGTGAAGTACAAGTGTTTAAGTGCAAACGGGTGTAGTTGTTTAATATGTTTAATGATGTTTAAGTTTTTTGCAATTTTGTTGTATATCCAAGTTTGCGCTTTTTCATTTTATCAGGTCAGAATTAGGTTTTTGGATCGAAGAAAATTTACAAAGGTAGTATTGTTTAGATTGAGAAGTAATATATTGTTAAACCATTTTGATATTTTTAACATTTCATCAGATGGCCTAGTGTTCATCAGTGAGGAACTCCACATGTTACGGTTTTCATGTCTGATAAAATGGGATTTACTGTTGTGTATTGTTTGCGATTAGTCAGAGTTATTGAACCATTTCCATATTTGGGTTAGGCCTTTGATGCCAAAAAATGTGACTTCTTGCAGGAGGATTTTGTGGTCTATGACGACAAGGGCTTTGGATAAGTCTAGGAAAATCCCAATTGTTTTTTTAATTTCCCAATTTGATGTTATAATGTCTATTACGCTAATTATATGCATTACTGTGGAATGATTTGGTCAAAATCAAAATAGATATGGTGTTAGCATTTCAAATTGGTCAAGGTAATTGACTAATCTTGTAAATGGGTATCACTTTAGCTATTTTTAGAGAAATACTATTGAAGTACTATCTGAAAACCCAAGACAACAAAACCCAAGTGTATACTCCTCTTTCTATTTATGAAAATATTGTAATACTTCGGTTAAGTATATATTACAACACTTGATATTTATCTCGCTGTTTATTGTTCAAAGCAATTTCTGTCTTCTTTTAGCCGTCGATGAAATACCAGCTGACGAAGACGGCAGCTCAGATGGCTCAGATGAAGACGCAGACAGTGTCATCCCGTCCTGGGACAGTGATGACACTGTCACTTTTGGCGAAGGCGATGTCCAGTCGCCAGCGTCAGATGCTACAGTGTGTCTGTACTCAACCGACACAGACAGTGCCTTGGAGGACAATTAAATTATTATAAGCTTGACATTTATTTTCAAATCAAGTCAAAATATATTCCTATCAAAATTGTATCAATTCGCAGTCCATTATTACATCTAATATTTAATAGCCACAACAATAACACCGAGACTGTTTGGTGAGCCTGTCAGTAGCAAGTTGTGATTAGAATTGTAATTATGTTTTGCTGGGTCTTGCATTCATCACAGCATCTTTTCAAAATTTTAAAACATCTTACAGTAAGTTTCAGTGATACTTAGTTTCCGATGCAGGGTCATAAACTCTCATTTTTGTGTCGGGTGTGTTGTTTATGTTTCACTCCGGGAAGCTGAGCATTCATTGTTAATTAGTCTCAAATTTAACTACAGAATATCATTGGTACTCATTGTCTTCGATGCAGGGTTACATTTCTCATATTGCGCTGTGTGTGAGCACTCTATTTAACTCCGAGGGCACGGGTCACCAGTATTATTACTGTAGCCTACAATAGCATCTCAAATCCATTCCACGCCACTATCTTTCTCAATTTCTCTTTACCCGAGCGTTATCATTGTATTTTAGTTGCTAAACGTATGTTTTACTGTGTTTTACTTTGAAATCGATTGTATAACGCGAACATTTCGAAGGACAAAATGAAAGCGTTGATGATTCCATCCTTGTATAATCGATTAATTAGTTGCTTAAACATGTTTGCTTCGTTTCTTTCGTATAAGTTGTTTGCTTATTTCTTTGTTATATTAGTTGATTTGCTTGCTTATATTATTCGTCTAAGACTGCGGAATTAGCAGGATTACTCGATGAATACTTTAATCGTACGCACGTTATTAGAATTTACATTCGCTTCTGTATTATATTAAGCATTGCAACGTATAAGTAGATAGCTCTTTTACATTTTAACATTATGCTTTGACGAGAAGGATGGCGGAAGGGCTGACTGACGACGTCGTCCGACGCTTGTAAAAGATCAACTGGTCTCGTATTCAATCGTTCTACCAGCAACCAATTTTGTTCCCGTAGTATATGACAATACAACATTATATGATTCACAACTGTGGGGGTAAGCACTCAACAAGTTCTCAATGCCCTGCTTACAACAAATCCTGTTTCTACTGTGGAAAGTCATTATCAATCAGTCTGTCGATCCGCCAGAAGGTCGACCACAAACAATTACCGCACATAGGTAAGGGCACCCGCCCATACGACTCAAAAAGGGTAGGGTCTTGTCATCAATTGGAAATGTCAGTCAATAATATTGTAGCTGTAAATATTTTAGGTTTAAAACTTTTGCATTACATGACACTGGAGCATTTTGATCAATCTTTTCGGAAAAATTCTGCAAGAAATGGGTCATTACAACGAGACGTTTAGCAGACGATGACATTCATAAATTGCATTTAGCAAATGAAAAAGCACGTCAGGGAACTGTGCGGCGGAAGTAGCCTACAGTGCAGCCGCGTTACATTGTAACCGATTTCTCGTATGCCCTCATCTGTTCATCGCTACTAATGCTGTACAATGTACTTGCAAATCTAATGCGGCGTTCTGCAAAGCAAATGTCAAAGGAAGGAGATAAGATCGCACAGTTTCGTCTGCCTCTGCTCTGCACATATAATTAAAGCACTGTCAAATCTATAGTAAGTCGTGTGTAGAGCGATAGGACATGCAAAAAGCTGGTACAAACTTACTTCGGATGTCTCCAGCGCTGCCTGACTTTGTCTGAGGCCAAAGACTTGTAAACGTATTTACATCGTACTCTGTAGCGACTACAATACACCCGAAGTTTGTGCCATCTTCGGTGCCTGAGGCAGCACAACACCCACCCCCCGCTGGCTACGTGATATTATGATGAATTGAAGAGTGGAAATAGGCCACAGTTCATGTTCAACGCAGGCATTTTTCAGATTTGAATAAAGTTTCTCTGGTACTTGTCTGTTAACGGATACTCTTTTCAGCCCGTCTTTCCAAACGGGCGTAGGCGCCTGGGGCGCCCCGTTCGGCTGGGGCGCCCCGGGTGGGCCGTTGGGGTTTACTCGACTGGGCCCTGTTCAACCGTTGGTGCATAGTCTACCGTTGTGGCTTCCGCGGCTTGGCTCGACCCGTGTGGCTGTGGCAAATTCAAAACCCCTGCCCCTATAAATATGAGAGGCAAGCATTCTCGGTGTTACATTTGAAGAATGACTTCAATCTTTGATTTGCCGCAAGGCGAGAGCGAGGCAATAGCGTTTCTGCAGCAGAAGGGGATCCTGCCGGAGTTTCGTCTGTGTGCCAATGGGCACAACATGAAGCTGTCCCTGGGTGGTGTTATATGCTTTTCTGTCTTAAACTTGTATTACATTTGAATAAATAAATGTTCCCTGTAATTTTTTCTTATAGTAGTTCACAGTTAGTTATGTGATCTTTATGTCAATACTATAATGATGTATTGTTATGCACATTTACATTACACCCCGGTGCATATAATTTTGCATATACTAATGTTAAATAATTGTGATTATTTTTCTCCAATGGTAGTATAGTCTTAATTGTGCGACCTTTTTTTACTATTATGATGTTTAGTTACTCGATTATTTGAAAAACAATCCCATAGTTTTTAACAACGAGACTATAGATTATTTAATATACGGAGTGGAGATTTGTCCTGGAACTGGAAGAAAGCATCTACAGGGCTTCGTTTGCATGAAGGAGAGGACGTCGGAAAAAGCAATGCTTCGTGTGAGTAGCAAAACTCATTTCTCTAGCACTAAATGCTCAGTAGCTGACAACATTGCATATTGCAAGAAGGGTGGGCTTTTCAAAGAATTCGGCCAACCGCCTAGTGAAAAGTGGTCAAAGGGTGCTGAAAAGCGCAAGGAATTATATCAGAAAGCTGTTAAATATGCAAAAGGGGGCATTTTGATGACATAAATGCAGCTATTTTAATACATTATGCCAACATAAAGCGTTTGCGTGCCGACGAGTTGGCCAAGAAAACAGTTGAAAGACTGGAATCCGACTCCACGCCTGGCCTTTGGTTGTGCGGTGCGCCCGGGGTGGGAAAAAGCTTTTTTGCATGCCAATTCTGCGAGCAAAGAGGACTGTCGTACTACGTCAAACCATCTAATAAGTGGTGGGACGGGTACGACGATGAAGACATTGTTGTAATTGAGGACGTCGACAGAGTGGCGGCCAGATTTCTGTCACACCTAATTAAAATCTGGTGCGATGAGGGCCCATTTCGTGCAGAAACAAAGGGCGCATCTCTATACATAAGGCCGCAAGGCTTTATAGTCACTTCCAATTACAGCATAGATTTTCTATGGGGTGGCAAAGATTCCTCCATGGCGGCTGCTATAAGCAGGCGATTTTTACAGCCTACTCTTGGAAAATATAGTTTGGCAAGTGCCTCTTCGTTATAAAGGAAAGGAAAAACAATCGACTGGCACTACAGACTTTGTTGAAGACAGGCAAAGGCCTGGATGTTCCTTTTGGTCGGAGGGAAGTAATGGGCACAATGAGTGCACTTCTGCGACACCTTTGCAGTTGTTAGAAACTGATAGAGGTGCCGCTGTTGCTAAGACAAATAGAGCGACAGTGACAGCGACAGCTAAAGCGACTTGTAAGAAGAATTGGACGGGTACAAAGAATTCTTTGAAAAAGAAATGGGCTGCTGAAAAAGATGACGCTTACATGACGTTGGTGGAAAAAGACCAAAGGACACTCTCTTCTGCTGCTACTTCTGCTCCTCCAAATACTGCTTCTCATGCTGTGGACGACGCGGGTGAAGACGGAGACGACGAGGATGAGGACGACAATGGGGACTTTTTGGAGGAGGCGAAGAGAAAGGAAGAAACTCTGTGCAGTACGTTATAGCTTTTAAAACTTCTTAGCTTTTTGGTGTAGTGTGATGACATTTTGTAACATAGATATGTATATATATATATATATATATATATATATATATATATATATATATATATATATATATATATATATATTTATAGTATGTGGTTCTTCTGCTTATGCCTTTAACACGTTTGGCAAAAGGCAAAGAAGAGGACAACGACGTCGTCGGCTGCAGCGAAGAAGAGTACGAAGATGAGAACATTGTAGCTTCCTATTTGGAGGGAGAATTCGTTCTTTCGCAGGCTGTCAGCATCAACCGACATTGAAGGGAAGGATGGCGGAAGGGCTGACTGACGATGTCGTCCGACGCTTGTAAAAGATCAACTGGTCTCGTCTTCAATCGTTCTACCAGCAACCAAGCTAGTTCCCGTAGCATATGACAATACAATGTTATATGCTTCATCTGGTGGAGAACCTCTGAAGATCCGTACCTCTACAACAACGCCAACCGAACCATCCAGAACCGCAACAGTCAAATCAGAAACAACAAATCTTCAACTGCGTGGACGACGAACATTGAGTCAAGCGAAGGTTGCACAACCACCAACGCCAAATTCTGCACCTGAGTCGTCTACAACGTCAAGTTCAACTTTGTCTTCACATCAGTCAGCGTCAAATATTACTGCTTCGACGACAACTCAGACGAAACTACGATGACAGGTACACTCGCATTCTTATGCGCGAAGCAGAAGAGTAGAACATTATAGCCTGTTAGACAATTGGAGGATGGGGGAGTGGATTACCGCCAACCTCCACCGTTTTCGTTACGGCAGCACTCCAGGAGCAGCCCCAGACGCAACGGTTACGCCAGTTGCGGCGACAACGGACAACGCGGAAACGGTGGATCGATCAACGCCGACGACGTTCAATCAACGCACCCAACAGCGAGCAGTGGCAACGCCGAACGATTCACAAAAAAGATTACAACACCCCTGGGCTTCCTCCATTTGCGCAGCGGCAGAGTCATACAGAAATTCAGGCACACCGTGGAGACGCCGCAGCAGGATCCCCCGCCCCACGACCACATCTCAAGAGAAACCACAGACCTTTACACGCCACTACATGAGACTACCCACTGGGCAAATGGTAGGCATCTTGGACCGCAACAGACTCCGTCAAAACGCAGCAAAATGGCAGCGAGAGCTTGCAGCACGTCGTCCATTGATCCATTAAAGCACAAGTAGCAGATCTTTACGTGCCTTGACATTGTACCAAGTTTATGTAAATATTATTTCCTTTTCGTAGTTGTAGGGTTAGGGTTGTCTAAAGGCGGAGGCATAAGAGCCGTCCATCGGCTCATACTTCTGTATAGTTTTGTCTGCCTGTCGTCCGTCCCTTATTTGTAGTGCGAATATTCCTATAGCGTACGGTCGTGCACAAAGTATTTTTTCCTCTCCTTTGTAAAACCTTTGTGCACCAGGTATTTTTCGTCTCTTATGTAATTTTCCCAATTCTAGCAATACAATGAACTTCACTGAGTGGTGCTTTTCTTTGTGCTAATTGTCCATAACGAAATTCATAACGCTCGTTCTCTGCGAAATACTAAAGACTATTTCGACAATATTTACATGTAATAGAAAATGTATATCGTCTAATGAGTGCGCCATTTGTAATGACAACGGCCCTTAAATGGAAGTATATGCTGTAATCTTATTGCCATGGCCAGTAGGCTATTCTGGCCAGACCAAATACATACAAATTGTCTGCTGTCGACCGTTTATATAATTCTTATACAGCCTAGGCAAAAGTCTAACTAATTTTCCTGCTACTCGGCTTATATTGAGAGAATTCCTACTATATCGCAACGCACTACATTTGCTTTAGGAGCAGGAAAAAAAATGATGTCATTAGTGCACTTCGGAATTAATAATGGAATGAATTTCTTAAGTATTTTCGAGCGTTTGCAAAGCGAAGAAGACGACAATGGTCGAATGTATGACAATTGACTAAGTATTTCAATAGCAAGACATTAAGACAAAAATGAAATATTTCTCATTATAAGAAATTTCGTCGTCACAAATTCTTAACAAATATATTAAATAAAATTATTTGGCTTGCCAAGCTATTTGTACTTTTGTCATTTTGCCGTACGACATAGACATTATAACAATTCAGGGAATTGTCCACATAGACTTGCAGCTGGAAGACCAGCCTCAGTTGGTTGGCTGCATTTATTATATTTTCCTCGCGTGCGGAAATTAGCCTTCCCGAGCGTCTCCATTCGGGCGTGCAGACAGAATTTCCGGGCTCCAAAACAAACAGAAACGCTGCATAGGTGTTGTCGTGCTTGTCGTCGTCGTATACCTCACCAGTACACTGTGCCATTACGTCCACGTAGTTGTAATCGAGTAATCGACGACTGCGACCATTACGGTGCAAGGTCTGTTAGTCATTGCCTAAAATTTTTTTCTACGCTGAGAAGAGGATGAAGATTAGAAATTTTTTCTAAAGTAAACGTTCTTAAGGTCATTTTATAAATGAAATCATCCTACAATGGCTTAAGCTGTCTGCTATAGGTAATATCTATACTCTGCTGATATATCGGCTACAGAAGTAGCGTTACGAAATTCATAGTGCTCCTTGTCTGCGAAATAGTCAGACGATTCGGTAAAGACCTAATAGAAAAGGTATTTCGTGTAATGAGTCATCCGTTTATCATGACAAGGGCCCTTAAAATCTATGCAGGAGCTGGCATTTTTTTGCCTTGGCCACTCTGTTCAATGACTATTGCGGCCCGTTTCTGCGCTGCGTCTTGTAGCGCCCTAACACATGCTGACGCCAAAGAAGAGAAGAACACTCTTCACCACTGTCACAGGCTTCTCGTTCCTTTTGTCTTCTACTTGACGGAAGAAAGCCATGTCGCGGCCGGAAGCGATGATGCGAAAGACTGCACTCGATTGGAAAAGGCAATGACAGCATTTCGGCAGCTTCTGACACTAGACTTCATTCACCGTAAATTGGAGTCCAGACATATAATCATTATTACGATTCTTCTTACTGAGCAATATATCCTAGTATGCTGGAAAAATGGGTTACTACGATTTAGCAGAGGCTGTGCTTCATAGTCAATATAAGTTTTGTCAAGACATGCGTGTAGAGGCATGCCTTCATACAGTTCATACAGCTGTCATGGTGAAAAATACGAATGTATGGGTAAAGCTATATACATATTCTGACAAGCATTTTTTGTCATAATGGCGACAGCAGAGCACAATACAAATTCTTCTGTATATCCTTAAAGCAGAAGACGACTAGGCTATGTAGACGAATATGGTACAGTGTACATACTTGAATATTAATGTCATAAGTTTTGTAGCGAATTTGCGACTTTTGGACGATTGAAGTAAGCATTTTAGTAGAAAAGAAAGTGTCGCTGCATATATATATATATACATTTTTAGAATGGGCGTACTGTATATGCATACCAAGACATATGGTCCTCGTCAGTCTTTTCCTTCCACACGTTTAGGAGACACACCATTGCACAGTCGTAGGCCAAAAAGCCTCGCTATTGCCCTAATATAAACAGCAAAACATTAGCCATTGCTCAGCTATTCTACTTTGGCGTAGCCAGTTGGTTTACCCATTTGGTTTAGCCGTACAAAAAGCCGTATTGTACATGCTGTTGTCACAACATATATATTTCACTTTGCACATATGTCTAACTGTGAATATTTCTTTCCCGCGTCTTTCGCAATGATCATAATATTTCTCGCGAATAGGCTAATTACTCGACTGACTTACACAAGGCGATGGTCATAAGGTACACATGACGCAGTAATTTATAGACAATGAAAAGTAAGGCTTTTCTGGAAATGTGAAAATATGTCATTTTCGGGAGGAAGTTGTTGTGTTTTTTCTTTATATTTACGGTGACACGCGCACCATATATAAGGCTCATTTCCAGTCATATATATTTACAAAATACGTGTAAAAAAATTTTTTTGTCGATGTTCTTTCATTGAAGTCGAATTTCAGGGACCATTTGTATTTACTCTTGTCGTAAGAAGGGCCGATGGGAGTCTTTAGACTGGTATTGCTCTGTCGATTTGTCTTCTCCCGAAATTCATTTCTCGCTTGTCGGCACTGCAGACAATTTAATTGTATGCCGTGCTCTAAAGCAGACATTAGTCGTTTTTAGGCGTCGCTTATGTTTTGAATAAATTGTTCAATTCTTCTTTGCCTCTTGTCATGCGTTGTCCATTATTCTTTTTGATGCCTCTATTTGAAAGACATTGACTCCATAAATATATAGAAGTCATTTTTCTTATTTTCCTTATTGCTCTTGCTGGCCTCCGCTTAGCTCCACAATACTTTTTGCGTAATATGAGAATACGTCTGGAATGGTATTTTCTAGAGACTTTCTCGTATTTCGAAAAGGGCAGGGGAAATGTGCTAATATGCGTAATACCGCCCCACGCACGTGTATAGCCTATTTACGTATGCCAAATGCTTCGCGAGGTAGCTGCCGCTATAGTGATTAGCCCGACATAGAGAATGTGCCTTTTCTAGCAGTCGTAGACGGTGCGCACCAAGGACTATTGGACGACTCTGCACTCCTGCAGCTTCGTATTCCAGGTACCATCATAACTTACCATTCTGCACAATTTCTATAGCCTGCATATAGATTAAGCAAGTAGAGCTTCAGTCGGTTTTAGTGCACTCCTCTAAAACAGTGGCAGATGACTGCCTACGAAAACAAAGGACGGGTGTCACAAAGGCAATAGCCTTTTATGTCTTTTTCACATTTCGAATGAGATTTCAATTCGAATGCGTCCCCGAAAAAACAGCCCTGCAGTCGTTCCTTTAGCAATTAGTTAACTATATACGGAAGAATATATATATATATATATATATCCATATATGTCGTCGTGCTCGTCGTCCTGTACACTGTGCCATTACGTCAACGTTTGTTACACGGTACAGGTTAAGTTGTCGTCTTTGGCAGTTTGGAAAATAGTTCACTGTAGAATGGCAGATGCTGTCTGCTGTAGGAAATATCTATACTGTTCTATTATGCGCCTTCATTTTGGCATAATGAAATTCATAATGCTCCTTGTCTGCGAAATACTAAACACTATTTCGCCAAAACTTACATGTAATTGAAAAGATTTTTCGTCTAATGAGCCCGCCATTTATAATGACAAAGGCCCTTGCATGTATGTAGGGACTGGGACTTTTTCATGCAATTGTGCAAATAGCTTCCTTGACGACAATAATACAGTATAAGCCTTAAAAAGTCTTCGTTTGCTAAAAGCCTTAAGATATCTTCGTTTGCAGACAAAAAAACTAGAAAGCCAGCTTGTCACGCCACCGCTATGTAAAAGTTTAATTTCCATATATACACAATATACTATGTCATACTGCAGACTTACATGTAGGCGTACGAAATTTTTGGGCGGTTTTTGGAAAGAAATACCTTCTTTGGCGTCTACGTCTAAAAGTGGTCAGTAATTTCTATGCCAGAGGGAAAAATTAATGCTTTTTATTATTAAATTCATTAGAAAGTGAACATCAAAGTCTAATTCTTCGAAGCCTTTGACAAACCATTCTTTCCCTACTTCATGTTATGTCCAGGGTGTAGAAATAAATGTAATAGGATATATTTCAGCTCAAGTCGCCGCATTGCTTTCTTGCATAGTGTATAGAAATCAGAAATGCATAAAGAGAAAAGCTTTAAAGAAATAAACGAAAATAGGCGAATTAAGACCAGGCCAAAGGGCGCACAGACAGGCCAGCCTATAGCTCTTCGCGAAGAGAAAATGCAACGCCTGAAGAAATGTTCACGGCAAAATTTGTAAGAGACCTTCTCTTCTTTCCAGTCGGGCAGGGGCATTGTGGCCATATGCGTACTGCCGCTCCACGGAGGACGACCGCCCATGTGTCTATGCGGCACGTTTCGGGACTAAACGGCCGCTATATTGCGCAGCCCGACTTCCCGATTGTGTATATTCTACGAGTCTTTGGCAGCGCGAAGGGAAAATTATTGGAAGAGTCTGCATTTCTCCACCTAAAAAGTCGAAATGCTTGAAGACGACAAATATTCCATACATCTGGCGAAAACGGAAGCCAGGAAAATGTACGTAATGTCATGACTGTCCATAAATTTCTTTTCAATTTCTTTCTTCTTATAGCGGTCCAATAGTACTGGCGCCGGCCTTTGGGGGACGAAATAAGGAAAGAGTAACGCCAGCCTGCAGCTATATGTGGCCACTGGACTACGTATTTTCTTTAGCTCCAAATTAGTCTACATGTATACACAGCTGGCTGTGTCTTTATGGCTAAAGATACTATTATTTATACATCATTATAAAGGAGTATCTTACTGCTTTGCTGCTTACAGAAATACTCCAAATTATACTAAGGAAAATCTGATGAAATACTGTCATAAGAAATTGAATTCTGTCACTCTGTGAATGCTAGGCCAAAACATAATATGCAGACTGTATTTCTCATTCTGAAATACTCAAAAGAGACGCAGCTTCGACAAAAGACATGCTTTTCTGCTAGGCCCAAAGGTAATTTGGAGTCACGACAGTCTTCCCCGTTAATAACTTTACCGACCTCGATGAAATGCTCTTATTTCTTTGGCGACTGAATTTGTCATTGTGAAATACTCAACACAGACGGAGCTTCGACAAAGGACATGCTTTTATGAATTTTAATAAAATTCAATGGTAGACTGCCACAATGGCTTATTTACCGAGTCCAGACAGAAAGGAATTATTCGCAAGAATCAAGCGTATATTGAATACTCTAAAAGAAGTAGTGTATGCAGAAAACATAAATTTTAAATGACTAATTACACAAGATGTCCTTTTAGAAATGAAATTTGAGACATATTGGCCGCACAATTTTTAAGGTAATTTACTACTTCGAGTGAAGCCTGTATTGCTACAGGCTTCAATGGAAGACTCCAATTTTGTTAGTATTCCCATTAGAAGAAGACGACTATAACGAAGAAGAACACTATTATTTACTCTGTGCGGACGAAATGTGTCATTCGCTCAAAGACGTTCCGCTTTATATAATTATTATACAGTCTAAGCAAAAGTCTAAACAATTTTCCTACAACTTTCTGCTAATCGGCTTAAAATAAGAGAGAATTCCTACTATCTAGCAACGCCATACATTTACTTTATATGCAGGAAATACAAATGTCATTAGTGCACCTCGGAAATAATAATGGAATGAATTTCTTAAGGAGTTTCGAGCCCTTGCAAAGCGAAGAGGACGACAAAAGCATCGAATATATGACATTTCAATTTGTATTTGAATAGCAACACATTAAGACAAAGCAGTAGTCATAGTCTCTTTAGACTGTCTACATTTTAATATGAAGACATTAAGACAGTCATGAAATAATTATATTTATTAGTATCATTAATAGTATAACCTATACACTATCGTTTTTATTAACGTCACGGTTAGAGTGAAGTTTAGAGGGAGTGTTAGAGTGAGGATGGTGAAGAAAAGGAAGCTTATCTGAGATACTTCCTTCTCTATCTCACAGCGACAGTCCTCTGGCGTACAGTACTTGGGTCTGTGCTTAAGTATAAATACAGAGACCTCGCACGAATTCAGCTTTTAAGTAAGAAAATGTCGGCCAGTGCTTCTGCTGTAAGTCCTGCACAGCAGTCAGTGCTAAGAAAACTGCAGGCGGAATATTCATATTCTTTTAAATGGAACCCCAAGAAAAAAAGAATATGGAAAAATTGGTCAGTCTGTAAAAATTCTTCGGACGTCATTTGTGAACTTTGTGACCTTCACTTTCATTCCTCTCTTGACGGAATGGACGAAGTGACGTCGAGAAAAAATGTACCAGAATATAGTATATATTGGAGTATTTCGGAAGAATTTTACATAGATTTTGGTGTGCGAAATGGCAGCGAGAGCGTCCATTGATCCATTAAAGCACAAGTAGCAGATCTTTACGAGCCTTGACATTGTACCAAGTTTATGTAAATATTATTTCCTTTTCGTAGTTGTAGCACTTATATTGTATTTCTTTTGCGAGTATATTTTTGCGAGTATTTTAATCAATCCACATTTAGTTGGGATTGACATATTTACCTTGTTTTTCTAATCATAGATACTGTAAAATGATTTACATTGTCGTAGTAGTTTTATTTTTGTGGCTACCTTTGAGTCCATGTTTTCTTAAGATGCGTAGTATTTAGTCCAATTAATTATTAATGCATTCAAGGGGTAACATGTAAGCAAGTAGCCGGTAGCGGACAAGGGAATCGCAAGGGTTATAAACCCACGCATAGATGCACCCACGCATAGATGCCCCGTTGATACCAAGCGATGCCAATATAAGCATAGAATAGCGGGTAATGACGCTCATGACGTCATTGTTTCAGAGCGACCGGCCTGTGACTCATTGCAGTCTTATTTTAAAGTAATGCAGGATATATCGGCCTGATATATAGCGTGAGAGAGGTTTTACTTCAATAATCGTTTGAAGAACGAAGGTCACAGTCGCAGTTCTATTCAGAGAGTTTTTCTTAAGCAGATTGTCTCTTGAACGTGGTGCAGAACTTTAGTATAAGACTACAGCCTACATTAGAGTAAGACTATACAGCCTACTGTTACGTATTTGTCTTCGACAGAAATTGGTATATCGGAGAATACGAATAGTGTAGGGACTCAGTCGGTTCCTTTGAAAACTCTGATAATCGAGAGAACTGAGTTTTGATTAACGCATTTAATGAATATAATAATTGGTCAGTTTAGACACCTCAGGTTTTGAGACAAGTCATCTTGTGAATCTGTGAATTTGTATAATCTTACTTTTGTCGGTCTGTTTGAAGTTGCAATGGTTGGAAAAATCCGAGTCCAGTATTTCGCCTACAACTGGCTATCACCGCCAATTATTGGGAAGATTTCAATGTAGCTTGGACAGAGGAACAGTAGGAGTAGGCGCTGGACAGTGCGTCAGACATATATTTCGGTAGATTGGAGAGGCGTAGATATTGTTCGATGATGACAGTTGCGAAGAAAGATAACCTTTTAAGACGACGGCATAGGCCTAAGGGAGAAAGCCAGTCAACGAACTGCTCTTGATTTGTCGATTTCCAGACTATCAACGGACTGCTCTTCATACGATATACAAGCAAACAAAAGGGCAATCGATTTATAAGATGGAAGATTTAGTCTTCCATATGAAATTGGCATTCGGGGAAATGATTAAATTATATAGCACACATTCCTATACTACTGCCTGCTTGTAGCTGGACCATGTTTGCAGATGCAAATAGAGAGAGAGAGAGAGAGAGAGAGAGAGAGAGAGAGAGAGAGAGAGAGAGAGAGAGAGAGAGAGAGAGAGAGAGAGAGAGAACAAGCGAGCGAATGAATGAGTTATGAGCAGAACCATGTTTCAGTTATGAGCAGACAGAGTATTAAAATAGGCTGGAGCCTTTCCTCTGGAAGGCAGCCCTTCGCTCTATCCTCATTACCAAAATTGGGAATGTGGATCGGCCTGGGCAGCGGTCAGCTGAACTAGCTAGCCAAGCGGTCAACATTCCTGTCCGCACCAGTCCTAGAACAAAGGGTTAACCACCCCGCCCTGAGGGATCCCTTTAAATACCCTAGGATATTTCAATTTGGGCCGGCGAGGTAATGCAGACTGCAGAAGAAGTGTCGAGGAAGAAGTCCTATGCTCCGAGCAGTGAAAGAATAAGACTCCAGGTATTATTTAGTTTGGTTTATTAAATCATATCTACTTAAATTCTAACCGCGTTATTATAAAGTTCCCCCTTATAGATTGACGGCTACCTAACCGCAGTCCTAAAGGCGGGACAGAAAATTGGTGTCGGTGACGATAACCTGTACTTTATCGCCCTCAGTAGACTTCGGCCTAGCATTCGTCAACGTGTCATCCAGCACGAACTGACATCGCTCGAAGATCTACGTCAATGGGGACGCATTACCGAACTCTCCCTGCGAGACACCTTTCGAAGCCACCGCGCAATAATTGGCAGAGATGAAAGCCGAGATCCGTAAGTTAGGTCTACGTATCAATGTGGTCAATCCTTCGTCGCGCTCGACGTCACCGTCTACGGATACCATAACAACGCAGCGTCGCGTTCAATACCGAGAGGGCGCAGGTCGTCCACAGCCGCAGACAACTTTCAATCAGTGTCCCTTCTTCACGAACCAGCGCCAGGGACCGAATCAAGCAAATCAACCCGACTGGACTAGCCAAGTGTAGGAGGGTCCTAGTTCCTGAAGTGATTAAAACTAAACTTTTTAAAAGTACAGTTCTTGTACTGGATTGACATTACCCCTCCTCTCCTTCTTGCGATTGACATCTCTCAAAAGAATAATATTGTTTTTAATAATCTTTGCGAACGTTGGCGTAATCGTTTTAAACTCAAAAATAATTGCAATTGTCTAAATGACTTTGCACTCGAGATTAATCGTTCTAATTATCAGATATACGTTAACATCACCGCTCCTAAAGTAGTTTGCACATAAGAGTTATCGTTTTTGATTAGTCAAGACGATATAAGACAATTTGTAGCTATGGACATTTCAATCAGCCGCTCTGACAGACAGCCGCTACCAGACGTCCGAAATTGAACAACAGCACAGCAGTCAACAGCAGACAACGAACCATCGGTGGAAGCGATCAAATAGGCAGTAACATAGTAACGTTGCATCGAAATGGCTGTCGTACAATAAAGAACTTGAAACAGAACTGAAGTTGTCTTCATCAGATCGTACCTCTCAACAGCTCACAACTATTCAGCTCAGCATCACCCTTATACAAGGAACACCGCCGCGTTGAGGAAACTGCGGGGGGTAAGCACACTAGAAATTATTCCCGCCCTGCTCGTGAAAAAACGTGTTACTATTACCATCGCCGAGGCCATCTCCAGTCAGTATGTCGAGCAGCTCGGTCACAGCCAAATCTATAGTACATTTCACCCGTCAAAGCTAGAAGCTTGTTCAGGAATAATTATTGTTATTGCTTCGCCGTTGTTATACTATTAAAGCCGGGCGATGCTGAGCGCTAACAAAAGGGTACTCAGCGGTGTCCTTAAACGCCATCTTACAAGTCGTTCTGCACAGTACGCTTCAGATATGTACACTGTTCCAAGAATCTGTAAATATTGCAGAACATTTCTGTAAATGTGACACAGAATGTCCTGTAAAAAGCTTATACAGAGACGTTCTGCAACCGCAAAGGCTCTTGGGATAGCTTGGTCTATAAAAAAATGGCGGTAAGTTGAACGTTGCAATATATTCCATTTTATTATAATTATGCGAGCGTTTGTACTGCGTTATAAGATTAATAATACAATTTAATTTGTTTACTATGATCAGAGCTCCTACCTGAGACATATAATATTTGCACATAATAACTTTGCTTATCAGAAATATTGGTCATGCGGTATTTATTTGTGTCTCAGGGTGCTGTTGGCCATCAATCCACCAAGTGGTACAAAGGTGGCCCGATGTCGGGAGAGAAGGTTCGTTCTGGGGTACATGAAGCGGTCCTCTCCTTGATTCGAGAAATGGCACTGTTTGCGGAACTTGGAAACTGAAACATTTGGCTTTCAAATACTGCATTTAAAAATAGTTTTTTGTCCTGTTACTGCTGATATGATAATGCAATGTAGCATTCTGTAACTGGGGTGTGTTTATGTTTGCATGTTTATGATGTTTTTTCTGAATAGTTGTGCTGCAGGTGTTTGTGTTTGCTACCTAACATAACTGCATTGTCTATCAGACATATTACTTGTGTTTATGTATTGGCCGGAAAATCGTTGTTCTTATGAGAAACGTCCGTTGTGATTTCTGAAGAGTAGCCTACTGGTCAGTTATAAACACTCGTTATCTGATTTTCATATTCCTTTTATTACTCTAGATTTATAAATAAGTGAGTAAAGTTCCCTCTTATAAATTGGCAAAGAACCGGTAAGACCCTCCCTACCTTAAGGATCATAAAAATTCTCTGTTTAAATTTCATTTTTCTTTCTTTCGAATTTTAATGTCTGATTACCATTCAATCCCGCCGACTCAATCTGACTCTGGAGTCGAGACATATTGGGTAGATTTCCCATTCCGACATTTCTCTGACGATATTTTTCTTGTAAATCCTCTTCCGAATGACTGGCACGAATTCCCTTTCATCGACTTCGAAGATGATTTATTTGATTTTCATACTCCACCTTCACCTCCTGATATCATTCTCGACATTCACGAGGATTGGGATAATTGGGCTCTAACCTATCCACTTTTAATGGAATTAGACTTTTTCTAAATCGTTTTTCCGTTATTCCCGCCCTGCTCGTGAAAAAACGTGTTACTGTGACGTTTTATCACGTCACGGTCGTATGAATGGTACATGAATTTACGCTAGGTTCTGATAGCGCATTGTACGTTAATATTGTCGGTCGAGGAACAAATGTATATGTATATACAGGTTTCCGCTGGCCCATGGTAAAACTCCTATGTTTAAAAAGAGGGTATTTGTCCGACTCAGATACAGGGCACCGCTGCATTATTGGTTCAGGATCACGTTATGGTGAGCGCTGACCGCGGGCCGACAGGAATGGATATGCAGATGGTAACGGCGCACCTTGGCCGGAGGACAGACGGCGCATCGTTCGACGACGGCCCTGGCACCCTGAACCTACCTGTAGAAGTTTGACAGTGAGTGCCAGTGCATCGTTGGCTAAACGTGTGCATAAGATGGAAAGAAGTCAGCGGTCAGTGTGGAAGAAAGGTTGCTAGAGAAATCACTATCATAATTTAAGGGGGTATGGGACCCATGCCCATGTCCAACCGTCCAACTTCCAAGAAAGGGAAGGGAGGGGGCAATCGGCCGCGGATGACCACACCAGGTGTAGATGTATGTGCGGATCCGCTCTGTGTCAATGGAAGATTCCAGATGGTTGACCGTTGACCATAGGTGTATGTGAGTGTATGTGTGGATGAGGTTGCGTGTATGTGTATATATCTCGGGATACCACTGAGAAGGTAGCTGGCTGGAGAGGTAGAAGGGAAGTTGGCTTGGGGTTTTGAGGAGAGAAAGAAAGATTTGGGACTGTCGGAATCTGACGTGGAAGAGACTGGTCGAAGGAGAAGAGACACATCTGGGGTGAAAGGGAACAAGGGACATAATCTGATGTGACAGCGATATGTTAATATAGGATAGGATTATGATAGGTAGCATACATATAGCGGTTGACGTTAGCCGATAATGGCAGAGTCAGATAGAATCATAGCTGTACTGTTTGAAACCAACCTCGAGGTAATATGTTTATATATATATATATATATATATATATATATATATAGGTGTGAATTGATTAAAACACAGCTCTTGGAGAGGATTCCAAAGCATAGTAATAATTTGTTGATAAGGGGAAGCCGAATTGATGAACACTGTGCATATATATAAGATTATAGGACCCCTCTTGTAGCAGTGTATCCAGCAGAGCTAGTTAGATGAACGATGTTGCCTAATTCTGAGTAATATAGTAGATTATGAAAAGAAATGAACGAGAGGACGTTCTGATACGTTAGATGTCTGCAAGGTGTATAAACAGTGCATGCAACTCGGACTAAGAACTGCTTATGTATTGTCGTTTGATATATAAATGTGTATGATGGAATAATAATAATAATAATGATGATACAGATAATACATGCTCAGTTTCCTACCTTTGTAGTCTAATATATTGCACACTATTGACTCTCCGTCAAACAAATACCTCACACCATAGATGCAAATAAATATGTTATGATAGTTACCGTATTTACCCAGCTATAATGCGCACCCCGGTCACACAAGTAAATGTATAACCTCAATGCACGTAACATCGGAAATTGATACTTACCGGCATCCACTAATAGTATTAAATAGTAGCACGCATTCTTTCCTTAATGTATAATATATGTATACTCATATTCGAACACTATTAAGAGCCCATGGCCTTTGACTGAGGCCGACACTCACTCGAAGCACACTTAGCCACCCTGACGGTGCGACTCTTCCTGGCGGCATACCAGCGAACGTCGGAGAAGGGTCGTCACATTACTATTACCATCGCCGAGGCCATCTCCAGTCAGTATGTCGAGCAGCTCGGTCACAGCCAAACCATTTGACGGGTGAAAGTACATTTCACCCGTCAAAGCTAGAAGCTTGTTCAGGAATAATTATCGTTATTGTTGTGGATAATCGTTGTTATAGGCTACTATTAAAGCCAGGCGATGCCAGAAAGCGGTAACAGAAGGGTGCTCAGCGGTGTCCTTAATCGCCACCCTACAAGTCGTTCTGCACAGTACGCTTCAGATACGTACGAAAACCCAGACAGCCAACTAAATCAACGAACATCCGATCTAATCCGCATAAGATCAACCAGGTTCATGCGGATATCAAGAACACTAGAGCATTTCCAGACAACGCAAAACAAAGCTGGACTTACCACCCGTATGTCCAGCTGGGGCGCCACTCCAACAACGTTGCCCAACCCGAGGACGCAAAAGAAACCACACCAGAGAACAGTACCACGTTTTACAACAACAACCGAGAACGATACCCGCGGTATGGAATGCCATCACCAACATGTTAACGGAAATTACGGAATACCAGACACCACACTCATTTGGTTTAGCCATTTTCACGTTGAAACTCTTCCTGGCGCATACCAGCTAACGCCGGAGAATCACATTACTATTAATGTATGCCATCTCCAGTCAGTATGTCGAGCAGCTCGGTCTAAGCCATTTGACGGGTGTCATTTCACCCGTCAAAGCTAGAAGCTTGTTCAGGAATAATTATCGTTATTGCTTCGCCGTTGTTATAGGCTACTATTAAAGCCGGGCGATGCTAAGCGCTAACAGAAGGGTGCTCAGCGGTGTCCTTAATCGCCACCCTACAAGTCGTTCTGCACAGTACGCTTCAGATACGTACGAAAACCCAGACAGCCAACTAAATCAACGAACATCCGATCTAATCTTTTCGCATAAGATCAACCAGGTTCCTGCGGATATCGAAGAACACTAGAGCATTTCCAGACAACGCAAACAAAGCTGGACTTACCACCCGCCAGTCCAGCTGGGGCGCCACCCAACAACGCGGCCCAACCCGAGGACGCAAATCCACCACACCAGAGAACAGTACCACGTACTCAACTACAACAACAACCGGAGATGCCGCATACCCTGCGGTATGGAATGCCATCACCAACATTCTACGGAAATTACGGAATACCACTGAGAATACCACCGCCACCCCAAACTGGAAGAATGTCACCTACCCTATATGGAGCTTTCAACCCGAGGCCCACTGTTCTGACGTCCGCAGCGCCGCCACCGAAATGGACACATCTGTGGAGACGGGTGGGTCATAGCCCCAGTCCGAATTTTTATTAGAGGGGAAGATGAACTCAAAATCACACAAGAATATGAAACAGCCTATGCGGCCGATTTTCAGGATATTGCGTTTGAAATCAACAACGGTCTACTGTTTGCCAGAGTTGGATTTAATTAAGGACAACGTCGTTAACGGGGGAATCATACACGGGGGAACTCTTGGAGCTGATCTAGAAGGAAGACAAAAGTCGTTAATAAGGGGGATTACGAGTTATGCCAACCCTTGCCATGAGTGATGCCATCCCTTGCCAGCAGTGTATCCAGCAGAGGTAGCAGACCTTGGTACTAGATTAGCGAACCCTGACACAAGGACGACATACATCACTCTCCCACTCCGTATACCTTGTTTTGTTGTAATGGAGACAACATTTTTAGCTCTCTGTAAAAACAATTTTTAACTGTTTACCAGTTTGAGAACGTTCTACGGCAGATATTACTGCTCAGTTTATAGCGTAGTTTGGAAGGACGAAAGCTCTGATATAATCTAGGATTGATTGCTTAAGAGTTAGTTGTGATTGTGGAGCTGTCAGCGCTGGGTCACCTTCTCAGCCAACTGACTAAGCTTCAAAATTATAAAGCAGTATAGTCGTAGATAAGCATTTTAAATAAATATTTCCATACCGACTCAACTCCTGTTAAGAAGACTGCACAACCAACTCAAATCAAGTCAACTGCACAACATCCGATCCGAGGCTGCTCTATACATCTTCGTTTAACGAATGTCGAACCAGACAAAGTCGGTGACGCCATTCAACGATTCACATTTGACCTGTCACCTGAAAATTGCTGAAGTGTATGAGAGCAAATGAGACGTTCAGGGGGTTTCAAAGAGGTTGGCAGACAAGTTGTGGATAATCTGACCGAGGTCTGCACTTACCTTCAAGCACAGTCACCGCCGTAAAACAGGTTCAAAGAAGCATAATGCGGTCATTTGGACAGTGAAAGCCCGTTCTCGTGCCAAAGATTGCGTTTCGGCCACTGACATCCGACGCTGAACCTAACGCGGCATACAGTTCCGGTACATGTATATTGTTACGGTCCCGTAGTGACTTCAGCACGGCGCACCCTCTAAGGGGTATGAAGAGAGCTGGGCACGCAGCACGATTGTTGTGACTGCTGACTGAAAAGAAATATACGCGTTTTAATCTAGAAACGGAACTATAGTCGGCTCATTCTTGACAATATGTTAAAGGTTAATGCTCAGACACCACAGCATTTGGTTCAATCGAATTTTCAGTTGAAAGAGAAATCGGCGTTTTTCAGCTGGACCAACAGAATCAAATTAGCTGAATAATGTATGCATATGCATGTTGCCCTAGCGGTTTGTTGTCATTTCTACAATTCCTGTGTACGAAATTTTTGGGTCGCTTTTTTCAAGATCTCCTCATACGCTATCTCTCGCTGTTTGCTTGTTTACTGTCGAGTTTAACAGCAAATCTTCAATCATTTACATGTCTACTGAAATAATATCCTTTGCTGTAGTACATCTATCCAAACACTTTTGTAAAAGTTTTGTAGATCAAAACTGGTAAAGTTATTCTACTAACGGACCTCAGCAACATTCGTATTACTATCCGTACTCGTCCTGAAAACGAACTGCAGCTTGCCGTGAATTTATTGAAAGAAAACGAAGAGAAAATGTTGTTGCTGCAACTACAGAGGACGGGCAAATTATATATATATATATATTCGTTTTAATATATATATATATATATATATATATTCTTTTTAATATAATATATATATATATATATATATATAAGGCTGAGGATTTCTCCCATAAGGAAACATTGGAAATAGTAACAATTGATTAAATTATATAGCACAAGTTTCTTCTTCATTGACTGCTTAGAATTGGACCTTAGCCGTGAGAGAGAGAGAGATAGAGAGATGCGGTTCAGTGCAAGCGGTCAATGTATTAAAAATAGCCAAGGAATCTTTCTTAGGACCAAATTCCTTATCAGATATTGGAAGGCAAATCTGACTGAGTGCTGACGATCAGCTGGACTGACCGATCGGTGTTAAGCAGATTTAGTTGTATCTAGCCTAAGATAGGGGGCAGCCAATCCAGCCCTGAGATTTCTTTAAATACCCAAGGAAACTATCCTCTTGGCCGGAAGATCGTTGTTCTTATGAGAAACGTCCGTTGTGATTTCTGAAGAGTAGGCCTACTGGTCAGTTATAATACTATAACAGGAAAGAACTTCTATAGCGCCATGAGTAATGTGACAAGTATCTAGTAGTTTTTTTCGGGAATTGTCCTAGTTTTAAGCGATGTAAATACCTTAGATTAGCTATAGTTTTTAACCCGGACTTCTTGACATAGGGAGCAGTAGAAGTGGCAAGGGTTAGGTTAAGTGGACAGCAGTAGATGTTGTTGGAAACTTTGTAGCACCATATATGGTAATGGTGTGGATTGCTAACAACATAAACTCAGTCAGGTGATGGGCAAACGACGGAGAGTAGATCTACACGTCAGCAGTCGAGTACAACTGAAGTGGAGTCAAGAAGAGCAAGAGTCAGGGGTTGACCGTCAAATGACCAGAAAATGCAAAAATAAGAGACAGCCTTTTAGATATGAGAGGAGTCAGTCGACGGGAGTCGGGAGAGAAGAAAGGTGGTCGTGTCGTTGAGGAGTCGAGACCAGACCCGAGGAGGAAAAGCATTCCCGTGGTAGTGAGCTGATGAGGAGGATCCGAAGTTCCGGAGTCCAGGCAACCGGTCGAGCAACCGTTCGCCGTGAGGAACAACGTTAATGATTGATCGATGCCGAATTGGGAAGTAGACGGTTTTTATTTGTCATAACCTTGTTCTAAATTTACTCTCCTTAAGTGTTCGTTCGTAAAAGTATATTGACTTTAACGTGAGACTTAAATTGTGTGATAATCTAATTCTTTCATGTCATGTATATTGTTTAATTGTATTGCACAGTCTATCTATATAGTGGATAAGTAAGATCTAAGCCTTAACTTTGGACACTATACCTAGCAGTTTCACTTATCTTGCTCACCTGTGACTTTTCCCTAGTCCCCATTACTTGATTGATACCAGTGCTATCCTGGTTACAGTTAGCATCATCTACGTCCAACCAGATACCCACTTGGTTACAGTTGGTGGAGAACCGGAGTAGACTTTAATCTTAGAGCGCAACCAAGCATGACGGTAAATATCGGCGATTCCTTAACAGTCAACCTTCAACTCAGCCGGGTGCAAAGGTAACCAATGATCCCTCCACATCTCAATCGACGTCTTCACTGGATGACTGTACGCAAAATTATTATTCAAACGATTATGCAGCGCCACAATCGTCCAAGCCACCAGTTCTGTATGGCATGATGTAAAACGAGTTTTAGCTTGTAAATATATTAACGGTATTAAACACTATAAATTGCTTTAGGTCTGCTGTCCACGTTCTGTTTCATGGGAACCAGAAAATTGCCTGTCCGATAAACTTAAACATGACTACCATTTAAGCACAACATTGACGGGCAGGTCACGTAAACGCCCTTACCAAACGCGCTATAAAAATCACCAGCATTAAGAAAAATTTGTATTAAAAAGTGTGTGTGGCATAGCAACTAACTTATTGTTGAAGACTTAGTGTTGGATTGGGATAATTGGGCTCTAACCTATCCACTTTTAATGGAATTAGACTTTTTCTAAATCGTTTTTTCAATTTCAACAAAATTATAATTTCTATATATATATATATATATATATATATATATATATATATATATATATATATATGTATGTATGTATGTATGTATGTATATAAGGTTGAGGGTTCAACTGTGTGGGTAAGCACTCAACAAGTTCTCAATGCCCTGCTTGCAACAAATCCGGTTTCTACTGCGGAAAGATAAGTCATTATCAATCGGTCTGTCGATCCGCCAGAAGGTTGACCAGAAACAATTACCGCACATAGGTAAGGGCACCCGCCCATACGACTGAAATGGGTAGGGTCTTGTCACCAATTGGAAATGCCAGTCAATAATATTCTAGCTGTAAATATTTTTAGGTTTAAAACTTTTACATTACTTGACACTGGAGCATTTTGATCGATCATTTCTGAAATTCTGCAAGAAATGGACCAATACAACGAGACGTTTATCAGACGATGACATTCATAAATTGCATTTAGCAGATGGAATAGCACGTCAGGGAACTGTGCGGCGGAAGTACAGTGCAGCCGCGTTACATTGTAACCGATTTCTCGTATGCCCTCATCTATTCATCGCTATTTGCCTTCAACAGAGAATCACACCAATGCTGTACAACTGTACTTGCAAATCTAAAGCTGGGGCGCCACGGGCGAACTTTGTGAGCCGAACAAAGTCCCGGCACATTTTCCACCTCATGGATAAGCCGGTTTCAATTGACAGCTTGGCCACGCGCTCACAATGTGCGCCAGACGACTGGGCTGACCGATTTGCAGCATACAACTCACTGTGTGCGACCTACTTTCTAGTTGTTCAACCAATCAGGCGCGAGTTATTAAACGGATAAAGAAGTTAAAAAAGAAGCAGAAATGTCGCAATTCACAAAAAACGAATATGATCTGATGATTCTTAGCGAGGTCGCTGGCCATCCTATCCTTTGGGATAGTAGGGCCGAAGACTACAAGAAGGTTGAGAAGAAACCTACAATATGGCTTGTCAGTGTATATGTTCAAGGGGCCCGGTATTTACGCTGTGCCTTAAAATCATTAGAAAATTTGCTAGTTTACCATTTTGGCAGGTAGCATGAACAGGCATCATCAGTGACCGATGCCGGGCCGATCCAGTTGGAATTGTTAGGCCTTATCTAGCACTCCTAGCAACCTGAGGTAAGATCCTATTTCGAGGGTCGTTATTTTTCATTCCCGGCTTCATTCCCTCCTCTTCCCCCTACACCCCTCTATGACGCTCATGCCAAGTATGACCCTCTTAATGTATTGACACCCACATTTTAAAACCACTCAATTGCTGACAATGCAGTACATCCTCCTTATGGCAGACTGAAGATTGCAGCGGTACCTGGAACCGGGCTTGAAACAATGTAAATTCAAACACTTGAATTTAACGCTGGGTTCATTTATTATATGCCTACAGTAAGCTTGAAGTACCTTGTAGCACCGTATTGACATTTATTTTACTGTTATGTCATCATATTTGCGAGGGAAGATTTTGGGGACATCAACGGCGGACGAGAGGAACAAAAACGATACTTTTGATGCAGGCTGGAGAGTTTTCTCCCGGCAGGTGATAATTTTGGGTCTTCAAACAGATATATAGGTACATCTTTCGAGGAAAGGAGACATTTCGACAAAAATTTTGAAATTTCGCGAGAAAACTCAGTAACCGCCAATGCAGGAAAAAGGGGAGGGAGATAATTAAAATGGCGTTAGAATGAGCGAGAGGCGAACTTGTGTCGGCTGTTTTAGGGGGGGCCCAGAGGCACGAAGGGAACCTGTGTTTGAAATTTGCCCTCTGGTGACCAGCCGTTAAATCGCCCACGCCGGGATTTGAGTGCGCTAGCGATAGCGGGGGAGTGAGAAGGGGACTTGCCCTTAGTTTGAAGTTGCAGGAGAGGCATCGGTTGGGCTGTGGGCTTGGAACGAATTTGAAGTCAGAACGGGTGAGGAATGCCCGAGGAGGAGTCGAAAGAAATTTCTGGACCAAAGGGGACAGGTGGAGCCGCACTCGATTAATCGCTTCGCCGGTGGTCGGACGGTCTCGTCGGAAAAGAATCTCTGAGTTCTAGAATTTTGTCGGCGGCAGCATGATATGAATCAACGTGAAATGGCTTTCGTGTGCGGACAATGTGGGCAGTGCTGTCATGGGCACGAACTTCAATGTATGACTTTTTCGCAGCTATGCCGATGAACTTCTCTGTGCATGTGTCCGCATCGAGTGACGAAGGGTCCCCAATATTTCAAAGTCAGTTGCCATTTTATAAATTCTTACGCCTAATATTAAGGAGAATGATAATATTTTTAGTTCTTAAATTACAGTTTAATGAATTTATCTAATTACAATAAGGAGAATGATAATATTTTTAGTTCTTAAATTACTCAAAAGTTGACTTTTTCTTTTCAGAAATTGTAACTTTCAATGTATTAGACTCTGCAATATTCCAAAGTCAGTAGTCATTTTTACAGGATTAAGACTCACCAATATTTCAAAGTCAGTAGCCATTTTTACAGGATTACGCTTAATGTTGGGGAGCCTTTGGGGAAAAATTTCACCTTTTTACTAGAAATATGCGACAATTATGTTTTCCATCATTTTTATACAGCTGCGCCCATGGAATTCATCAGTCCTTTCGAGTACTTAATACATGTGGTCATGGACTAGTGACCGTCCAGTTAGATGGTAAAGTCGATGAAGCTTGGATATGTACTGTGGGTGACCCAGTTTACAGTGTATTTAAAGAGCCGTCGTCCGTGTCTATAAATAGACCCAGCACACGCACATACTCATACACACATAGTTAAAGGGCTCCATCGGTAACACAGACATTTAAAGACCGTCTTGTTGAGAGAAATAGTCTACATTTGAAAGTAATGTACAATGTAGCTTGGACAGAGGAACAGTAGGATGAGCGAATGGATGCCGATTGCATTGTTGATGGTGGAATGTTGGTGGATCTCGTGGATATGATCGGTCTACCCATCAGGAACAGAGTTGATCCGTGCTATGTTGATTCTCTTAATTTCCGTACATGTGATGTTGACCATGTGATGAAATGCAAAGGAAAGGCATTACTGAAACTACCCTGTAGCTAAATATCCAGGTTATCCAATTGAAACTCTTTAAAAGCCTTATTAAAGTGTCTAGAACTTAATAAGCAGCCTTGTATTTTATTGGTTACAGGGTTGCTCAGTGCGTAAACAGTTTATATCAAGTATGTCAGTGCTGGTGTTTGTTTGAAACATGTAGTCATGCAAAATTGTTTTCAGAAATATCATATAACTGCACTCACAAGATTCAGTAGTGGGAGTTGAAGCAGAAAAAGCAGCATGCAGGTTTGACACTGATTTACTATAGTTAAGAACAAAATTGTAGCAATAGGTGGTTCATACTACTCATTAGACTTCTTCTGTAGTATTCTGCCCTTAGGCAGGTTTGAAACTCCAATTTCGCCATTCATTCCTGTTCATAGCTTTCTCCTTTAGGTCTTTATCATCTTTTTCCATCATGTAGTCGAGTAGCATATTTCGTGGTCTTCCTCTTGTCCTTTTCGCCTTCCATTATATCCCTTAGGAGTGAGTCTCCTCTCATTATATGCCCCATCCAGGTCTTTTGTATTTTTTCTTGTTGTGTTGAATAATTCTCTCTTTTCCTCCACCTGTTTTAACACTTCTTCGTTTGTCTAATGTTCGGTCCAGCTGATCTTCTCCATTCTTCTCCATATCGACAATTCAAAAGCCTCTAATCGTGTCATTTCTTCTTCCCTAAGCGTCCATGTTTCTGATCCGTAAAGTGTCGCGCTCCATATTAGTGTTTTGATAAGTCTATTTTTTGAAGTTTCTGTCTAGTCCCCCTTTCATAGGTTCTTTTCTTTGATAGAATGCCTCTTTCCCTATCGCTATTCTCCTTTTCACTTCCTCCGTGCACACCTTGCATCCTCTGTGATCCTCTGTGCTCATTAGACTATAAGATGCCAATCAGATGAAATACATTATTGAAAATACCCAGTCGCTAAAGATCAGGAATATCAAATTGAAACTACTTTTTAAAAATGTAATAAAGAGATTTTGATTTATTGATTATAGGTATAGATACTGATAACTACTGTGAAATTAACATAAGGTAAACCTTAATGTAAAAATGAGTTAGCCAGATGTTTATTGACAATTCAAGCTTGATGAAAGTGCAGTGCAGTCAGGAAATAGCTGTAGCATTGCTCTCAGCACTGAGTGGCCATGTCTGTAGCCAGTGATTCAATATAGCAGATTATGGCACTTGCAGCCATCGAAATGTACTGATGTACATGCGAAGAGCAACAAAATATTGACCAGCGCTCTGTATACTATTTTAACGTGTTTTGTAGACTTTGCATAACGTAGCAGATATAAAGTCAGATTTTGACTCGTCTCGTGATCCAAACAATTCCTGTGAGATGTATCTTCAACGAAGAACATTTAATTTGACAATAACCATGGGGAATGGGGTTTGTTTATTTACTTGCTTGCTTGCATACGGTTAATGCACGATAGTGTAAGCCAACTGTGACAGCGGGCCTTCATTTGGTCTGCGGGATCGCATGGTCAAAATTTGCAATAAGAAAAATTTGTCTAAATTTTCATAAAATTTTCTTATCTGTATCTGTAGTGCAAAACAAACTTGAGCCAGTTTCAATCAACACTTTTGTAACACTACTCAAAGGGAATGAATGTCTATGCATCTGCACAGCAAAAGGACATGGTGCACCAGTGCAGCCACGAAACCGGCCTCAGCAACCAGCAGATCACAGTAAGTTGTTGAATATTTAATTTAAATATTTAAATATCAGTTTAATATGAGTTTGCTGTCCATGCAAGACGTATATTTGGCATGAAAGAATATAATTATGACCAGGCTGTTGTTCAGCGCACATGAAATAATAATGCAACAGTAATGAGAAGTGAGAATTTTAGTTTGTCAAGTGAAAGAAAGTATTTTTAAAAATTTTAATAATATATTTATTTAATTACAATCATGTACGGCAATGAGTCATGAACCACTAGTTCATAGCTGTTGGTGACCATGCTGTCGGCTAGCCAACATGTGAAAATTAACTATGACATTATGTTCACATTATTCGGTGGTCAGTGACCTGCAAGAAGCGAAATGGTTGGAAACTGCCTGACCAGAGATGAGGCCATATACCACATAGTAAGCTGTACTCAGCTAAGATGACTGAAAGAATTAATTACAATTCTTTATTATGGGATTGTAGATGTGGCTAGATTTTATTGACCCTAATCAGCAAATAAAGCATGCTATTTGTTATGTACATATCCAGAATTGGATTGGTAATCATCGAAGAAAATTGAAGGGCAAAACAGCTGTAAGGGCCGAGAAACGGTTTTCCGAACGACAAACCAGTGGAAAGGATATTTTCTACGGTGAGCGACTACCAGGTACGTGTGTAAATTGGAAATGTTTAGTTATGTAATGAAGAAAAAGTTCTGCTTATCATATATAGATATTATTAAAACAGATCTCAGCGTGCAACGCTGGTTGATTTTAAATGCCAGCTTAATTCTAATTAAACTTTTCTGTTTATTGACCATAGTTCATTATTAAATGTTGTGTGTATAGTTGTAACATTCCAGATTTTGAGGTTTAAAATTTTTGCAATCACTGCTACATGTTGTGTATAAAATTGAACATAATCTGAGTGTAGACGTTTCAGTAAATACCTGTAGTATATGTGCTTGTCGTTAAACATTTATGGCAAAATATTGTGTGTTTGCTGCTTGTTCGTGTTGTTTATTACTATGGGCCATAAATATTTATTTCTTGTTAATTTACGTAGAATTAACTCACATTCCAAGTGAGGAGCGGCTTGCAGTTGTTGCTGCTGAATGGCGTTGACTCAAGGTGACAGACGCTGCCAACGTCTACAGGGAGAAAGCGCAATCACATAAGAAGCTGACTGAAGCCAGTAAAGAAGACATGGGAGCAAGTGAAGCTTTATCTCGCTCCCATTACAAGAAGATGACAAAACTGGTAGGTATTTGCTGGCAGTCATACCTGGCACACAGTTGTATTGGGTGACAGAATACGGGGAGAGAGCCCAACCACCAAAAATCTCCGCGACAACCAGCGTAATAGACGCAACCAACAAACCCATTTCGGCGACGAAAACGACAATCCAACGATCGTCAACGATCAACGAACATCTGCAACGTCTGGGCACGAAAGTCGAAACAACCCTTCTACACTGAAAACAATACTACCGGTGTTTCTATCTACGCAGCGGACGAGTTCTCAACCCAGGCAGTATGCAACCGACCGAGTCCGAAACAACTTCATCCGTCGAACCTAATCCGCAAGTCGAACAGTGTCTACCAGACGACAGACAAACGTCGAGCCTGGATCAAGACTCCTGCACTTGTCCCGAGTTATCCTTCCGGAGGACGCTTCCAACCTTCGGTTCAGAGGCATCGTCTGACGAGTTACATAGTGAGACTCCTCTCTTCTACAATGACAACATGGCCGAGGGATCTAACGCGCTACTCCCAAGTCCACTCTACGGGAAGCCAGAAGAAGACATAAAAGAATTCTTGAAAAACATTGAGCGATGGGCTACGTTCCGTTGCTGCTCAAGTAAGGGGAGACTACTTGGTATCACCCCCAGCCGTCGCATACAAGAGAATCAATCAACGACCTGAAGACAGCACTTATCGAACGATACGGACCACAGGCTGCGCACGAATGGAAGTCCAAAGCCGACCTGTGGTTCTTCAAGCAAACAAAAGGGCAATGGGCTTGACGACTACCTAACTGCAGTTTTGAAGGCGGGACAGAAAATTGGTGTCGGTAACGTAAACCTGTACTTTATCGCCCTCAGTAGACTTCGGCCTAGCATTCGTCAACATGTCACCCAGCACTAACTGACGTCGCTCGAAGATCTACGTCAATGGGGACGCATTATCGAACTCTCGATGGGTTTCAAAGAGGTTGGCAGACAAGTTGTGGATAATCTGGCCGACGTATGCACTAACCTTGAAGTACAGTCATCGCCGTAAAACAGGTTCAAAGAAGCATAATGCGGTCATTTGGACAGCAAAAGACCGTTCTCGTGCCAAAGATTGCGTTTCGGTCACTGACATCCGAGCCTGACCGAACACAGCATACAGTTCCGGTACATGTATATTGTTTCAGTCCCGTAGTGACGTCAGCAAAAATTTTCATGTCCGATTACCATTCAATCTCGCCAACTCAATCTGACTCTGGGGTCGAGGCACATTGGGTAGATTTCCCATTCCGACATTTTTCTGATAATGTTTTCCTTGTAACTCCTTCTACTCCGAATGACTGGCACGACTTCCGTTTCCACCACTTCGATGATGACATATTTGATTTACATGTTTCACCTTCAGCTCCTGGTATTGTTCGATAAAGAAGTTAAAGAAGAAGCAGAAATGTCGCAATTCGCAAAAAACGAATATGATCTGATGATTCTTAGCGAGGTCGCTGGCCATCCTATCCTTTTTGTATAAAATTAACGGTTAAATCGTAGGTACCAACTGAAATTATCCTCTTTTCACTAACATAGAGATCGTGGTTTTTATACTGTCGTGGATCAAAGGTCGAGATCCCTATCAACAATTGTGTCTAACTGTGCTGTCGTCGGTCTCGGGATATTCGCGTATTCCCAACGATCGATCATCGAAACGCTATTTACCCAACTTAATGAATATTTACAATTATCGTATTCTCCCGTCCGTCTTAGCCAGGCTTTAGTTTTATAATGCAGCTCCGCAGACATTTTATAATTAAGATTTTTAAACTTTAATTGTTGTATATTAAAAAAGGATCGTGAGATAATAAATGAATAAAAATTCAAAGTAGCTGTTTTTCCTGGAACTTCAGGCGGCCCATGGGTCCTGGCAAAACGCGCATCGCGTTCATTTTAGCGCAGAAGCATGCCAGAAGGGGCCCCTGTCTGATAGTGGCGTCCAAGATGTTGATAAACACATGGCTGAACGAAATTAACAAGCACTTTCCGGATATAAATACACTGTCTAGCATAAAGACCATTACAAGTCGGACATATTCAAAGCATTAAATACTTTACCGGCGCAGATTACCATCACTATGCCCGAGGTGCTTAGAATAGCATATAATGAACATAACATCGTGTAATGTATATAGAGGTAAATAACAGACGCCTTTTGGTCAATTATCATATGGTACAACCATCATAAAATGCCATTTATCTCAAAAAATTCCAACAATGGGTTTATTTATGCAATGTGTTTTGCATGTTTGGTAGTCGACGAAGTGCAAGAATTTACCAACGTGGAATCAGCGCGATGCAGGGCGATTGCAAGCCTCTGCACCGAACACCGGTGGGGACTGTCCGGCACCATGTTCACCGAGCCCACACCGGAATGCATTCTGGGATACTATTTAATTATCGACGATAGAACAATCCCACGCTGTTTACCAGATACCATAAAGCATATCTCCTCGGCAGAATTTCCGGGAGTTAGCGTTACGATGGTATCCAGGCAGAGGAATGAGGCTTTTATCCCACCAGAAGTGCGAAAGATCATCGTCAGCCACAGGATGACGCCCGAAGAAACACAGATGTATTTGCCAATAAAAAAAAACTGACTAAAAAAATAACAACAAAAACAAAGAGAGATCAGTTGATCACCCATCTTCGAATATTTCTGGTGTCTCCTCTGATGTCATATGCACTGATCGCTGTCGAGATGACAGACCTTTCACAGAGCAGCCACATTTCACGTATCTTCGTCGAAGAATAGGCGAAGTATGACATTTTAAATTACTTGAATGACCTAGATTCGGTGCGGTCTTCGCTCGTGCGTGACGTACAGAGAAAGTGGTGGAACAGCGCCAACGAACGGCTGGTTATTTTCACGTGCTTCCACACCAATCTGAATGTCTTGAAAACCTTCATGCCGGAAGGGCGAGAGGTTTTCGACATCGAAGCAAAACTATCTTTCACGCAGCGCTCAAAGGTGCTTGCTGCCTTCGAAGCGACAGCCAACAGCATACTGCTGCTCACTTACAACCTTGGTGCCGAAGGGTTGAATTTGCAATTTTGTTGCACGATTTTAATCGTGGACATTGGGTGGAATGTGGGAAAATACATCAGGCGATCGCCCGGGTGCTGCGCTTTGGCCAGACCGCGTCTGTCGTGAATGTTTACATCTTCACGTCAGTGACAGGTATCGAGAATGTGATGTTCATAAAAACAGAGACAAAGAAAAAGTACAAAAAGAACTTATCTCCGGGAGAGTGCTCTCTGATATAAAAAGATTAAACATCGCCGATGTTTTGCGTGTCTTGGACTTAGAAGACAATGCCGCACTTGTTAGCATAGGACAATCCAATAACTACGTTAAATCTACAAAAATGTAACGTTATATACTACATGAGAAGAGACAAAACACGTGTGGTTTGGTTCCGACCACCCATCTTAGTCATCTTTTTCAGCTGCGCTTTGGACAACCTAATTTCAGCACCAGACCCCGTTTTTAAATTTTTTGATGTGTGCGATCTGGCGACTGGTGAGCGCTAATTTATCTTCACCTTGCTGCTGCGCAGCAGTAATCAGCTGGTCGGCAGTCAGTCGGAGAGTCGCCTCTGTAACATTCCAAATCACCTTTGCCAGAGTCTCTTTTTGACTTGCAGTGAGGGATAACCCAAAAACAATATAGTTCCCTGCAACTGTATTGCAATTTGTTGAATCAGCAGTCATTTTTGTTGAATACATTGCTAAAAAAAGTCTATATCTAAATGATTTAGTTTGTTACTATGAGGAAGTTTTTTCCGTCGCTGCGAGAGGAAGAAATTTCTGTCTGATATCAACAAAGCATGCCCCACCGTGCCGCTGGTACGTTTGCAGCAAATTTCATATTAATCACGATGTTTAGTTGTGTTTTTTTTCAAATCTTCTGACCGTTGTGACTGGTGGCGCAGATCAATTACATGAATGGGGTACAGCTCGACAAACTCGATTGGACTGATTGACTGGGAGCTCTCCCTAATCGGAACCGTGGACACATCCAGGGATACTGAAGACCCCCCGCCAATTTATGAAACCGAGGGAGTATAACGGAACAACAACGATAGATATTTTCATTAAGCAGTTTGATACATGTTCTCGGCATAATAAATGGTCATCTCATGAAAAATGCAGCTTTGTGCAGTGTGCTCTTGAGGATTCTGCCAATCAGGTCCTATGGAATATAGATGCCCTGGGGGAACTGACCTAAGAAAACCTTGTAGACTGTTTAAAGCAATGCTTCGGAGACCAAGGACAAGTATAAACCTATAGAGCTCAGCTAGCCTATATAGACAGTAGACACCGACAAAAACCAAATGAATCTCTTAATGATTGACTGTTTTAAACACGCAGATTGTTATCACTGATGTATCCAACAAAAAATAAGGATCAAAATTTTGTAGTAGAAGAAATTGGGAGAGACATATTTATTGATGCAATAGCAGACCCAGAGGTATCATTGAAAACAAGGGAGAGGGAACCGAAAAAATTAGACGATTAGAAAGTTTCACAAAAATACACCGAAATGAACTAAATTTGGGAAAAGGCAAAACCAGGCAAGGAATTCAGGGGTTAATGATACTGAATTATTACTGAAACGATTAGATGAAGCACTGCATAATCAGAGTCAGAAACAAGAACAATTTAACCGTGCAATAACCGATCCAATGCAGCAGTTCAATAACATGCAGGAAAAGAAAGAATACCCCCACTGACACCGCCACTGGCTGAGAAACAAGTCCGTTTTCAAAAGACAATGGCCATAATACAGTACCATCCCCGCTACCGAGACAAGGGGGACCGATAACAACAACCACTGAAGACCCAGACCGACTGGGGAAAATTATGAAAGGCCAGTTAATAACTACAGTCAGCAAAACAGTAAATCCTTGACTTTTTGTTGAAGAAGGGTGAAGTGGGGGTCGGCCCGACTCGTCCGTGGCCCCCTGGTGTTCAGTTGCATAGCGCTTCCATTTAAAAACCCCGCTTTGCAAAAGCTGGCTACGCCACTGGTCATATGACAACGTGGCAACACTTACGAATTATGTTAATGATACGTGCTGAATGCAAAAGTGTTGTATGTCGGTGCAATCAGAGTAAAAAGTGACATATGCATTGTGTGCGTGTGTTAATTGTCTGTTGGTAATATATGGATAATGCCATAATGCATTTTCAGAAACCAAAGATATGCCTTTTAAATGCAAGATTTGTTACCGTGATCACTACTCTCCAGCAGCTTTGAAACGGCACAAACGGAAGGCGCACAAGGGGGCCGCTTACGGTCACTATCGGCGGCATGTGGGCTGACGCGGAACGGAAGGTGAATCTACCAACTCAAAAAGCACCCACTCCACAAACACGGCTGACGAAGTAAGCACTATTACAAAAAGAGCGCTTATCTTCTTGAATTTACATCCAGGAGAAGAAGCAGCAGCATTTAAGTATGCACGAAACCTGTCAAAAGCACAAGGTATGTGATAGGCCTTATGTTTTCTATCGGTATGCTAGTAAAGGACTTACTAAATGACTGGAACTTTGCTACTACAAGGAATCTTTCTTTACTGCATAAAACATCTAATCTATTAACACAAAAGAAACTGTCTTGCAGATTCTTCTCTTTCATTTAGTAAGTACGCACTTAAGGGTCGGGGTGAGGTCGGACGTAGGAGCTGTAAAAGCTTTAGCCTTTGTACGTTGGTAAGGGGTTGAACATATGCATTTCATTTCGTTCGTACATACAAAACGGATGAGGCCATTTTAAATAATTCTTACACCGCTGACTCACTGCGACATTTATTTCAGCTACCACGGCATGTGTTGTGGAAGGAATTGTTCGTGGCATCGCGGAAATCCTTCCGGGTGTCATAGAAATAAATGAAAGATACGGCGCTGAAGAAAGATTCTAACGGGATAAGTGCCACCGCTGCACCGGAAGGCATGTTGCTAGACATCAGCGCTGACGAAAATAGACCTGCACAGCCGTCACTGGCTGAGCAGGTCTACATGGAATCATCAAAAGATCTCTTGCTGTGAAGGAGGTGTGTGAAAAGTTCTGTGGATAGCCAGTATTTAAAACTGTATTTCAAACTAATTGAAATACAAGTTATGTAGATTTATAAATCATATACAGTCATTGTCGTTTAGATTTTGTATTATATATTCACTGTGAAACTATTAAGTATTATAACAGGAAATAACTTCTATAGCGCCATGATATTTGACAAGTGTCTAGTAGTTGTTTTTCGGGAATTGTCCTAGTTTTAAGCGATGTAAATACCTTAGATTAGCTATAGATTTTAACCCGGACTTCTTGACATAGGGAGCAGTAGAAGTGGCAGGGGTTAGGTTAAGCGGACAGTAGAAGATGTTGTTGGAAACCTTATAGCACCATATACGGTAATGGTGTGGGTTGTTGCCAACATAAACTAAGTCAGGTGATGAGAAAACCATGGGGAGTAGGCCTACACGTCAGCAACCGGGTACAACTGAAGTGGAATCAAGAAGAGCAAGAGTCAGGGGGTTGACCGTCAAATGACCAGAAAATGCAAAAATAAGAGACAGCCTTTAAATATGAAAGGGGGCAGTCGACGAGAGGCAGGCGAAGAAAGTGGACGTGACCGTTGCGAAGTCGTGGTCGGAGTCGAGAAGGAAAAACATTCCCGCGGAAAAGGCGAAACCAGGCAAGGAATTCAGGGGTAAATGATACTGAATTATTACTGAAAAGATAAGATGAAGCACTGCATAATCAGAGTCAGAAACAAGAACAGTTTAACCGTGCAATAACAGATCAAATGCAGCAGTTGAATAACATGCAGGAAAAGAAAACCTACCCCCACTGACACCGCTACTGGCTGAGAAACAAGTCAATTTTCAAACAGACAATGGCCGTAATACAGTACCATCCCCGCTACCGAGACAAGGGGGGACCGATAACAACAACCAC
The DNA here is from genome assembly GCA_018105865.1 of Metaphire vulgaris. Classification (NCBI taxonomy): domain Eukaryota; kingdom Metazoa; phylum Annelida; class Clitellata; order Crassiclitellata; family Megascolecidae; genus Metaphire; species Metaphire vulgaris. The sequence continues at coordinate 19,878,663 of CM030835.1, forward strand.
TGAAGACCCAGACCGACTGGGGAAAATTATGAAAGGCCGGTTAATAACTATAGTCAGCAAAACAGATTTAAGGATCAACCCCGCTGATTCCGCTGTAATAGCATCGAACATTTGGCCTGCAATTGTGTGGCAAACCGGCGCTAAAAAAATCAGAGACCAAAAATAAATCAAAGTTTGACCAAAAAGGGAAATTCTGAGGGTCCGACATCACTCTATGTTAAAACACAGATTAATGGTAAATCATTACATTCAATGATCGATTCGAGAGCCACAGAAAACTTACTCCCAGAAAGGTTTGCAGCAGGGTTAACCATCAGACCCTCCTCCAGCGAACTGTTTGCAGCCAATGGTAGCTTAATATACATGAAAGGAGAAGCCATTGTGTCCGTTGTGTCCGTGTCTGGGGCTCGACTCAGACTGATTGTACGCACGTTTGCACTCGATCGGATTGGCCGCGTGACATATAAGCCGTAGGCTAATGGTTGAGGCTTGACTCAAATACATCGGACGCACGGAGATTGTGAGGGGGGGTCTAAATGTACGCACTGTATCACCAGACTTCGAAACTACTGTATGTGGCGTTCATTCCACAAAGTGCATTCGGATTCACCAACCAATCAGGCGCTACAGGGCCACCACGGCTGCAAAATAGTGAATATCCGGGACAAGTTATTCACTTTTGGAAAATATGGTAAATCTTAAAACCGGCTTCGATATAACTCTGCTAAGTGACGTGGCTGCTCGTCCCGTCCTCTGGGACAGTCGGGCGGAGGAGTACAAAGATTGTGTTAGGAAGTAGGCACTATGGATTGAGATAGCGGAAAAACTTAGCACCACTCCAGGTACGTAAATATCAGTATGCACTTGGCCTCAACCTGCCAACTGATGTAAACACACCGCAACGCAACGGAGGATGGGGGTGGAGACATGTAAATGCAAAACATGTGCGCTATATCAACGTATGTAGGCGTGGCCTCATTTCTGCATGAAGGAAACATTTATGAGAATGGTGAAACCGTGCACGCTTTGTACAACCGCGGTCGCTTGAAAATATGCGTACAATCAGTCTGAGTCGAGCCCCAGCATTAGATTCAGCCCGACATGTGCTATAAAAGTCAAGTTTACAGTCTCTGATCAAATAAGTGAGATACTGTTAGGAATGAATTTCCTGAAAAATGAAAATTGCAAAATAGATTTCTAAAATGACATTTTACAGATAGGTCAAGAGCAAATATAATTAAAATCTATTGAAGGTCAAAGGTGGTGTCGGAGATTGCAGACCTCAGAGCAAAGGAAATTAAGTTTTTTTGTGAAATTAAGATATTTGCAATGAGAATATAGCGGCATATGAATTTCATTTTTTTAGAAACCGATACCATGTGTACATTTACCTGTCCAACCTGTTTCTGCAAGCAACCATCACACGCAAGCCTAAATGACACCAGTGCGGTGAACACAAGAGGGGCTCGCTAATAGTCACTGTGGGAAAGAGACGAGAAACGATCGATGACACGAAGAAATCAAATCCCCTTGTCGGAATTACAGGAAATAAGAGAAGTGATGAAAAATGCATTGGTTCCCACGTATATATGGCCAAAATGTCGAATCCTAATCCTGTGAATCATTATTTTGACGTGTCCAGTTTGTCAGGGAACAACTACAGAAAAAGGACAAGCCTATTTTTGTGATGCGATTCGGGGAAACTGAATTCATTTGCAGTTGATCAAAATGACTGTGTATTAGAAGTTTCACCAGTCGATTGTTCCTGCCACTTTAGAAAATCTATGTTGCTACCGTGCTCGCACATATCTGCTGTTCATAAGAAGTTTTCAAAAAACCTTTTCTGTGCAACCTTATGTGATAGACGTTGGCACGCCGACTACTTCAAGGTAAATGGGCGACTGTTTGCACATAAGCCTAGCACTGAGGTAGCTCTGGTTACGCCATCTCCTGATTGTGAAGGACACTGCAATGTAACTGTGCATGCAGCACTGAACAGACACAACCGCCCTTTATTAGGAGCAAAAAGTGTAAAACTGGGACTGCAATATGGTGCTTCACTTGCAAACCTCTATGCAGATGTGGCCACCTCCGAATTTCAATCGCGTCTCCAAGTTTATAAAGACCTAGAACGCCTGTGGCAAGCCGGGAAACGTGCTGTTGTTGTGGAAATAGATGACATCGAACGGGTGACCCAATCGAACAGGCATGAAAATACGGATGAGCTTGCAGGTTCGTCACGTTTTAATCTGTGGTTATGGAAAGTCATGTATAAGTAATTAAACTATTTCATTTGTTAGTTACTTGTTGCTGTATTCATGAGTCAAATACCGGTATATCTTGTGCCGACAGGTATTTAGATTTCTTGTTTTTGTGTGTAATCTTTTGTAGGTGATGACAATTCAATTATTGCAGTGACCTCAAAGACCTCTGACAATCTTATCGCTGTTACTGAAGAACCTGTTTCACTTATGTTGGCAGTTACATGGATTTCTGGTTTTTTGTGTTATGATTTGAAGTGTGGCATTACTTTTAAATTCTATTGCACAACCTTATAAATATATTCCTATATTGCATGTGTATTGCAGAGACCACAAAAAACATAACAATGTTATATATTTCAATCATTTCCAGTTACCATTGAAAGGTGCACAATTGACAATTTTTCAATGTAGGTATCAAATTGCCTCCTCGGATGAGGTGCTGTGGGAGACCGCTAAAGAATACATTCTATTATTGTTGCATTACATTAAATAGTGAAGACCATACTATAAGAACAGACCTGGGCACAAACTAACTGCGATTACTATTTCTTTTTCAGTTATGCTGCCGTGGTTTCTTTCGGCTGAAGATGTGGAACCAGTCCTAAAGCTGCAACAAAAAATAGAAGTGGATCAGGTTCAACGTCATCCAGATTTGGTACCGTCTGCTTGCATTGATGACGAAGTAGAAATAATAGCAGTTCGGAAGTACTTTATGGAGAACGACTGGCAAGCTGTGGGCCGTGTGGGGGCTATTCTTTAAAAAAACTAAGACGAAGTGGTATACCTGTGGCTCTTGTCAACAACAGCGGGGCGTACATAGTGTGGCGTGTGATGGGTGCTTGCGGTGGTTTGACTTTGCATGTGTTGCTCTATAAGCACCAACCAAGGCATCACGCTGGTTTTGCAGACAGTGTCGTGCACTCTATTCCGTTATATAACTAGCCATATATATTGGAAAAAATAATAACTGGTTCTACCACTTTCATATATACACTTTCATATATAGATGACTGTGGAGTTATTATGTACATGAATGTAGGTCTTAGCCGTGAACTATTGGATATGTTATACTGAGTGTTATGTATGTTGAATATTTTATATATATATATATGGGTTATATATACAGTTCTCTTGTTTAGGCGGTTCCTGTTGGTTCTTCTTTCCCGTTTTGACTCTGGTGGGGTGGTGAATATTGATCATTTGGATAAGTTTTCTGTGGATGTTGCAAATACTAAAAGTGATTTTGTGAAATCTTTGAATCAAACTTTTTCTTCTCATTTTAAGAAGTTTTTGTTCAAGTTGATTTTGTATAATGAATTTGGTTTGTGTTGCAATGCTCTTTTAGTGAGGGATTGAGGTTGACTCCAATGTTTATTGAAGAAGACTTTGTTGAAAAGTTATGAATTTTTGAATACTAAGGATGGTCGTTTGATTCATTGAGTAAATGGTCTTGTGTCTGAAATTGCTTCAGATGAAGTGAAAATTAAGAGTATTTATTTGCATGGTTTAGTTTTAGGTTGTGTTATTGATCATATTCCAGATGGTGAGGATTTTCTAATTTGTAATTATTTGGATCCTGTACACTGCATTTAACGTGACTGAGAAAACCTTCATGACTTTTCTATTTACAAGGGCCTATTATTCCTTAGGTCATATATATATATATATATATATATATATATATATATATATATATATATATATATATATATATATATATTTATACCCTCAGTACTTCATTCCTGAGGGTCTTAGAGATATATATATAGAGAGAGAGAGATAGAGAGAGATAACAAACAAACAAAGAATGGACAACAATAGATGGGAACAGACAAACAAAGCACTGCAAATGCACAAAAATACACAAAATAGAAGGAGACAGAGGGAGAGGATGACCTAAAAAAGAAAAAGAGAAAAAGATGGATGGATAGCATCAAGAAAGATCTGGAAGCAAAGAACATGTCGATTGTTGGAGGATGCAGATTAGCTCAAGGTCGAACGAAGTGGAAATGAAACATATATTTTTAATATATATCTTTTGTATATATATATATATATATATACAGCTCACCTCCATATCCGATCCCAAACGTTCATATTCGACATCGATTATCGCCCGTTTATGTACATTTACGTAACGATCCTAAACTACTACTTTAGCGGTTACTTCGATTCGATTCGAGTGGCCATTTATTCGCTCTTCTTCTCGTTTCTTCCTGAAGAACCATGAAACGTCTTTTCTCTTCAACGACATCACACTAAAGACTTTGTTCTGTATGTCTTTCTCTTGCGCGAGACCACGCTTATTAGCATAATTCAACTGCTGCAACGCTGTCCAGCTGCCTGCTGCCAGCATTGGGCAGTACCTAGCCGCGTGGCATGCAAACGCTCTTGGCTCAGCCAGCAGCAGCCGGGGCGGCGTCCGCAGCCCGAGACTCTAGTCATCGACACTCGGCTCGGCTACCCTCCAAATCTAGGTCAGGTTAAACGTCGTGTTTCAAACATATAGGCGTTTAACATGGGCTAATCGAAACCCTATTTCTGCATATACTTACTATATATATCTCTTTTAAATCCCTATATAATCTATGAAACGTCACAATAGTACGCACGCACAGAGTGGGGAGAGGGGTTGGATTTAGGAGACTTAAACTTAGCATGAAATAAAGTGGCTTAGGAGGCATTACTGCCTGTGTTGAAAGCCACTAGGGGCACTAACGGGGCTTGAACCCGCTCCGTCAGCCTGACGCTCCAGCACATAACCCACTCTGCCATCTTTCGCCCCCTAACTATCACTTTGCCTATGTAGGCCTACGGTGTGTAAACGGGGAAGGGGGGGTTGAATTATGCCTTTAGCGATATGGACAAATTCATCTCACAAACTACTCAGTTCTAGTTCTGTCTCATTCATCTGGTCATTAACGATTCCATTCTACCTGACTAAATTTCTCAGCAAGAGGCAGGCTATTGCAGTATTAGTCCTTATAAAGCAAGTGAATCTGCCAAATCGTTGACCTGTTTATGCAGCAGAATCAGTTAAAATGCGCGTAAATGTCTAAATTAATTTTCCTCTTACATATATGAGTATACAAACAGTTCCATCTACGCAGTACTGGAAAATATAAAGATAACCATGCAAAGGAGCTCCAGATATTAATTACAGATGTATTACAGTGGATCCCACTTAATCGCATACCGCTTAATTGCATAACCCTCATAATCGCATAACAACATAAAAACCCAAACCAGTGTTTTGTGTATCAGACGTCCCGGCTATTCGCATAGCCCAGTTAATTGCATAAGCAAGGCTTGCACGGCACCTATGCAATTAAGCAGGTTTTTCACTGCAAAATGTTTAGCTTGTATACGGCGGGCTTAACGAGGTGATTTAGACCAGTTCTTCTCAAACTGTGGTCCGCGGACCGTTGCCGGTCTGCAAGCCCTTTTTGCCGGTCCGCAACGTGAGTCGAGAAAAGTGAATAAAAGTTTCTTTGAAGGTCCGCAACGTGAGTAGAGAAAAATGAGGAAAAGGTTAAATATTTTATTCTTTGAAAATTGTTTAAAACTGTTTTTAAACAAGATTTTATAACACACACACACACACACACACACACACACACACACACACACGATACTATAAAACTTATATTAATATTAAGATGTATATTGAGGTGGTATAAAATTTACAAAAACTCCAAATTACAAGGATTTTTAATGGCACTGGTCCCTGGTGCAAAAGAGCCTGTTGAACTCCTTTCTATTAACTTCATGTTCCAAAATACGATGGTATCATTGGCTTCATCATAAATATCGTTGAGTTCCAGGTACTTGACCATCTGTGAGGATGTGCTTGTCATTAACCTAAATTAAGGAACAGCATCACTGGTACCCTTGAAGTACATGTAGCCAGAGATGTAGCAAGTACACAATGCTTCAAGTACAAGTACAAGTACCTGGCCTCCGAGTACAAGTACAAGTACTTGGATTCCAAAAACGCCGAGTACAAGTACAAGTACAAGTATCTGGCCTCCGAGTACAAGTACAAGTACTAAAAATGTGTACTCGAGTACAACTAGAGTACAAGTACAAGTACCAAGTACTACATCTCTGGTATATGGGCATTTATTGGACACCTGAATGTGCCAATAATGGGCTCAGAAGGTCCACATGCATACCTCGTATGCTAGAACACAATGCCGCCAATTGCCACTATTATGTGGGAATTACAGAAGCAATTAACAGGGTGGTCCCACCTGCTCTGAATGCCTACTACTGAAGACATAGACACTGGACGAGTAACGGTCGTCCTACCACTTTTCGGTCGTCCCTACCACTTTTCGTATCAAAATGGTTGGATGACTCACAGTTGTCGTTACTGCTAGGGAGGTTAAAGACTCCACAGTTGATCTTGAAAATACTAATAGTGTGTAAAATTAAAATAATTGCTTAACTCCTCAAAAATATGGTCAAATGTAATAGCAAACTTCAGTGATTAATGCAGTTTGCATGTAATGGAATTACAACTTTTCTCTAAAAACAAAAGTAATCACAAATGATAAAACCTCCAAGAAAACTTATCAATCTAACATAATTATTTAATGAAGTGGGTAAATTCTGAAGATCACAAATTCCAACGTCATTTCAACTCATCACAACATTTTTAAATTTCTAACTTTGTGACACAAGTATAAAAAGGTATAGCAAGTAACAAAAACAAGTATATAGTCTGACGCTGATATCTATGTACTATGCAAGCAGCAATGCAGGTTGCTTAGGCCATTAACCTAGAGTAGTTTGCCATTGCTTTCTCTGATCCTGTGTTTTACTTTCGCAGCTTAACACCACTGCCAATTTATCCATGACTAAGCGATGAAGAGCTTGGCTGTACACATTATTCAATAACTCGAGTTTTTTTTTTTTTCTCTGTATTCAAATGTTCTCTGGTCTTAGGTACCGGTACTACTACAAGCCTCCCATACCAATTGCAGACAGAGCCTCAGTACCTACCTACTTAAGATGTCCAATATTTCATATATATATATATATATATATATATATATATATATATATATATATATATATATATATATATATATATTAGATATCTGAGTGTAGCGAACGACGTCAAATAAAATTTTCTTGTTCAATTAGCTTGCCTCAAAATCAAGTTGGGAGAAAGGTCATTTTTTAATTGATCAATCAATTAATTTATATTAAAATAATTACATATAGCTAGAAATAATATATAGCTGATATCCCCGCATTGCGATTAAAACTCTGTTCAATTAATCAGAAAATATTCTCTACTTTGCGTCTTCTGAAAAGTCTTGACAAGCAAAATAAGGTCATCTTTGTATTTTTCCTCTCCAAAATCCCTGACAAGCAATAAAGGTAATCCTTATTTTTCTTTCCTCTCCAAAATCCCCGACAAGCCCAAAAAGGTCAAAGGTCATCACTTAATTTTTTTGGCATCACGTCACATTTACGGAAACCCTCCTCGTTGTCACACTTTGTAACAAATGGCTGGACCCCCAAACCGCATTACGTAATTTATGGACGACCCACACACAAAGTAATAGTAAACTATAAAGAACATCATGCATAGAAATAATTAACCATCCAGTGTATGCACAGTCCGAAAATTTTGTTGTGAGATAATTATAATAATGTGATAACTACATACTTTTCAATGCTGAACCTAATAGTGCACCATACTGCTTTATGGAAGATGCACTGCAAAACTACATATACTTATACAAAAAATTTTTACCATGGTTAGACTGGCAACTGGAGAGTTCGAATTTGCAACAGAGTAAAACAAAATTGGTTATATTAAAAATTCATTTTATATAATGTATGGTAAAAACATCTATAATATTAAAATCCTTCCTCTGTATGTCTCTCACCTTCAAGCGTTCTCATTGGTTGGCTGTGTGAGCGTTCTGATTGGTTACCTTCAAGCGTTCTGATTGCTTGGCTGTGTGAGCGTTCTGATTGGTTGGCTGTGTGATGTTCTCATTGGTTACCTTCAAGCGTTCTGATTGGTTGGCTGGGTGAGCGTTCTGATTGGTTGTTCTGGAATATTCGTTGCCTTGAGCGAAGCGAGCCTGCTTCGCATTGCGCGATGTGGATAGATATTAGTATTATCCTAGATGCGAGAGAAGCGAGCATCTTTCTAGTTTTTTATATTAAATTGCATCATTAGAAAATAATAAAAACACAAAATCAACAAAAAATATCAATATTTATGCTGCAACATCCTTAAAGAAGCTTTTATGTGATAATCAAAAGTTCAGCAAATTTTAATAATTAAAATTTATATTTTCTGTCAACAGAGTTCATGCTATTCAAGATAATCTTTTGCATAAAAAGTAAAACTGCTATGTAAATCACAGCGAATTGATTACTTCATACAATGCATATGTATATATGTATACAAATACAGTAAAACCTCGTTATATTGAACTCGCTTACCGGTATATCGAAATCATGTTTACATCTAAGTTTGAGCGTCGGTCTCGCCAAAACAGTGTTAATGATACAGGAATCGGATATATCGAACCTCGGATATATATCGAACCCCGGATCACGGTCCCTTGAACTTCGATATAATGAGGTTCTACTGTATAGGCATTGTCAAATCCTCATTATAAAATCCAGCACATATAGACAGCATTCACAAACATGTGCTTATTCATACAGCAAGTATGTAAAATTTACAAAATACAATACATTTCAACCCTCTAATGGCAGTAGCTATACTAATATACAATTACTATTTATATATTCAAAGAGTTTAACAGATTATTGACAAAGAAGAAAAGCAATAAAAACTGAATGCAGTCGAATAATTACCATAGGAAACCTTATTAATAGGAGTTTTCACACATATTGGCTGCATGAGATTTAATTGTAATAACTTGCAGTGAAAAGGTCTTAAAGTGTTACACAAAGGCTGATTAAACTCGAATAAAATGTGTATCAACCAATATCACAATCATTTCATTATCAACTATTGTACCTATTAAAAATACAATAACAAACTACTGTAAATTCAATTTACAAAAATAAAAAAAACTTTGTTTTGGATATATTTAAGCAAGTTTCAATGCATTCTAAGCGATTCATGTGCCTAAGCTAAGCCCTTTGAATTGCTTCACCAAAAGAATTAATAGCAGATGCAACAAAACCAGCCACATCCACCTCCTTTGTTTCATACTGGACAATAAATGGATGCATCAAGAGATCAACAAATTTTGGACGATCACTCAAGTCTTTTGCTAAACTGAAAGAAGATTAAAAAGAACATATATAAAAATTGTGAAACATATCAAACATTCATAAAAACATTACTACACATACGAAGTCAACCATCTAATCACTTTTATAATAGCTACTTGAATCAAAATTTCTACTTTAATCAAATGGATATTTGCCAGTTTGAAAAAGTACATTGGTTTGTCCATTCTTTTGAGACAAGTAAATCGCAGTTCAACCAAGTCTTTTGTCCCAGAGTAGTGGCTTGCTGTGTGTAACTAGGCAAGCCGCACATCGAAATCTCGCACACTCTTGATCAACCTATGTATGGCAAGGTAGTCTAGTGGCTAGTAAGTAAGTAAGTAAGTAAAATCTCGTAAACTTCTACAAGCTAACCTACCAATTAATTGTGTGGACTGGAGTTCAAACCTCAATCACTGTGTAAATATTTTGGTCATTCCTGTTCCAGCACTCACCCAGTCAACTTAAACTGTAAACTAGTATGTAGAACACTTAATACGCAAGAGGTGCCGAGGGAAGGCTCTCAACTGCCCTCAGTCATCTGATGCCAAGAAACTGAGGGCACTCACATAAATCCTTCAGTGTCAGCCAACATATCTATATGGAGCAACCAATTAATTATACCAGTCAATAATTTCACGATGATAAAGAATTCAACATGTAATCATCATTAGACATCCACAAATGTGGTGAAATTCAAGATGACACAATCTCAAGTTAGCTTGGGATTAACTCCTACCAGCAAGAGCTTAAGTCTTTAAATTTTTTTGAAGTTTAGCATCAAATGGAAAAAACGAAATACCTCTTAAGCCTAATGCAGGAGTCTGCACCAATCAGTAACTCCTTTACTGGTCAGTTATTTGTACAATGATGTAAAATGGACACATATATGAGTCATGGCCAGTAAAGGGGCTAAGAATAACAAATCTGGGACCTCCACCTATTTATATTGTGCAGATCAATCAGTCCTGCAATTCCTAACAGAAACTGTTAAAATCCAACAAGAAAATGAATATACACTGTCTGGATAAAAAGTATGCCAACTCTCTTTTCACTATAACTTTAAGAAAACTTGGCCAATTTCATAAAAATTTGCAGTTTGAAACAGGAATGAATTGTTTCAGATAGACACAAACTTTATCTGAAAAAGTTTACAATGAATATTCAAAATGTCCATCACCAGAATTGACACGCGATTTCAGAGACGTTGTCACTGACGAATTGCTGCTGCGATGACGTTGTGATCGAGCTTATCCCACTCACTCATCAGTCACCAATCTCTGCTTCAGTTCTTTCAGATTGGAAATGCATGACTGGCAGACCCTTTCCTGTAGAATACCCCACAAAGAGTAGTCCAATGAGTTCAAATCTGGTGAGTTTTGTGGCCACAGTTTGGGTGGTATGAAAGCAGAATTCTCCCTTTGCAATAATTCAATGGTGTCATGAGCACAAAGTGCTGGAGCACCATCCTGTTGGAAGATGTATAAATTACCAGAAAAGCGAATATCTGGTAGCAGCATTTCCTTTAGCACAGTTCATGGTAATTGCTGCCATTGACTTTCACATCATGATCCAAAAAAATGCAAATGATCAGTGGCAATGATGTCTGAAATCGGGTGTCAATTTTTCGGTGGACGTTTTGAATATTCATTGTAAACGTTTTCAGACAATGTTTGTGTCTATCTGAAGACAATTCATTTATGTTTCAAACTGCAAATTTTTATGAAAATTGGCCAAGTTTTCTTAAAGTCAGGTCAGGTCTTCGTCCTCCAGCTGTGTCCAGCAATTGACTTCTCCATGACATCTCTCCAAAGTTCTCTGTCCTTTGCTATTTCTTCCAAAGTCATTCGGTGTCTTCCGTCCGTTTTTCCATTGAGATTCAGCCCTGCCATGTGCAGATCCTCTTCCAAACCGTCCACCCATCGTTTTTTAGGTCTTCCTTTAGATCCTCTCCCCTCTGGTTTGTAGTTGAAAATTCGTTTTGGGTTTCTTATTTCTTCCATTCTAAGTATGTGTCCATTTCATTCTTCTTTTTCTGATAACTTCCATGATGCTCGGTTGCAATGTTCTCTATCTAACTTCTTCATTTGTTATATGTTCTTTGTATCCAATCCTTAGTATTCTTCTAAGCCATTTATTTTCTGCTGCTATTAATTTTTTCTCCAGTTCTTTTTTATGGTCCAAGATTCACATTCATAAATTAGTATTGGTATTACACAATTATTATTGTAGTATTACACAAGTGTTGAGAATTCTTAGTTTTGTTTTCATCCCAACGTGATGTCTTTTGAAAATATTGGTATGTAGCCTGTTGAAGGTTGATCCTGCCATTGCTATTCTTCGTTTAATCTCCAAGTCCAAGCCTCCTTTTGCTTCCAATTCACTTCCCAAGTAAACGAAATTCTTCACTATTTCAATTTATTTTCCGTTGTGTGATACTATTGACCATTCCCCAACTGTTTTTGTAATTGGCAAAATTTTGGTTTTATTAGTGTTTATTTTTAGTCCAAATTTTCCACTCTCCGTTATTAAGGCCAATGTTAGCTCTACAATCCTTGAGAGGCATTCCGCTATTAGACATGTATCATCAGCATATTCTGCATCATCTATGTTTCCTGGCTTTAGAGCTGTTCCCAACCCATTCGTGTATTCAATCCGGCTCATGATGTAATCTAATATAATGTTGAAGAGTATTGGTGATAGAATACATCCTTGTCTAAATCCTGTTTTAATCTTGAACCATTCAGTTTCTTCTCCATCAATTCTGATACATGCTAAAACTGTGCTGTATAAATTTTCAATTAGCCTTATTATTTTGGCATGAATGCCATATTTCCCCAAGAGTTTCCATGGCCCTTCTCTCCAGATTGAGTCATTGAGTCATAAGCTTGAGCAAAATCAATGAAGCACATAACCAAATCTTCATTAAATTCTAGTTTTTTCTCAATTAGTTGTCGAAGGATGAAGATTTGGTCAGCGCATCCTCTTCCTTTCCTGAATCCACACTGGTTTTCCCTGAGAGTTTCATCCACTGTGTCATTTATTCCGTTTAACATGACTCTGGTGAAAACTTTCCCTGGTACACTTAAAAGACTGATTCCTCTGGCGTTGTTGCATTCCTTTCTGTCTCCTTTCTTGTGTATTGGTATTATAATTGCTTTTCTCCAGTCTAATGGTGTTTTCTCGGTTTTCCATACTGCTGTTATGACCCGATGTAACCATCTGATTGTATATACACCAGTGTTTTGGAGCATTTCTGCTGTGATATTGCAGAGTCCTGGGGCTTTGTTTTTCTCATCTGTTTCACTGCCCTTTCTATCTCTTCCATTGTGATATCGTCTTCTTCCTCTAACTCAGCGGTTCTCAACCTTTAGAGTGCCGCGACCCTTTTAATTTAATTTCCCACTATGTGGCGACCCCCCAACGGTAAAATTATTTTCGTTCACAATGTAAGCTGCTAAAAATAATAATGCTACGACAATCAAAATGTTCGAAATCGTTATTATTTAATTGTCTTTATGTCTATCCTCGAATGACAATATTATTATAGTAAAACAACTAGTACGTCGTAACTACCACTGAGGAAATTTTGTACAATAACAAGAAAAGAGACAACCCCATATTTCTGATGGTCTCGGGCGACCCCTGGCAAATTGTCATTCGACCCCCTTGGGGGTCGCGACCCACAGGTTGAGAACCGCTGCTCTAACTCATCCTCTAATTTACATCTATCCTCTGATTGATCAATTTCATTAAATGTTTCTTCTTTGTTGTTAGGGTCTTTGCGGTTTAGTATCTCATCAAAATGTTGTTTCCAACTGGCCATGATCCTTTCCTTCTCTGTTAATATTTCTCCATTTCTATCCTTAGCTGGTTCAATGTTTATTATCTTTGTGATTGTGCTCCCACTTAGTTTATTGACATTTGCAAAGAGTTTTTTGCTATTGTGACGACCAGGCCAGATTATTCATTAGATATACATATATATATATACATATCTCTACTAGGGACTGGGGAGAGGCCGGAACGGTAGCGCGTGCGGAGGAGCGCGCGCGAGTGCGATATGGAAGCGTGGCTGCAGCAGTAGGCGTCGGGTATAAAAACTAGGAAAGCGCGGGATAAGGGGGATCGGTGCCACGGAGTTGGTCAGAGGAGGGCACTGGAAATTCACGTGGTTTATGCGTGATTACCAATCGTTCAGAGTTACTGTTAATAGGGACTTTAGACGTCGGCGTTAGGAATCTTGAATAGTAGACACTGCGCTGCAAAGACATCGTTGAAACATAACAGATAAGGATAATTCGATATATGTGTATTAATATGGTGCATTGCATAACAATTGCTTATTATATTCACTCTCTGAATGACATTAATAACTATTAATAACTATAAATTAGAATGGAGAATGTTGGCAAATGATGATGATAATAATAATAATGCTTCATTAACTGTATCTTCTTGTGTTACACTAAACTAGACCTGCTTCACGAGTTGATCTCTACCCAGTGGTAATCCACTGGGCGAACCCGGGACATTGACCGAACTGCCGGAGGGAGCAAAGGACGGGAGGAAGGGGAACTGGGACAGAGGGTGCAGCCCCCCCTTTAGTGCTACGGCGGGAGGTCATCACAAGTGGTACCAGAAGTGAAAATTCTTTTTGGGGACAGAGACAGACAGTGAAAGGCAGGCGCTAGAGAATATTGCAGATTTACAGTTGTTAATATTGTAAGGAAAGATTACAAAAGCTTTATGGCTTCACATACGCCTAGATTAGCATCACAATCATCAATGCCGTTGCTAGCTATGGAAAGGATCTCTGATGATCCTGAAATAAGCTTGGGTGACCAACACAGATCACCGTTAAATAGCCCAAGACGAAGGGAGGGGGACCTGTTCAGATTTGGCCACTCCCCAGTCCAAGCGGGTCCGGTGAGGATGCCCACTCCTATGGCGCCACAGGGGGATCTGCATGGGGGAGATTTCTCGGACAGTGAAGGCCCACAAACCCAAAGGGGGGCAGTGATTAGAAGGGGTCAAATCAGAACGGCCACCCCGTTCGAGCAACTGGGTCCGGCGAGAAACACTGATATTGTTCCGTTAGCACCGCTGGGGGACTATCGAAGGGAACAAATGCTGGATAGAGAAGCCCCACGGGCGGAAGGGAGAGGAGTTATCAGAATGGGTCCGGCCAGACTAGCCACCCCGTTACAGCCATTTGGGGAAGACCGGGGGGAAGCGCCACCCGATAGAGAAGCCCCACCCGTCAGCAGAAGAGGGGAAATGGCCGAGATTTATGAGGATAATGGGGGCAGGATCCGATATGACTACCACCCCCACCAATGGTCACCAAGAAGTGCGTTCAGACCCATAACCCACCGAGCCATAAACCCGGGGGAATGGGGAAATGATGACCGACACACGAGCAGAGATAGAGAGACTGATGCTATTTATCATCACCAACCAGAAATCATTCAAATTAATCGACCCGTCGCCATCAGTCCGATTAGCCAGAATTTGCGTAATTATCGGAGGGTGGGGACCATGGAAGATCAAGTGCACGATTGCAGGGAAAGGCCCATTCCCAATCATTTTTATGATCGCAGAGTAGAGACCGATTATGACCACTCGGGGGCGCAGGCAAACATTAGAGTCGCCCGCAGCCCGATTGAAACAGCAGGGAGGGCCAATTATGACACCCAGCTCCGCCGATCGCCCGCTATTGTACCGATTAGGCAAAATAACGGTGATTACTGGGGAGAGGTCACGATAATGACCGAACAGGGCGTCCAGATTTATGGCCTCGGACCGAAATCTGAGGGAAAGGGGTCCACGAATCAATCCTGTCCGAGTGGAGTCAGACGGTATATCGGCAAGCACCGAAGATAGATCCCGTCCATGGATGAAACCAGGGAAATACAATGGCACCACCCCGATAGATGCATACCTGAAGCAGTTTGACGTCTGCTCCCGTCATAACAAATGGTCAGCCGAGGAAAATGTGATTTTTTGCAGTGTGCACTACAAGATTCTGCCACCCAGGTTTTATGGAATTTTAACACTGGGGGGGACATGACATATGAAAATTTGGTGGACCGGCTGAAGCAGCGCTTCGGTAATATAGGCCAGGTGGAAACCTATAGAGCCCAATTATACCGTTATCGCCAGAAACCATCTGAATCTTTGAACGATTTATTATTCGAAATCAGGAAGTTATTGTCATTGGCATATCCGACCCAAACTAAAGAACAAAATTCCATTGTCGAAGAAATTGGTCGAGATATATTCATAGAGGCAATAGCTGATCCAGAATTATCGTTGAAGGTAAGGGAAAGAGAGTCAAAAAGCTTAGATGACGCTTTCAAAATAGCTCTTCGGTTGCAGAGTTTTATGAAAACAGACCATAGTGACCTGAAACCGAGCAAGGGCGAACCTGTACCGGGGCGCAGGGGGCAATAATACAGATCTGATTCTGAGAAAATTGGACGAAGCTCTAAGCAGTCAAAGTCAGAGACAAGAACAGTTTAACCGGGAAATTACTGACCAATTGCAGCGTTTAAACAACACACAGGATAAGAAAACCTATTCCGCCCCTACACCACCACCTTCATTTTCTGAGAAACAGGTCCGGTTCGGAGACAATAATCATCCTCCCAGAGTACCATCACCGTCGCCGTCTCTTGCCCAGAGACAGGGGGGCGCCGATAATAATTATAACTGGAGATCCAGGCCGGTGGGGGAACAATACGACAAGCCAGTCAATAATTATAATCACAACAGCCAAAACCGATTTAAAGAGCCACCCCGCTGTTACAAATGCCAATCACCCGAGCACTTATTACGTAATTGCCCTGAAAGAGGGCGCTACAAAAATCCGAGAGCACAGGTAAATCAAAGTCTAAGCAGGAAGGGACCATGTGGGGGTCCGACCTCCCTGTACATCCGAACGCAGATTAATGGAAAATCCTTACTTGGGATGCTGGACTCCGGGGCAACAGAAAATTTATTACCTGAAAGATATGCGGGGGGCATCCATCTGAGACCATTTAATGGCGAATTGTATGCGGCGAATAACACCCGTATAGAGGTAAAGGGGGAGGCCATTGTTTCCGTACGGCTCAGCCCTACTTATACTACCAAAGTCAAATTTTTAGTCTCGAACCAAATCAGTGAGGTCTTATTGGGCATGGAATTTTTGAAAGAGGAAAATTGTACAGTTGAGTTTCGAACCAACATTTTGAAAATAGGGGGAGAAGAAATAAAATTAACCGGGGTACAAGGAGAACGATGGTGCCGAAAAATTATAACTTTTGAAGAAATAGTACTGCCTCCTGAATCTGTAAATATAATTCCAGCCGCCATGTTAATTGGGAACAGACAGGGAGAAGGGAGGGGCCTGGATGCTTGAAAATAGGGAGCTTGACCCAGGAGTGCACCTGGCTAGGGCGGTATACAAAGGTGAAAGCAGGAGGCCAACGTACAGGTCACCAATCTAAATAAAACCCCTGCGATCATACGAGCCAATGCGATTGTGGGTGAACTAAGCCCTGTTACTGTCCGTGAACAAGGACGCGAATTGACCCGGCCAGATGACAAAGTATGGAAAGCCACTGTCACAGAAATGCTGCAAAAATTACCAAGCGATATAACAGACGAGAACAAAATGCGATTAGAAAAATTGCTATTGTCCTACAGTGATATTTTTGCTCTAAACGAATATGACATGGGACGATCTAATTTAGTTACCCACGAAATAGACACAGGAAACTCACGCCCAATTAGGCAAAGTCTTAGAAAACAAGCCCCAATCCACCAAAAAGCCATTGACGAGCATGTAGACTTGTTACTCAAACAAGACGTCATTGAACCTGCATGCAGCGACTATGCAGCCAATGTTGTGCTAGTTAAGAAGAAAGACGGCAGGTGGCGGTTTTGCATTGATTACCGGGCCTTAAACGCGGTAACCAGGTATGTAGCGTATCCCCTTCCCCAAATTCAAAGTTGCCTCGACAGTTTAAACGGGAGTGAATTCTTTTCAATTTGTGACCTAAAATCTGGATTCTGGCAAATTGCGCTACATGATCAGCACAAACATAAGACGAGCTTTTTGACAAGAAATGGCTGTTACCAGTTCAAGGTCATGCCAATGGGGCTAAAAGGGGCCAGTATGTCTTGCGCTAAGCTGATGCATTTTCTTTTAGCGGGGGTCCACCATATTCAATGTCTTGCATATTTGGATGACGTCATTATATATGCATCGGACCAAAGTACACATTTAGAACGGCTAGAGGAAGTATTCAAGAGATTCCGTCAGGCGTCGCTCAAATTTAACACTAAGAAATGCATTTTTATGCAGAAAGAAGTAATATTCTTGGGATTTAAGGTTACAGCTGAGGGTATCAGTCCTGACCCAGCTAAAATAGAAAAGATAGTGAATTGGCCCATACCCCGTAATTTAAAACAGGTCAAATCATTCCTCGGAATTTGCGGGTTCTACAGACGCCAAATCTGCAGGTATGCGGACCTAAGTTCACCATTGACGGCGTTGACCCGGAAGAACGTTAAATTTGTATGGAACGCCGAATGCCAGAACGCTTTTACGGCGCTCAAAAATGCTTTATGCACAGCACCTATTTTAGGGCTGCCCTCAGATCATGGGCGGTACTGTCTTGAAACAGACGCCAGCGATCAAGGTATAGCCGCCATATTGTCCCTACAACAACGATACGGATCTTATAAGGTCATAGCTTTTGCTAGTCGAAGGCTAAGTGCGTCGGAAGCACGGTACAGTGTGACCAGACGTGAAACGCTAGCCGCTGTTCATTTTATAAAATATTTCCGAGTGTATTTACTAAGCGAAGAATTCACTTTAATCACAGACCACTGGGCCCTGAAATGGCTATTCAAAGCTGCTGATCTGTATGCTCAAAACGCGAGGTGGATCGAGAGCCTTAGTGATTACTCGTTTGTTATCCAGCACCGCCCGGGTTCGATTCACTTAAACGCAGACAGCCTTAGTAGATACCCCTGGGAAGAAGACGGGAAGGCCCTCAAAAATTATAAAGGTTACCGGCCAAGAACCCCATGAAAAATTCACTGAGGATGAGCAAACGAGGGAAGGTGGGTCGGAGCAAAACACCACAAGTCCGCTTAACCCCGACACGGCCGATGAGCAACACAAAGAAGCACAGGGACATAGAGACGGACGGTGGAGGGAGGTGGAGCCGGAGATAGGCATCGTCAATACAATCCCGCTAATCCCCAAGGCGATAAATGTACATACACAGATGCAAAGAGACATAGAAACATACCTGGAGGGGAGATTGGGGAAAACCCAAGCGAAAATACTGCCACAAGGGACCATGCACAGGACATACAAAGGGACTCCAGAACAGAGGGGAAGCCAAATAATTATTCTCCGAGTTCACGCCCGTTTGACCTAAACACGACAAGCGAACGAATAGAGACGCAAGAGGGCACAGAGACGGACATAACAGGGAGGGGAGCCGGAGAGTCGACCTCTGAATTTAAGCCCGCATGAACTCGACCCGAGAAAGGCGCAAACAAAGACGCACAGGGGCATAGACACGGACATTAGAGGAGAGGGGAAGCCCGACAATTATTCCCTTTACCCAAGTCCGCTTGACCCAAGCCCGTTCAATGAACAAACAAGGACGCAAGAGGGCAAAGAGACAGACACCAAAGGAACAGGGGAGCAAAAGATACACGCAGTAAAGTTAAAACCGATTAATCCTAACAAACAGTTCTCTACTCCCACTGAAAGGATAATTGCCTTCCAAAAAGCAGATCCCGTCCTAAGCAGAATTCGTACATGGTTGATCGAAGGCGCACCTGAATTATCGCAATTACTTTATGAAAATAAAGAAATTAAAACGTGGTATTTTCAACTTAAGCAGGCTCAAATAATTGACGATGTTTTATTCCGCATACACCCAACTGGCTTACGACAGATGGCGCTGCCGAAGGCGTTGCAGCAAGAGTATCTTGGGCAAGCCCATGCGAATCCGATAAATGGGGCCCATTTAGGCGTTAGAAAGACCAAGCTGCGGGTTCGTCAACGAGTATATTTCATCGGGTGGAGTAAGACCACAGAACTGTTTGTCAAGAATTGTAGCAAATGTCAACAATACATCCGTAGACCATTGCCACGACAAGGCCCGTTATTGACCCATAAATGCGGGGAGCCTTGGGAGAAAATATCCATTGATTTTACTGGGAGACATCCAAAGACGGCCAGGGGCAATAAATACATTCTTACGATCCAATGCTGTTTTACTAAATGGATCGAAGCGATCCCAGCGGAAAATTCCACAGCAGAACTGACAGCGCGCTTGCTGGTGGACACGGTGATAGTGCGCTATGGCGTCCCGGGGTCTATTATTACTGACCGTGGTTCAGGATTTGAATCAGCACTCTTTAGCGAATTGTGCAGAATTCTGGGCATTCAGAAATTACGTACCACCCCCTACCACGCGGCAAGCAATCCTGTTGAATCTTGGCATAAACCCCTTAATAGTATGTTAGCAAAATGCGTTAAAGCGAATCATAGTAATTGGGATCAAATTGTACCATTAATTGCATCGGCCTATCGCTCGAGTGTGAATGAGACTACATCTTTTAGTCCGAATTTTTTGTTGTTTGGGCGCGAAAATCGAATGGCCCTGGACCTGATGTATGGCACGCCCCAAGAGAAAGTGGCGGCGACACCTAGCGAGTATGTGAGTAAAATTATCGACCGCATGCAACAGGCCCATGATATTGTTAGGGAACGATTGCAGGTATGTGCTAAGCGTAGAGCAGACCGATACTTCCCTACGGTTAAAGCCTGCACTTTCATTCCTGGAGAAAAGGTTTGGTATTTCACGCCCCGCCGTCATAGAGGACGATATGAGAAATGGAACTTATGCTACACGGGCCCGTATTCCATTATTTCGCAAAAATCACTTGTGACGTATGAGATTGCCCTAGTCGGAAGCGATAAATCATTCGTAGTACACGTTGACAAGTTGAAAAGATGTAGAGGGCAGGATGAAGAGGAGCCGGGGAAAGAGAGGACAGAAGAAACGGCCAGTGAGGCGGAGGAAGAGGAGATAATGGTCAGAGTCGATGGGCCTGATCCCAAGGAGGGAGAAGAAGAGGAAGAGGAGAATGAGGCGGAGACCGTACCGAATGACTCGGATTTAGGAGAGAGAGAAGAAGAGGAGACGGAGGATGAAATGAGAAGTGAACTTAATGACCTTAACCCATCCACTCGTCCGAAAAGACACATAAGATTACCCACCCGGTTCCTGCAGTAATAAAAGTAATGTAAAACAATTTAGACAATAATAGAATTGAATAAATATTGGCCAAAATATATACCCCTATCGAGAGAATAATAATAACCCCAATCAGTGTGTATGTAAAATAGAGAAATACCAGAATAACAATAAAGACAGAATATTGATCGCTCAGCTAAGGAAAGACAATAGACGCAGGCAGAAGAAAAACGCTTGAGGATGTAAAGTGTGCTAGATGTGTATATAGATGTATATATAGGGCGTATGAAGACGCATGCAGTGCATAACATGTATATAGTACAAAAAAATAAATAAGGACTATTGAGGTGGAATGTATTTTAGAAATGTGAGGGTAAAAACAGATGTTAAGAAGAAGAGCAAGTAAGTACGTACCGAAGGATATATGGCTATCTTCGAAGATACTATAAAGTAGATATAAGTAATGAGGATGACGTGTAAAGTTAGATAGGACATGTTTGGTAAGGAATGAGTAGATAAGTATGTATAACTACTCCTATTGTTTTAAAAGGAGGCGACGTTGGCATTAGTTTAACCGTTGGGAGAGAGAGAAATGTAAAGGCAGATTTCAGCGCCAGTCTAACGGTCATTAACGAAGGTATGACCAATTCACGGCCATTGGGGGCGACGCAAATGACTTAACATAGCTGGGAGTTAGGCAACGGTGAAAGCGGCACTGGCGACATATGTCTGGATAATGTAACCAGGGAGACCCCACAGAGAGGCTTTGGGGAGTGACCAGTGGATAGAACATAACGGGATTCCCGGAAAGGGCATTGCAGCAGGGAAAATCAGATAAGACTGTAGAAATGGAAAATTAGGTGAAACTATAACGGTCGGGATAGAGAGACGGATAGGCGGAGCCTATGGCTGAGAAGGGTGGAGTGAAAATTTAAAAATTTCGTACGACATAGGAAGACATGGGCAGTTGGGGGACCCGAGTTGGGGAGGGGGGAGACTAACATGATTTGTGAGTTTGATTGCAGGTACGCATGTCACAATGGTTACGACGAAAGTAGTGGATTGGTCGACGAGAAGGACGACCAGAAGAAGACGAGTCGATATATATACGTGAAACGGAACTGGAGATCGTCCCAGAAGCAGCATTACAGACGCTTGCTTGATTCGCGTAAATCTTTGCACACGCTTGTTTAACTGGTTAACTTTGCGAACCGACGGAATGATGCAGAAAAGTCAGGAGGCCGAACTATGCTTCAAATGTGGAAAGTGGTTCGAGTCCAAACAGCGGCTGTGGGATCACAGACGAGCAATGCATCCAGAGTCGGTGACCAGGGAAGCGGGTGCCCGAGCGCGCCAACCGTCGTCAGCCAGGTCGATGCCGATCTCATCCGTGCCGCCGTTGATGTCTATCCAGATGAATCCGAAGGCCAGGATAGCGTCGATCAACGCGGGGAGTCGACCCTCTTTCCAGCCTCTGGTGATTGACATCAAAGAGGAAGCGAAAGCTATGAAGGAGCTCAAATTGGAACACGGAAGCCAGCTCGGAAGGACCCGTCCATCTTTCGCCGAAGCGTCCAACCCGTCACCAGCCCCTCTGAACAACCCCCAGCTCGGAAGGACCCGTCCATCTTTCGCCGAAGCGTCCAACCCGTCACCAGCCCCTCTGAACAACCCCCAGCTCGGAAGGACCCGTCCATCTTTCGCCGAAGCGTCCAACCCGTCGCCAGCCCACCCGGACAATCCATCCTCTCCTCCGTACACTCGTCAGCTTCACCGGATGACGGAGATGATTGAGATGTGCCATCGTTGGAGCCGCGAGTTCACGGCGAAACAAGTGTTCGCCATGCTGATGGCCACATTTCCGGATGTGGAGAGGGAGGTCAAGGACGCAGCGGCCTTCGGGATGGCTAGGGCACGCCAATCAGAAACGGCGGTGACCATCGCCATGGACGCTATGAAGGCCAGAACCGCGGCTGAAGTACCGGAAATCTGCAACGGGGCGATGTCGACAGAAGCATTGACCGATGCCGATTTCATGGACCTGCTGGATGCCTGGGTCGATCCTCCCATGGTCTACGAAGACATCTCTCCTCCAGCAGCCCAAGGCAGGTCTGATGAACCCTGAGTCAACCTTAGGTTACGGATAACCTAGAGGCACATACTAGTGACAGCTTAGGGGTAGATAAACTTCATGCACTATAGATACTCGTATAATGATAGGGTATCCAAGATTTTTTTTTATCTGTTTTAATTAGAAGGATATATAATGATAAAAGGCGATACGGGGATTTCGGACAATACATAATATATATGGGGTTGGGTTTGGTGAAGGGAGGTATGTGACGACCAGGCCAGATTATTCATTAGATATACATATATATATATACATATCTCTACTAGGGACTGGGGAGAGGCCGGAACGGTAGCGCGCGCGGAGGAGCGCGCGCGAGTGCGATATGGAAGCGTGGCTGCAGCAGTAGGCGTCGGGTATAAAAACTAGGAAAGCGCGGGATAAGGGGGATCGGTGCCACGGAGTTGGTCAGAGGAGGGCACTGGAAATTCACGTGGTTTATGCGTGATTACCAATCGTTCAGAGTTACTGTTAATAGGGACTTTAGACGTCGGCGTTAGGAATCTTGAATAGTAGACACTGCGCTGCAAAGACATCGTTGAAACATAACAGATAAGGATAATTCGATATATGTGTATTAATATGGTGCATTGCATAACAATTGCTTATTATATTCACTCTCTGAATGACATTAATAACTATTAATAACTATAAATTAGAATGGAGAATGTTGGCAAATGATGATGATAATAATAATAATAATGCTTCATTAACTGTATCTTCTTGTGTTACACTAAACTAGACCTGCTTCACGAGTTGATCTCACCCAGTGGTAATCCACTGGGCGAACCAGGACATTGACCGAACTGCCGGAGGGAGCAAAGGACGGGAGGAAGGGGAACCGGGACAGAGGGTGCAGCCCCCCCTTTAGTGCTACGGCGGGAGGTCATCACACTATCTCCTCTTTAGTAAGCATCTTCCATCTCATTTGTCATCTCTTCCAACATTTTATTCTTATCCCTGATTAATCTTTTCTTTAGCTGCAGTCTTAATTCATTTAATTCAGTAGTCTTTTCTGTTCCATCCTTACCAGGATTCATGGCTGCTTCTTTAGATTTTCTTATTTCTGCCTGCAGTTCTTCTGTTTCTTTTGATATCCAGTTCCTTTTCTCAATCTTTCTGTATCCAAGTTCTTCCTCTGCCACTTTGTTAATTTCAGTCTTGAAGTTTTCCCATTCTGTCTCTGGATCTTTGACATCTGTCAGGTTTGTTAGCACCTCGAATCTGTTTTGGATTTTGATCTGAAATTTATTTTGTACATCCATTTCATTTAATTTTTCCGTGTTTTCTTAAAGTTATAGTGAAAATAGAGTTGGTATACTTTTTATCCAAACATACTGTACTTACCATTTATTAACAAAATCTTCAAATAAATGTGTGAATTTTCCAGAAGGCAACGTTGGTGATGGACCAAAGACTATCTCCTGCAGGCGTCTGAATACAGGGTGTGTGTTGGTGTATGGGCAATGCCCTGTTGCCAATTCAATCTTTCAGAAAAGTATAAAATTTACTCTAAATATAAATAACTCAACAGATAATCATAAGTAACACGAGACAAGCATAACTTTAAAAGCAAAAATGACAACAATCACTACTAATCTATTTTAATTAAAAGAACAGGGTATATTGAATATGGAAGGTTAGGTTAGCAAGTCAATTTGTATAGCGCAAAAACATGAACAAAGAGTCAAAGGCTAGAGTGCTTTACACTAATACGAGGTCTCGAAGACATAAGTTTTAAGCTTCCTTGCAAACAAATCAAGATTGGACTCTCTAGTCACGCGACCAGGTAATGCATTCCAAAGAATGGGGTTTCCGCGCTTGAACGACCTCACGCTGAATTTTGCCGTTCGAGACGGAGGAGCAATGACCAGTCTGACGTCTCGACTGGACCTTAGTTGCAGACGCCTGTCGGTAGACGATGGTCTCAGGACCAAAGACGTGAAATTCTCTGACATATTGTTTTTTATAATTCAAGCTTTGAACAGCATAATAGCAACATAATTTGGAAAATCTTCAAATTTCTCACCAGTGAAATCCCTAGGCTCCATACATCAGACCGAATGTCATAGCTTTGTCTATCAGGCCTATCTGGATTGATTTTTTCAGGCTAAAAAAAAAGAACTCTGTGAATAAGCACAATGCATTATAAAATTTGATGATAATAATAAATATGGACATTTTAATACACACAAAAGTGCTTTGAAAACTGAAGTCAGCCAACAATAAAAAAACTGTCGATACCAAATTTTAAAGAAGTGGATTATTAGTTTCTACCGGAATAATTTGACGCATCCCAGTAATATAATAATGTCTGTCTGCCATCATGCCAGTCCAATCATGAGACATGGCAATCAATAAAAATATAATAATTTCTTAGGAAATTGCAAAGTCAAAGGCAACTGATAATTTTATCCAAGGATCATGGCATATATATACTGTCAGTTTCCTTACTTCATTGGCATAAAATATACTTTGTCCAGTTCTGTGGCCAATTACTGTCACTAACTATTTCTTCACCTAAACTATGGCAGCCCCACTGGCACCTTCCCCCAAGAAAAAAACAACCCTGCAGTTTCTGCCTTGTCACATTTTTTATAGCTCGTTATTGTTTATTCAATCACAGAATACAGAAATACAAGTTTTTAAAATATTTTTTGTTCTCTATACATGTATCCATTGTATCCCATAGAGAATGCAATTCAACTGTCAGAAGCATCCCCTATCCTACTACAGATCCATCTACAAAATACTTTCCATATTTCTCTAATTTCTTCACTTTTTTGTTATCTTTTCCCAGGATATGGATCAAATAAAGTGCAAGGTAGGCTGCAATTATTCTGTACCAACACATAGCGACACTAAACCATGTGTCAAGGAACAACCCTTGGAACTGAACCAAGGCTCAACCAGCTTTTAACACGATGCATACATAGTGAACTCTTTCTGACTGGTGCAACTCAACATGCCTCTTTGCCACCATACACCAAATAAGATCAAAACTGTCACACAATTTTACTTTCTGAGACAATATTAATCCAGTTCTATTACTCAAATCTGAAGGAGAAACAACACATTTGCTAAATCATTTTCAGAATCTGAATTGCAATGAACTGTTACAATATTTCTTAGCATATTGCAGGCTATAATAACTGAATTAAATTATAAATTTTCAAAAGTTAGTAAAAAGTGCTCACTCCAATCACAGTTGGAAATATTCTATGCCATCAAAAGCATGCATTAAGTCAGATGAGGCAAATATTGTCATACACATTCAGCTAAATTTTGTCCTATTCAGTTCAAAAGGTCTGTAACTGATTCCACTGATAACAATGCAATTACCGCCATGTAAACTTGGGCTTCGACATCCAGTGAGTAGTCCAGAGAGTTGACAAGTGTACTACTCATACCAAAGTCACAGAGTTTCACTTGCCCATCACGATTGCTCAGCACATTTGACGGCTTAACGTCACGATGAATGATATTCAAGCCATGAAGGTAATGCAGGGCCTGAACGACCTGTGTCAACGGAACAGTATAGTAAATCAATTAATATATGACACTACGATTGCTAATGGTTAACCGGTCCTAAGAGCAAGGACCGGTCCTTTTAACCTTGACTGGTTAACCGTAATTTCAATTTGGCCTATAAATTATGCTAATTTGAGTGCCGGCAACATCAAAGCGCTTTGATGTAGGCAGGACACCATGCTGCCGCTAACAACTGGTTAACCAGTCTTTTTAGAACGGTTAACTGCTCCTTTAAAACCAGCAGTTCTAACAACCTTATATGACACCCAGCACAAATGACACTTTAAAAATTAGAAGCCACAGAAATATTATTAACAAGACTACAATTAAAAATGTCACAAAGCACCTGGACTTTGGAACATAATATGTAAAATATAGTATTGGATTTTTGCACAATAATTCAAGAGAGAAAAGTGTGCAATATTTAACCAGCTAAGTATGCAATATTAAATTACGGTAGCTAAGTACTGTCAAGAAAATATCTCATCAAGATGCAATAGGACTAACACAGTAGGCTATCCTGCCAACAATATCTTCTGGAATGCTCTGCCCTCTGGCATAAAGTGTTTTGTAAAGTTTGTCAAGTGAAGTATCCATGCACTCCAAGCACATCCAAACATCACCCTAATGGAAAGACATTAAACACACGACCTAAATCAAGATGAAGTTACTGGCATTTGGTTACCATCCTATACACTGTGGTTGATATCTCCAAAAATTCGTAGTGGGGCTACTCCCACCTTAACATTTGTGACCATTGGCATGGGTCGCATATGTAAAATCCAAGTTTTTTAAATTTCCACTGGGGTTGGGCTCAAGCAGTGGGGTTAAATCTCAACTCTCAATCCCCAACAAACCCAGCTGTTTATTCATAAATTAACAAATTATACTTTGTTAACAAATTTTAATGGTGCATAAATAAAATAAATAGAAATTTCAAAATTAATAGAAAGGTTACTATATGTTAAATTAAATGTAGATTTACAGGATTGTGCTATAATACCATCTCATTGCACTTATTTGTATTAAGGTATTTATGATACAAATGATTGTTAGATAAAATTAGACTGCTATAGCTGACAGATCCGGATGCTGAGATTATGTTTCAAGCTATCACAACGTGGCAAGCAGGATTTAATAATCAGATAGCCTCCAAAATATACATACATCTTTTACATAAATAACAATGTCCTTAGTTCTTGGCCTTCTGGATTTTGCTTGACATTATCAGCTGCTAATAATACAAAAAAGTATAACATCAACTTTAACTCTTTGCAAAAGCATGGCAATCAATATAACATAAAATACTCACATCCCTAAACAAAGCACCGTAGAAATGAACAATGTACGGACAACTTGTGGCCCTTGCAGACACGTCAAGCTCTCGGAGTAACAGCTCCTGTTCCTTTCGATGTTTAGGATCTGCGTTATATTGTATCAACTGCAAAAGAGCAGGCTAGATTTTAGAAACACTCTGTTACAGTCTGCATCAAAACTGAAAACAGGCCAAATTACTCCTAATTACTAACACATACGACACTCACATTCAACAAATGCACAATTGACCACAAAGAATAAGTATCAATATAGAAAGTACAATCTTAAAGTTTACTAATCTAATCCAATCTTAAACTTCTATATCACCACTTCATAATGCACAGAAGCATCAGCTGATGGCACACCAAATCAAAATAGTTCAAATCCAGGGTATCTGGCCAGACAAACAGGTGACAGTCTATGGTAGATCAGCCAGGTAAAAAATATGGGGTTTTAATCTAGTTCTAAAAATTTGTAATGAATTATCATGTTTACATGCTGCATGTAAAACTTGTAGAATGTGAGAATGTCGAGACCAAGCAGAACAGGGTCCTTTAGACTTGGGGGCCCCTAGCCTTGAGCCACGCATAGTCGCATACCATATTGTTGGAATGACACTGCACATAACTAATCTACATATCATATATTTTCTACTACCAAGCACAGTTCCTATAGCCCATATGCTCTATACTTTCATTACACATTGTGTACAGGTGCATCCTACATAAAGGTGCATGTGAAATGAATGAAAATATGGTAAGATTTTAAATCTTTGCTGTAACTCACCTTAATTGCCATTGTAACATTGCTTGGAATGTGCTTTGCACGATAAACCGTTCCATATCGGCCTCTTCCAAGAATGAGCGACTCTAATTGGAAGTCTGGAGCTTTGGCACTGTATGTCTGGCCAGCTATGACAATGGATGTTTCTGATTTAAAGTCATCAGGGACAGGAGATGCATCACTAAAACAACCATAAATGCAACAGCATATGGTTATTAACAGGACACAAGGCAGTATTGTTATATATGGGCATTTCACCTGGAAGTTAACAGATTTACCTGGGTGTTAAATGAGTGTTTCCAAGATACAGTCACCACGATACTGTACAACAGTGTTGCCCAAAGTGTGACAACTGCTCTGTTTGTTGGTAGTTATCCAGAACATTGTTCGCTATCAGATATACCTACTGTATTTTCAATCATTAGGCCTCCTAGCCTTATCACTTCTATGATAAGTCATCATAATCAGTTTATGATGATTATTATTATTATTACTATTATATTATTATTACACTGCACAACAAAAATTTGTTTCACTTCACTTTTTTATGTTTCTTGCGTAATTCGGTGGTGCTGAATAGCATGGTGCTATTTATTTTTTCATTGCATCAAGATTTTGGCAGATATCTAGGTTGTGTCAATTTCAGAACATTCATCATTACTTAATTATCAAATTGTTTGGTACACACAAGTTTTTGAATTAAATTTACTTGTTTTAGGTGACATTTTGTTTATTTCTCATAGATAATAATGTCCTCTAGACATTGCTAGATATCTGCTTACTCTTTTTGTTATGTGTGCGGATATTATTTCAGTACAACACAAGTAAAACATACTTTTTCGAAATGCTCGGAATATCACATTGCTTATGAAAAGTATTTCAGCATGCCAATTGGAGATCAAGACAAGCCTTGGGCTCCTCATATAATCTGTGGTTGCTGCAAATCGATACGGGAAGGATGGGTGTAAGGCAGTCGTTTGTGGCTACAAGAATCTGGCGAGAACTGACAAACTACAGTGTATCTAAGCGACTGTTACTTTTGCATGATGGATTTATCTAGTTATAAGAATCCACAGGATAACAGAAAACTAATTTATTCCAATATACCTTCCTCTATTGCACCAGTACCACATAATGAACAATTGCCTATTCCAGTTCCACCAGCTTATGAATTCACAGATTAGTCTGACACTGAGACTGCAGATGTTGATGTCGAATGGGAAGAACAAGGAGCAATGTGGTCACATGGAGAACCTGACTTTCCAAATCAGCAAGAACTTGATGATTTAGTATTTTAATAAGAGACTTAAACCTTCCTAAATCCGGTGCAGAACTTTTAGCCTCCAGGCTTAAAGAACGGAATCTTCTTGATACAAAAGTCAAAATTTCAAAGTACCAAAAAAGACGCACAGCCTAAGTCTAGTTCTTTTCCATGTCAGATTCACTATGCTTTTGTACAGACGTAATGGGTCTGTTTGATGCAATAGGTATGAGACACCAACCAGATCAATGGCGTCTTTTTATTGATAGCTCTACAAGAAGTATGAGTGCAGTGTTGCTTCAAAATGGTAACCAGCGCCCCTCTATTCCTGGTGGTCATTCTGCAAATTTGAAAGAAGATTACCAAAATATCAAAACATTCCTGGAAAAGATAAAAATGGTGAATACATGTGGGACGTCTGTGGTGATTTCAAGATGTTGGGGTTTCTACTTGGACTGCAGGGTGGATACACAAAGTAACCTTGTTTCCTGTGCTTAAGTGCTCGACAGTTACTATAGTTTAGGATGCAGAATGTCACTGAAGCTGCACTACTTGCACGCGCATCTCTAATTCTTTAGACCAAGTCCTGGAACTGTGACTGAGGAAAGTGGAGAGTGGTTTCATCAAAGCCTGCAGCTGATGGAGAAGAGATACCAGGGAAGATGGGATGAAGCAATGATGGCTGGAATTTCGTTTGGGAGGACAGTAACAGCCATAACAGACAGAAACGATCCAAAGTACATTTCTGAAGCTTCTGACAGCTCATTCAGTACATGTCTAGGTTAAATTGTTGCTATTATATCAGTACTATACATGTAGCAACGTAATGCAATTCTACTGCACCAGTATAAGTATTATCGGTCATCAGAAAAAACTTACATAGTATTATATTTTGATATATTATTCAGTTTTTTATTTGTCAGTTTTTATGAGAACGGTTGATGCTACACAAAACCTAATGTCATTTTCGTTTTCAGCACGTCAAACTGCATAAAGAAACATAAAAAAATGAAGTGAAACAAAACTTTCATAAAAATTTGTTGCACAGTGTTATTATTAAGCATGAAATGCTGTATCTAAGCATGAGATGAAATCTTAGAACCAAAACCTGAACTTTAAAAGCCATAATTTGACAAGACTCTAAATCCAGTAGAAAACTGTGCACTTGTCACTCTGCTCTAAAATAATTTGACTATTTTTCTTAGTAAATATAAATAATAAGGACAACAAATGGTGGACAGCCTTTGTTCACTCAGTTTTTGTATATTCATGGATTTGTACACTCATAGTCTTTGAGAAGCAGGTTTACAAAAATTTACCATATAGAAGACAGCAGGAAATCACAGCTCTTTTATTTTGTTCATGTACAACAATAAATTACTATACACTGTGATTTCAATTTAATAAACAGCTATGTTTCAGCATTTAAATTTTTTAGTATGGTTGATTTACTGAAATAAAGATCTCTCAAAAGCTTTCGTAGGGCAAATCACAAAACAACACCCAACATAATATAGGGCAATATCACTATCAATAGCCACAATTAATTTATTTTATAACTTTGACATACATAATTACAGAAATAAAATGTGTGAAGGTGCTCAGTTAGACCAGTGTTTCTCATACTCATTTGCTTCGCAGACCACTTCTGAAGTTCAAAAATTTCTCACGGACCACCTGATTAGGGTTGGGATTTCCCAAATTTCCGTAAATTTCCTGTGGAATTTTTCTGGAAATTTCTGGAAATACAGCAGTACTTTTCTGAAAATTTCCATAAATTTAGGGAATTGATAGATTCCGGGCAGTTAGATGCAGGCGACCTTGAAATGTCATGTGATGAGATTGTAGAAGAAGATGGAGAGTAGACAAGCTAGACATCGAGACATGAGTAATAACTTTTGATTACCTAAGGATTGTGCTTTAATTATCATTTATCTGATTGACAGTGACACGATATCGTAAATTCCACACTCACATGAGTTATATGCTAGCAGTAATTAAAGAACCTGTCAAACTATACTTTAGAACACGGGTCTCAAACTCAAATTGCCCCGGGGGCCGCATGAGCGGGCCGCAGTAACCCAGGGGCCGCAACGCCCAAAATTTATTGCAATGTTAAAGTGCATAAAAACAACGAAATAAAAACATAGTCATAGTGTTTTACAGATTATATATATATTTCAGACAATTATACGGGCTTTTTATTTTTAGTACAAAAATTTCACTAAATCGAGAAGTTAGAAGAGTGATAACAACGCTGGACGATGGAGCAGAAGGTCGCGGGTTCAATTCCCGCAGGAGCCCTAAGGTCGACTCAGCCTTGCTCGCTAGAGGGCAGTGGCAAAATGAGGAGCAGCGTTAAGCTGCGAGGTAAAACGTGGGTCTGGGGAAAGTAATGGCAACTTACCACAGATTAATGGCCTATACCACCTACGTCGCTGATTGCCTAGACCGGAGATAAGCGCCAGAACCCAACGCTCGGACTCGAGTACGGGACCTACCTTTTTTTACTCTACATTAAACAACGCGACCACCTCCACTAGAAAACCAGAAGTACGTGTATAATCACTAGATTCGAAAGACTACGAATAATCAAGTTCTGTAAGTAAGAATTTATTATAGCTAAGATGGCATGAACGTTAAAAGGCGTCGAGAGAAATATATACAAATTACAGATGGAATATTTTTAAAATTCCCAAAATGCATCGCGGGCCGCATAAAATGCCTTCGCGGGCCGCATAAAATGCCTTCGCGGGCCGCATGCGGCCCGCGTGCCGCGTGTTTGAGACCCCTGTTTTAGAACAATGTCCATTTTTGAAAGGCATTTTTAGTGCTAACCTTGGTGCACATGTAGAATATAATTAAAAATAATGGAGTGCAGTTTGTTGCTATGATTATTAATATTACCCAGAAGACTGCAACTTTCAGAAGCCTGCAATATGTATGCTGGTAAGTTTCCAAGAATTTTCGGAAAAATTCGGGAAACTTTCCCGGCATTTTATTTTTCCGGAAAAGTCACAACCCTACACATGATAAAATGAGCAGTCATCTGCTCTTAAAAAGCAGTGATGACCTTTTTTCTATTTGGCTTGTCAGACTTTTTCATGTTGAAAATGCACAGAATACACATAAAAGGTGTTGATGACCTTTTTGTACTGATAATCTTTTTTGCCTGTCACACTTTTCAGATTTTTACATGGAAAATATATATGTCTAATTTTTATTTACGTTTTTTCAGACTTCGCCGCAGACCACTAGACCCCCTCTCACGGACCGCTTTTGGAATGTGGACCAAGGGTTGAGCATGACTGAGTTAGACTATACATCATATATTTACCAGGTATTAATGTCCTCATGAACTGCATCCTCATAAACGACATGTGGTCTAATTACCAATTACTAATTTTAGATTGCAAATTACTAAATGTTGATCTGATATCATTTGCTCTTACATCAACAACAAGTAACATTATACAAGCACTTTCTGTTCCAGAAGCTGTCACCTAGCAGTAAGATGTAAGCCATGGCTGGCAAACCAATGGCACATGTGCCCAAAATGCAGTGTTGGGTAAGTAACTTTTTATTTGTATCTAGTTAAAGTTACAAGTTACTATGCAAAAAAGTAACTAGATACAGTTACAAGATACTTTTCAAGAAAGAAACTAGTTAAAGTTACAGTTACCTGCGAAGTAACTAGTTACAGTTACGTTACTTGTAGTTAAAAAGACGCTAAAAAGTCCACAATATAGACCCTACCGTTAGTACCAATTGCCCTGGTAGTACCAATTGTGGAATAGCAGTTCTTACACGAACAGTTTCACTTCGTTTGTTTTGTTGTTCAACATAATTAGTAATGAAGCACTAGTAGTTGAATGAAACAAGCACTTGATACTAAGCAAACACAGAAACCATTATTAATATGTGTAGGCCTACAAGACTTTAGTGCCATGAATATCAAGTTGCTAGCAAGAAAATCAGCAAGCTAATACAGTTTGATACTGTCAAAATTGCAATCAGAAGCTGCAAGCACTGTGAAAGTGTTATAAGATGAAGCTAAAAACAGGTTAGGGGCCGTCCATAATGACGTCCGATGAATTTGGCACTTTTTGACCCCTTCCCCTACTTCACGCAACGTCACAAAACGTCGGACCCCCTAAAATATGACGTCACACTGGGCTGACCCCCCTCCAATTTTCGTCTTCCAAAAAGTCTTGCCAAGCAAAAAAGGCCATTATCCTCAATTGAACTACTCTGCTCCAGAGTATTATGATCAGGCTGTGATACATCTGGTGTAGAAGCTGTTAAATGTAGCGAATAGCTATGTAAAGGAAGAACTGACCGCGAAATGATTATTATAAAGAAACAGATCTACGCTATCCGCGAACCTGAGGTTCCAAATGCACGTGGCCAGTGCTATACTGTACACTGTAGATTATTGATTTAGAATCTATGGCTCTGCATGTTATCGTCTTGACGCGCTGCTGCTTGCTTTTAATAGAAATTCTACTAGAAATAAAAATAAAAGTAACTTTCAAAGTGACTATAATATTTCCGTTACAGTTCCTCAAAAAAGTATCTAGTTACAGTTATTAGTTACCTTTTAAAAATGTATCTAGTTACAGTTACAGTTACTGATTTGGTCACTAAGTTATAGTAACTTAGTTACAGTAACTCGTTACTCCCCAACACTGCCAAAATGGCACACAAGATGATTGTGCATGGCACAGCATGAAGCTAGGATAAAAATGAATTAATTATCCATCTTGCAAAATTGAAATCTCAATTTAGCATAATTGCTGCTGCAAAAATATTTCAGTAAAACATGATTAAATAATATGGAAGAAATCCTATCCTGTTTAATTATATTTTTTATATTACTTTTTTCACTAGGGGGAACAGGATGTACAATAAATTTTAAGTACAACACGCTTGTATTTTAACAAGATTTCACTAGCATCTGCCATTTTGTGATGTTGAAACACTAACAATTAATAGTTTTTAGTAATATTTTAATCTAAGAATAATGTTGTTCACAAAACTAAAGAAGATAAAGCTTTCCAAAGAAGGAAGTGGCAGAGATTTCAAAGAGTGGTGGACTCGATGATAGGGAAAGACCAACAAACAGAATAAGGCCTTTTGTGTCTTGTGTTCTATACACGTGTTGTTTGTCAAACATCTTCAGCTAAAGGTCATTATGAAAGTAATCACAGATGGCTTCTTGGCAACAGCAGAGATGAATAAAAAAATCTATTGCATGAGATAAGAAAACTCAATTTACAATCCAGTTCTTTTGTGAAGTTTGTTAACAGTATATCTAACTTAGTGCTGCAAGTTTTGAAATTTAAAAAATCATAGCTACACAAGGCAAGTCTTTCAGTGATGGAGATTATGTAAAAAATCCTGGTCAGAATGTGCATCTTTTTTGTTTAAAGACTTTAAAAATAAACACAAAATTATTCAGAGAATAAAGGATTTGCCAATTAGTTGAAATATGGTAAAATTGAATGCTAATATTCAAAAGTTGAAATGAGGTAAAATTGAATGCTAAAGTTTTATGTTATAAAATTAATTATAGGCCTATAAGCTTTATTTTGCTATAATAAAACATATAAACAGCTATTGGCATATGCAGTACTGCATGGCTGCAGAAAAATATCCCATTTATTTATTTACTTTTATTATGGCATAATATATGTAATACAATTCAAAGTTCACACTACATTTCAGGTAAAAGTCAGCACATTTGGTGTTGGCTGGGGCTTTGCCGCACACCTTCACATAACTGCCTCACTGGTTAGCCTACTGGACACAGCAATATTTTTCCTTTCAACCTGGAAATATTGGCACTCAATCTGAAAAAGGTTTGCCATCTCTGGTGTTATTTTCAAGGAAACATCATCAGCAAAGTCAATCTCTGAACTCCATCACTCAGCTAGGTATCAGGTTATCAACAGATAATCGTACACTAGCATCCATATATACTATTATATCCAATTTTATTATTCAATCAGCAACTAGATTGACTAATGCAAGGACTTTGTAGATGTACCTGGCTAATGATAAGAATACATGGAAAGAATGGTTCAAGATGCAGCCAAATCTCTGAATGAGAATGGTTGAAGACAAGACAAGACATCCATAACAATAACTAAATCAGTAAAATGTTTATGAGCATAGCTCTTCAACTAAAAGAAACTCAGCAAAATAATTCTTTGCATAAATCCACAAAGAGGGAGTTAAAACTGACAATCAAGATGCTGCACAGGTGCTGTAAATAGTCACAAAGGCAGGGTTTTAAAATGGCATGCAAGCAACAGAAAGAGAAGGCCAACCCATATTTAACCCTTCTAATAGCTACATGCTGGCCAATGGCTTATGCTATTAATCTTAGTAATTTACATTGTTTTTCTCCATATCTTAACTTACCTTCACAGCTTCAATTAATGTACCTATGCCTTACTGAGCAACCTCAACCCAAAATGAGTCTACCGTTTTATCTCAGGTATAATACGCACCTATGTATAATACGCACCCTTAGTTTCTAGAGTTATCATAATGTAAAAATGTTAATACCTGTGTATAATATGCACAAAAAATTTCGTATGAGAATCTCTATTAATTAACCTGTATAATCACCACACATGGGCCAATTACAATTATAATTGTAATTCAATTGTAATTAATTACATTTAGCCAAAGTAATTGTAATTGATCTGTGGAAAGTTCAATTACATATAATTGTAATTGTCATGTGTGTAATTGTAATTGTAATTGAGCTATTGTAATTGTTTTACCCAATTACAGGAATGTGAGTTTTATAAGTTCTGATAGCGTATTAGCATGTATGAGCCGAAGTCTTGTCAGTCTATGAATGTATGGCAGTGAATACAGTGAATGGTTAGTGAATTGTCAAAGCAAAACGGTTATTGGTAAATGGACTCACTGCTCTGGTCAGTTGCCATGCAAAATTTACTTATTTACTTTTTACTGCCTTTCAAATTGGAAGAGAACCAGCTTATCATTTGTCTACTTCCTGTGTTCTGCGGCTGAACTTTTTTGTGAATAAAAGTTCCAGCCAAAAGTTTAATGCCAGTAAAGATGAGCGTAAATGAAGCAGGAGTAATATGGAATTATTTTGAAAAGTCTGATGACTTTAATAATGCTGTTTCCAATGCAAATGTTAAAGTGAAGTGCCGGTTGTGTGGTGAATTAGTGTCATGCTCGAAAAAGGCTACTTCGAATTTGTTGACTCATTTGCAGGTTTGTGAAACTTTATGTTACGGTTTCTTGAAATCGGCCGTAGCACATGACTTTGTTGAACTAATTTATGTTAATTATTTTAGACACTTAAGTTTATTAAAAGAAGCAGAAAGAGGAATGAAAAGTAATTGTAATTGACATGTTTGTAATTGTAATTGAGCCCAATGTAATTGACTGTAATTGTAATTGACCAAACTCTATATAATTGTAATGTAATTGTAATTGCTTCAAACGTAATTGACCCATGTCTGATAATCACAACTGTCTTCCAAATTCTGCCTAAAATTGGAAGAGTAGACAGTTTCCCCCGCCGGCAGCCGTCATTATGCCATAAAATAAGCCTACTTCATTTTTAGGCATCAATGACAGAATGTCTTTTGAGTAACCTACACAATCACAATTTTCTGGCAAATTTTTTTGAAAATGTATATGCAAACAAAGCTCTTCTCCACCACCGACCGTGTAGGTAAAAACCTGTATAATGTGCATGTTTTATGTATAAAAATACAGCTAAATTAAAATTATGCTGGTTATGTACATAAAATTAAAGGTACATAAAATTTATTTCTATGTATAATATGCACCCACACCTTGTATGGATTTTTCAAGGAAAAAAGTGTCTTATACACAAGATAATATGGTAATATAGACATACTTACACATATACACAGACAATTTTTTGGCAAAATCAAATTATTCTACATATGGACTTTTGTCTTGCTTGTCAAATATTCCTGAGCACTAGATACTTTTTTATTTTTCTCATCATCATATATTTGACTTTTGACAAGATACAATTACCGGTACTAACATAATATATATGTCACAAGATACAGAGGGAATAATTACAAAGAGTTAATAACTAACTTGTTACTAATACTTAACTAATAAAACATATAATATGATATGTTAATATATATTAAGATAATTAATTATATTATTATATTATATTAATATAATTAATATAATATGATAATATGATACCTTAAAGACTTTCTTAATAATAGTCTGCAATTAATTTTTTTTAAATATTCAAACATTTTTAACTGTTTCAAATATTCACATCATGTCTCAGGCCTCATCATAAAAAGTGGTCAACATAAGTTTTAACATTAGAATATACGTTTGGAAACTGTTAGGGCTTGTCAAGATCAAGATTATTGCAACTGTCAGCATATTGAACAGAGTATCAACAGTTCAAATCTTCAAATTATGCAAACCACTGCTGGGCACACACAAGAAAATCTCTCCAAATTAAGTTTTTAATAAGGTGCTGCAGAGAAAAATTAAACAATCTAAAGTTTGCAGATGATGTCAGCCTGATCACAGACAACAAATCAGATCAGCAAACACTGACCAATGAAGTCAACCTAACTACTGTAGCAAAAAATTCACACTTACAATCAACCCTAAGAAAATAAAACCATAACATAAGATAGAATTTCTTGGAAACATTTTGTGTCTAGCTATTGCTGCTTAAGAGTTGGCAGATCTAATCTATCTCTAATCTAATCTTAAACTTCTATAGCGCCACTTTCATAATGCACAGGAGCATCAACCGATGGCACACCAAATCCAAATCACTAAAGATCCAGGTCAAATCCAGGGTATCCGGCCGGACAAACGGGTGACAGTCTATGGTGGATAAGCCCGGTCAAAAAGATGGGTTTTTAATCTTGCTCTAAATTAACAGATATAAATTAACAGATTAACAGATAACAAGATAATGATGATGATGATGAAACTTCAAAATACAAAAACAAGAATTGTTCTTCCTAAACTGGAAAAGTTTATATTATATCACGTGTTCCATTCAAATTTTAACAAATGCAAAATAATCTTTGACATCTACTGTAAGAACAGCAGCATCAAGTGACAAAGTCAATATAAAATGTTAACAACATTATACTTACTTAGCAGCAAAGTCTGGAATATTGAGTTTTAAAGAACGTTCTGCAAAACCAAAACATAAAATAAACTAACAGATCACAGATACTACTAGCCACTTTATAAATATCAGGCCCATCTTTATGTGTTAGAAATAAGGCACTGTGCTGGGGCCTCGTGCATCTAAGAGCCCCGCACATTCCAGCCTTTTTACGTTTTAAGACATTAAAGTTTACATGTTTATTACATTATTTTTTAACCTATTATAGTTTCAATTTATTTCTTCAAATTTCTATTTTACACTCGTAAAGTTTTGAAATGATTTTTAAATAATTTGGTCCATTGTTCAGCTTGTTCTGTGTTTCTGAGCAGTAGACTGTAGACAGGGAACCAGGCTTAGGCTATCATAGTCTACTTCCAAGTGTAAACAAAAGCTTTGTCATGATCGTCGGCTATTACTACAT
This sequence comes from Metaphire vulgaris, assembly GCA_018105865.1. Lineage (NCBI taxonomy): Eukaryota > Metazoa > Annelida > Clitellata > Crassiclitellata > Megascolecidae > Metaphire > Metaphire vulgaris. The sequence continues at coordinate 19,918,115 of CM030835.1, forward strand.
TTTGCTGATTTAGTTTAACCTTGTCTGTGTGGTTAAGTTTACTGGTTACCATAATATTAACTTGCTTAGGCATATATAAATTATATTACAGATAATATTACAAAACCACAGTTATGTCAGTTAATATAACGGCATGACTTCAAGGGAGCGTAACACGAACAGCAAGTACAAGTCCAGGTGTCAAAAACTCCTTGAACAAGCGCAGCGGTATGCTGCCACTATAAAATGAAAAGTGGTGGATTATTATGTACTTTGGGCAGAAAACTCAGTCCTGCAAGACCACTCCAGCTGAGAAGGCTGAGGCAGAAGTGGATGTCGATGCTTGAATGACTGCAACTACTAATGTAAATGAGACATCAGTTAAAAACTGAAGAAAAAATGAAGTGGACTATCCGTCATTCCAGCATGCAGACGACGCAGCAACGAACGTTACAAAGTTTTTAGAACGTGATGATGCTCCAGTTCATGGCTATCTGCACTCCTGCAGTCAATGATTTATAAAGAAATGATGTCACGAGTGACTGCGACTTCAGTGAGGAGTCCATGAAAGGGGGCAGCTGGGCTCTTCATGTGGAATCCAGTCCAACCGGGGCTCTGCAGGGCTCTGCAGACCGCCAGGTGCCTCACACTGGCAAAAGACGGGTTTACTTTATAAGTGCATAGATGCTGCATCGGAGATAAATAAAACATGCATAATGATAGGTACTACAGTTGGACCCTAAATGCTAATTTTATTCTTTCGTCTTCGGCCTACTTGGCGTTATGCAACCAGTTCCCATCACAGCACCAAAGTTAAGCACACTCAGCACGAATTTTTACTTGGATGGGTGACTCCCAGGATCGAGTCATGGCAGCCAGCCAAGCCATTCATCGCTTAAGTAAAGCTTGTAGGCTCAATAAATTTAGCAGCCCACAGGCCATACATCGGCGGACGGTGGCTAGTCTCTTAATCTGTTACTATCGCAATGTTGCCATTGCTACTCATTTGAAAATAGCAACATCAAACGGGATTGAACCCGTGTTTTGCCTGCCCAATGATATTACCACTCATCTATCTTCATCGCTTAGGTGTCAATAAATTAGTAGTACAGTTAATCTGTTAAGGTTAAAATAGCAACATCAAACGCTATGTTTTTAGAATTCACGTACTTTTTACGTTTTTCCCGACCATCCTTGGAATTACTGGCGGTGTCATATACATCTTACTGCTACGGAAGGTCGTCTTTGTCTGAGGTGCATCCAAAAAAAGGAACGAATCAGCAACGCCTACAGATAAACACAGCATCAAAATTTAAGCATTCGCAAGCCAAAAAATCAACCTTATACAGTTCTACCTTATGCAGAAATTTTTGTTACTGCGGGAGTTTGTTCTCCGTATCCAGCGAAGCTGGAAAGTTTGGTTGCTCCCACAGAGCTTCTCAGCCGAAGATGGACCTTCTAGTGCTCCCGAATAGCTTCTCAGCCGAAGCTGGAAAGTTTGGTTTCTCCCACACAGCTTCTCAGCCGGAGCTGGACCTTCTAGTAAGCCTCAACTTACAGGAGTCCGTTTCCGAACTGAAAAACTGATAGAGATGGCAAATAAATATTTATTCATATTCATTCTAACGAATATTGGGCTCCAATGAATATTAACGATTAAGACTGATTAAAACATTCGTTACTTTCTAACGATTTGCACTGCCGCTAATAGTTTCGAGACTACGAGCATCGGATTGCGTGTTGGCTGTTGCTGTTCCCGGAACTTCCCGCCGCAAACCCGCGTTATTCCGATTGGCCGCCAGGAGATGAGGAGACGTAACAACCAACGGCCAGAAGCTGTTCCATCCCCCCACCCAGCTGCTAGCTGGCATGCATCTACATTATCTACTATATACTGGATAAATAATTAATCTAACGACTTGGCAACTAGCCAAATCTAACGATTAACGATCCAGGCTGAATTATTCATTATTCTCACAGTTTAAATATAGTCAATATTAAACATAGTAAACTGCATTGCGTCCATTTAGATTACGTACTGCAACTCTTTTGCAGCGCAGCTGTGTTAATAGTGTATAGATTCGATTAGTGTAAAAACAGATTCTGATATCTGCCAGGAGGAGTCGGTTGTCAGCAAAACTGTTCAAATGGTCATATTTTTTGAATCAGAATTATAAACTGCTGTGAAAGCAAAGGCCTAGGCCTATGTTTATGCTGCTTAACACCCAGTTCTATTATGGCATTTCAGTTAAAATGACCTAACTAACAGTTGTTTGTACTCACAAGTTTTCTTCTTTTAAAATTATAGTTGAGGGCTAATGATACTTAATTAAATTTTATTGTGCCTGTTAGAATAAACCAACAACTGCATCAATGCTATAAACCTAGTAGCCTATTAGTTAAAACGTACTAGCGTAGCATATCTCTATTCTATATTCATTTCTATAAGGTCGCATCAGGCTTGGAGTTGCTGGAGGGGTGGGGGGGTGATCTTAGAAAAAACCAACCCTCCCAAACATCGCATTTCTGGTGCTTGCAGTTTCTGTCATGCATTCCTAAAACCAACCCCACCCCCTCCTACCCCACCCTCCTTTTCAAAGATCACAACTCCAACACTGGGTCGCATTAAACAGCTCAAGTTCTCCCTGCACGAAAGTTGAAAAATCTTATTACATCAATGTCATCCATTAAGTCGGTGGTCATTGGCGGCTCAAAAGGGAGAGGCAGGGGCCCGTGCCCCCCTATTTAGTGCCTGCTGTTGGGAGGAAATGATTTTATTAAACAACAAATGGTTGGCCCCATGATTAGAAGTTGCCACCCCCAACGCCCTTACTTGAAAATCCTAGAGCCGCCACTGTCGGTGGGTGACAAAAGCCCGTCTGAATGTTTGTTATTTGGGTGTCAGCCAATGACGCGTGCCAACGAGCAGAGTAACGTTTAACGTTTAATAAAATTTTCTAATAAATATTCGAATTAAAAGTCTAATATTATCTAACGATTAAAAATTAAATAGCATCGATTAGTAAGAATATTCATTTCTACAAAAACGATATTTGCCAGTAAAGAGTTTAAAAACTGAGGCGGGAAACACATGGGTGCCTAATTAACGCTAGCAAAAATCAGTCATAACTTTTGAAATATGCCATCAAGAAGCCTAATGAGCCAGCTTATGTGTGCTAATTTATTTAAGATCATATTCTCGTGATGTAAAGGGTGGATGGCCAATTATTACATAAAAGCGTGGTTTTGAAGGTCTGAGGATATGAACAGCGTCTGAGGGGAACAAGGTAAGTAAGTAAGTAAGTAAGTAAAATCTCGTTAATTTCTAAAGCGCTTCCAAAAGATGCACTGAAGTAGCTCCTTATTCCTATGCGCTCAATCTCAATTGGTAGCTATAGCCAAAGGTGGGTCATGATTGGTCATTTAATTAAAGAGTGGGCAATTTGCTAGCTATGGACAAATATTTTATTAAATGATTTTAGTTTAGAAAATAAATCTTAGATGTTATAACAAGTTTGTTATTTGGAATTCAGACAACGAAGGGATATTGGAATTGACCGAGGTGTTCAAATGAAAAAGCACGATTAAACGGAGATGATTGATTCAGAGGTCGAAGGAGAGTTACATGAGAAGAGGATCTAGTAGATCAGGTTGTTGTGGAATTATCAGATTTCTTAGGTAGACTGGTTTTGATGTATGGAGTGAGTTATAAGTCATCGATATTATTTTATATTCAATGCGTTCTGTTATCTTGAGCCAGTGGAGAGATTTGAGTAATGGTGTAATGTGGCAAAAATTAATTTAGTTACTGCACGAGCTAAGGCATTTTGAATCGATTGGAGTTTAAATGGAAGCCTTTGGAAGATTTGAAACAGTGAGTTGCAGTAGTCTAATTAAAACTATTGAAGTGGCAATAATTAAAAGTCAGTTTTAATATCACGATTAAAGATTAAATATCAAAGCATCGGTTTTGATAGTTGAGAATGAGCTTCAAAATTTTGTAAACAAGAGGATGCAATATCTGGGGCTAAAATCAGTGTGGGATTTTCAATTTTTTCAGTCCAAAAAGAGAAATTCTGTTTTTTTGAAACTGGCATCCACGATGAGAACAAAAATGCTGATTCAGTTCAGAGATTGATGCCTAATTAAGATGGAGTAAACGAAAGAAAAATTGAGTGTCGTCTGCATAAAGTTGATGATTTAATTTCAGTTGATTAAGGATTTTGAAAAATGCCATCAATCCTTGTGGTACTCCATAGTATAGATAGGGTTGAAGTTTGATTCTGGCATTGAAAGGATCTAGATTGGAATTTGGAACCAGCGGTTTACAGAAGATATTCTAAACCAGAGGAAAGGCGTTTCAGTGATGTATCTATAGTATCAAAGGCAGCAGAAAAGGTGGACCAGGCCGTTGAGATCCAATAGTGAGGAGTTTGTCATAAAACGGTTTCTGTTGAATGATGTTTTTGAAGGTCTGAGTGTTGATAAGGTGTTTTTGACAAAAGTCTGGAAAGCGATTTTCTGAGTTTGGGGACAGACAGGTTTGAAATGGGCCGGGTTGTTGAGATCCCTCTGTCAAGGTTTGGTTTTTAAGAAGTGGAGTTATGAGGGAATTTTTAAATGAGGATGGGAATGTGCCTGTGGAAAGAGATAAATTGATAATTTGATTGATAAATGGGAGGACGTAAGATGTAGAAAAGCGTGGCCAAGAAGCGCGGGTATGCCTCCGTATCTTTTGAATGGCAATGCATAGTTACATACAGACCAACGCCATCACTCATTTGTCTTACCGTAAAATGCGTAACACCGTGACGGTGACCTTTTTGGCAAACGATTACAAATCTTAGTTATGCTTAGTGCTTTTTTCTAGAAAAAAGGTACCGGAACTCATCATCGTGGATGATTAAATTCATAAGAAATAAGTTCAAATAACACTGAAATAAATTAAATTAATTTATACGCCATAACACGTGGATTATAGCGCAGATCATAGGCTGTCATCCTTAGCCATACTGAACATTGAAAATGAACTCGTGAAGACAATCGACTTTGCACAGCTAGTGGAGGCCTTTGCTACAACAAAAGGTCGTCGGCAACATGTTGAGACAATTTAGACTAATTACCAATTACGGTGAGTTACCAGTACACTACTAATATAATAATATTATAAACAGACGACAGGGCGACCGTGTCCCAGTTTTTGTACACTGACTGCACGACTGCAAATTCAATGCAAGTTTATCTGAGTTGAAGTTAGTGGCAATTAATTGTTTCATTTTTCAAAGACGTTCGTTTTATTTTTACTTCTTTAAGTGACCACGATGGCGCCGGAGGGCCTCCATGGAAATATTTACACCGGACCTCCAAAATGTAAATCCGCCTCTGATAGAGAGACAGACAGACAGACAGAGTCACATAATACTGTTGATCAGCAGTTCAGCACTTGTCAGTTTTTATAATTTTATCACTGTTTAGAGCTTTGAAAAGCTTCAAACTTGGCTGTGCATTTGTACACTGTCTAGTCATTTACCGGTAGGTCTAAACAGTTGTCAGATTTTCAAATAAAGCAATGGGTTAGTACTAATCTTACCCCTTACTATTGTACTTCGATTAGATGCTGGGCATTTGAAAAATAACTTTTTTACTGGAGTTGTCTGCAATCAGTGGTGGGATCATGCTTTGACAAATCAAACATTGACGGCCTACAGTTATTACAATAGGAGGTAGAAGTTCAAGTTCTTAGTTGTTATGATTGGAGGTAGGAGCCCATAGTCTGTCTTGCTTTTCTCTATCTGACTGATCACTGGGATGATCTGGTCTTTTGCGGAAGTATTTGGATTACTGGTACTATCGACTAATACCTTCAGAGTAATACCTTCAGAGTATTAGAACTAGGTGTTGTGGAAGTGCATTATTATGATTATGATGACGATGATTATTATTGTTACTTATTATTATTATTATTATTATTTTGAGTCAATTTGGTCTGCATGGCTGCTTCCACTTACCGTATATACTCGTGGATAAGTCGATAAATTTATGCCTTAAAATTCGCTTTAAAACGCAGAGTTGACTTACCTGTGAGTCAATGCAATTTTCCAAAGAACTTTTGTAGACGAACACATTGCCTAATGCATTACAATGACCTTTGGCCTGTAAACAGCTTGGAGATGGATTAGGGAGTGGAGAGGCTGTCTGTTTGACCGCACAGCCGACTTTGGCCTCTGTGTACTGCAAATATCTTTGACCTGTAAACAGCATGGAGATGTGGGATTGGGGGAGGGGAGAGGCTGTCATCGACTCAATTTCAGGGTAGATTGGCTATTACTAGGCAATTCAAGAAATCTGTAAGCTCCTAAATTTCCTTGTTGACTTATACGTGGGTCATAGCAAATTACATAATTTTTGACCAAAAAAACCTACGGTAGTCCTCAAAACAATATGAAGTCCACAATCTAGCAGAAAAGCTAACCAACTTTCCAGTTTAAGCTGATGTCATTTGTTTTAGTAATAATGCTCATGTGTTAGTGAGTTATTGGGAATAAAACTGCATTTATGCACAATATGTATTGCAGATAATAGTGGAGCCAGGAATTTTGAAATGGAAGACTAGAGCCTGACACCTCTTTTATGTGTTGCTACGTGCTATGAACATAAAATGTCCTTACTTTTTTCAGGGGCTGGGCAGAATTTTGATTGGAGCTGCATCTCCATACATGACATCACTGCTTATTATTCATTACACAAACAATAGTGCATTGACAAAACTTAGTGTAGGTTTTATTAAAGCATTTGGGATGGACATGCAGAAGGAAACAGAGTACCGGTACTAGTACAGTGCAGCCAGTATGTTACTGTCTGAAATTGCTAGATGACTGTTTAACTTGCCAGAATTCAGCACTTTAGTTTCATGATGGTGACTTTAAAAATTGCTGTAAGTTTTTGCACTTCCTGGAATCACTCTCGAGACAGGTACTGGTAGATGTTTCTCAATTGTTATCACCATTTGCATAGCACTTTTGCTACAGCGAGTGGTACTAGGAAGTACTATAAACATCAATTGTGCTATGAGGCAGGACGGAACTAGGTTGAATCACTCTTGCTGCTGAGGTACTGATCTGCATTGCCAGTGCCCAGACCTGCCTCATCAGACTCAACCCCTCTAAGCCCACTTATTTCTTCAGCCCTGTACTGGTAAAATCCGATTGTTAGTAAAATGATAGACTGCAACAACTGTAAAACATTACTCATTAACACATTCTTGTTGAACTATATTTTACTTGGCAGACTGCAGCCGTAACTACCAAGGCCTTACATAAAATTTTTGCTATGATGCTCATCTTGCCAGTTGTGTTATTTGGAATGTGTCTGTTCATGAGTGTTGAGTAAAAAATATTTACCAAACAATTTGTAGTTTGACAGTTTATCTAATGGAAATACCAGGCATGGACTGGAGTTACTTAGCCCCTCCCTAATGTCTGCTCAGTCCCATTTCAAAATCTCTTTGCCACTATTATATGTATAGCTAAATTAAAATTTATTTATCTGGTAATGGTCTTGTTCTCAAATTGAGTGGTTATTGTTAATGGTCTTGCTGCACTATACAGAATATAGTTCCTACTGTATTAAGGAGCTGTTAAAGTTGTATCTATCTTGTCTGCTTCTCATGAAGCATGAGGACTTTAGAATGATCAAAAATTATGATGCTACACTACATTGCAAAGGACTCAAGGAGAGAGGATATAAAATAGTGATTTAGCAACAGAACCACATGAGAACACTGAAAAAATGAAGTCCAGAACCTTCCTTCTCACTTAGAACCAGATTTTAACTTCTTGGGGCATTTACACGTCTTGCTGATGTTTCACTTGAATGGTGCATTTTGATGTTTTCCAAGCATCAAAATGCATCCCATTCAGATGAATTCTTTTCTAACAATGTATTTTTATTTTCAGTCGCTTATGTTTTGGGCAGCAACTCCTGTAATATGGTTGCTTGTGACACTCATTGTTTTCCTCGTGTACTTCTGCTATCGCTGCTGCCAACATGATACAGATAAAAGACTGAATGTGGTCTGCTTGAAGTGGACCATGGCAGTATTGACACTTGCATGTTGGTTGGTATAAATGCTGTGGCATTTTGAATTTCATCAAAATGCTATATCTACATCATCCTCATTGTCGTCGTCGTTGTAATCATTATCATCATCATTGCCACCACCACCTTCAATAACCATGGGCTCATTGCCTGTGGGTGTCTGATGCCATCTTTGTGGTGCAGTCTCTGTTTTCTGTTTAGGACTCGGTGGGTCAACTCTTGTACCCTGTCCCCGCACTAAAATTGATTTATTCTGGAAGATATTTCCAGAAAGAGTTCCAGAAATCTTTAGGGATTGACCTTTATTTTACAAAGTAGTCACTGTTTTGTATTATCAACAGTTGCTGTGTATTTTGATTTAAATTACATTTTAAAGCATCATTCATTTTTGAGCATTGATGTGTGGAACAATTCTGCAATGTTTGGATACATTGTTTGATTTCTTCTCACAGTGAGAATCAGGCTACACCTATCCTAGAATATTTTTCTTCAGATGGGGGTCAGACAGCTATAAATCAAAATTATTTTACTGCATTTGCATTATCCTTAAGCATCGAGGAGTTAATACCCCAATTTTCAGCCTATTGGATGTATTATGAATAATAAATTTATTGTTAAATGGATTGTTCAAAGTGCCCAATATTAAATGAAGTTGAGATTAGTTGGAGTTTAATACAAAACATTCATTAACTGCTGGGTATACATATGCTGTGATATTAAGAGGAATGAAACTTTAACAATGGGTTTCATTATATCTGAAAGCTTGGAGAGATTATTGCCTTTGTGTATGCATCTATAAAATAAATGGCTTAGAAGAATACTAAGGATTGGATACAAAGAACATATAACAAATGAAGAAGTTAGAGAAAGAGAACACTGCAACCGAGCATCATGGAAGTCATCAGAAAAGAAGAATGAAATGGACTGGACACATACTTAGAATGGAAGAAATAAGAAACCCAAAACGAATTTTCAACTACAAACCAGAGGGAAGTAGATTTACAGGAAGACCGAAAAGACGATGGGTGGACAGATTGGAAGAGGATCTGCACATGGCAGGGCTGAATCTCAATGGAAAAACGGACGGAAGACACCGAATGACTTTGGAAGAAATAGCAAAGGACAGAGAACTTTGGAAAGATGTCATGGAGAAGTCAATAGCTGGACACAGCTGGAGGGCGAAGACCTGACCTGACTGATGCATTTATGCTTAGAGGTTACTGAGGTAGAATTTTGCCTTCAATGTTCTCTCTTTTTAGATTAATTGAAACATACTTTCATGATAGCAATGACATTTGATTGAATACTTTTGTATTAGCAATGTTTTATTAAATGTAAAAATCTCCCCGGTTTCCTTTATTTTCAGTGGAGCAGTTGGTGTTGGGTTTTATGGAAATGAAGAGACAAGCAAAGGGATAATGTATCTGTCTGAAGCAGGAAATGATGCTATGGGAACTATTGCTCAACTGAAGGCAAAGGTCAGTCACATGAAGCCTACAGACAGTCATTATTTATTTCTAGATGATTTATTAAACGCTATAACATAGCTAGAGCTAAAATCAAGAGCGATTTACAGATGTTCATAAGATGCGCGAAATAAGTGCGTCTTGAGGGCAGTCGCAAACGCCTCAAAGGGTGTGATAGATGTCACTGAGGCGGGAAGAGAGTTCCAGAGAAGGGGGTTGCCGCGTGTCACGGATCTTTCCCCCAGCATCACCATCTTGGACGGAGGAGGGACATAAAGGCGGATTCGCTTGTTTGATCGCAGCTGTTTACGACAGTCTGTCGGCATCGGCAGTTCGAATTTTAATTTGAGCGTCAGAAATGAAAACTCCGGGCAGAGCCAAGTGTCGTTCAGTGCTCAAAGTTCGGAATGTTAACCATAGAAGCGTTTATAAAATACTATACGCTCCGAGATCTTCAGAATTAGTATATATATATATATATATATATATATATATATATATATGATCCCTCCATCTATATATAATATATCAATCGGACCGCTAAGCGTTCATGGCCGATTTGAAGTTTGTTTGAAGTTTGAATGAACCTGTAAAATCCCCAGTTGAATTTATTAGCTTTGCAAAATAATGGAATATTATCCTGGATAAACATGCAAAAATGAGTGCCCAAACTACGTGGATCGCTGTTGACGTCAGGAGAAGGTCAAATGACAAAATAGCATGTTAGGCTGCGATCCTGCGCCATGCTGCCAATTGCATCAGGCGCTTTTGTGTTGCAAGAGCTCAGAATGCCGGCGCGAAATGGATAGCTTGAGTCAATATTTTCCCAACCACGCAGTACAGTCTCCGTTAAAGCAGATTCATCATTCCGTAGACGGGACAAAAATGACAGCATCACCAAATCAAACTATATGGCAGAAGAACGATCTGAATAGGCAAGAAATGATGGGAAAACTGATCCAATGAAAGTTAAATTCTGTTTGACCGTTTTGATTTTGGAAAGACCTGCAGTTTAGGTTGTCAGGTTGATCTTTATAATCCTTGATATCATCCACAGTAATATGAAATCTTCAGACCGAGATCAACAGGTGATGCTTGTGAAATTGAGGACATCCGTTGACTGCTGATGAACGTCTTGAAATTCCCGTCTTTCCGCGTTAGGCATCAGTCACCATGTTTAACCGTTTACGATCCGGCGATCCGTTTAACCAGAAATTTATCCATCTCTAATTATATAAGGATATTATAGAGTGCTATAGTAACCTAGGCCTAGACTGTCTCTTATGGTACTGCAATCTTAAACGGACTGGGCGTTTGGGTGCTCAGCGTCGACGTCTTCCACGATAGTTACTGCGGCTTTCCATTCTGTTCTGTTAAAAACGTAATTGCGCATTACACCAGATGAACGACGTTGAGTGATAATTTTGATTATCAAACAGGTCATCCATGATCGTCAGATAAGGCCGTCCAAGAGGGATGGATGATGGTCGAGGAAGTATCGAACGCCGCTAAAAAGTAGTCTAAACTCTGCAACACTCGCCTGGAAGTCTGGTAATTCTTGCGGGGATGAGGAGGGAGGGTCCTACCAGTAACAGTACATCTAACAAATTAGACACTGAGGATGTCGTTGAAGATCTTGCGAAGACCGTTGAACGACCATTGATCGTCAGTGGTGGTTGATCAATGATAAAGATTCTTGATATCGAAACCGAATGGGTGGTAACTGATGAGAGGCTGAGACAAATTGACCTTACAACTAAGTGACGTGATAGGCTACGCATTAATTAACCAGCCGCTCAATCATTTTGGGGAAGGAAATGGTAGGTTCGCGTTTTTTCAGGTAGGCCAGCCACAGTTAGTGTTTTGTCAGGCCTTAAATTTTTAATTGGCCAATAAATTCTGTCGGCATCGGCCGTTTGAAAGAAAAAATATCCGGGCAAAGGGTCGTTCAGTGCTCGGAATGTCACCATACAGCGTTTAACATGACGTTTTGGATCTTCAGCCAGTGTAGCCTTTCGTTTAGCAATGGAGTTTCATGATCCCTCCATCTCGCGTAAAGATCAACATCTTAGCGTTTTGACCGACTGAAGATTCAAGCAGATTATGGAAGCCCCAGAAGAATGCTATTGCAATAATCCAACCTTAGCACTTGCCCAGACTTGGATCGCTGCTGATGTTGAAATGTACCGTCGAATCTCTGCGATCCTGCAGCTACCTATCAGGCGCGAGTTACGGAGATCACTTGGCCGGCGGACGAGTCGTCCGTACCCCAGAAGGCGCACCTCCAGACGGAGATGACAGCATCACCGATCTTAAGAGGAGAACGTCAGGCGAGCCTTCCTGGGAGAACTGATCCAGCAAAATTCTGTTTTACCGGGAAAGCGCGGGCGATTTGTCGCGGTCCATGACATGATCTCCTCAGTCCTCGAACCGAGATCGCAGGTGCATCTGAGGGACGGCAGGGAGGCCTGACTTGCCAGTCATCCGCGTAGGCATGCCAGTTTAACCCGTACGATCCGGCGATCCGGCCCAGATGGATAGAGGATGAAAAGGAGCGGACCTAAGGATGATTTTTGTGGTACTCCGCAGCGGACGGGGCGTTTGGATGACTGACCTTTCCAGGAGACGGACTGCGTTCTTTCGAAAAGGTTTGCGCAGCCAAAGTAACGCTGATCTTTTATTAGGAATGATCGAGGCAAGTTAAAGGATGGAGTGGTCGAGTATCGAACGCCTTTTAGAGGTCGAGTCATCAATAATTTTGCTCCCCACTCGCAATCGCATCGACTATGTCGTTGAAGATCTTCTTCTAATGCCGTCTCAGTGGAACCATCAATACGCCGACTGGTGGTGAGGCATGAGACCGTTCGAACTAAGTGCGTGATGATATTCAACTAGTCGCTCTATCAGCTTCGAAAGAAATGGCAGGTTCGCAACAGGTCTGAAGCTAGTTAGTGTTTTTGTCATGCTTAAATATTTAATTGGCCAATAAATTTTATGGACAGCGTTTTAAAAGAAAACTATACCAAACATAACAGAAAATGAATAGAACATGACGTTTTGGATCTGGTGTGAGTTGGCAATATTTCTATGCATGGTCTGACACATCTTATTTTGGAGAGATTTTGTCCAGATTATGGACCAGATATTGAAATTTCCTTTTCAGTTTCCAAAAATTGTGTCGCCTGCCTGGAGTACCTATCAACCTTGGTGTGTGGACGGACGATCGCCGACCGACAACTCCAGCTGAGATCCAGTACGCGGTCTTTACTTTACGTCACGCCACTGAACATAGGCTAGCAAAAGTCAAGAAATGGTTGAATAACATACAACAAGACCTCCTCAGCCTCCACTTTGGCATGCAAAGAGGCAAAATACTCGCCTGAGACAGAACTGTATCCAAGCATTTTAACTTCATCGGCATCCGATGGATGCCAAAAGGGAACGAAGAAGATACTTTTGAATAATGAGCAATAACTTACTTTTAAATAACTGCCTTGCTTTAGTGACGTCACTTTCCAAGATTTTCACCGAAAGAACCTTGATCTTTATATTATCAATTAGCAAGTTAAAGAGTTGTTCGAGGACATCTTTTATCTTCAAGTCATCAATAAGTAACGATCCAATTCAACCACGAATAAAGTAAAGGCTTGGCCACGTCTTATAGCGATGATATTCAACTGCGTTGCAGCCAGAAGACGGCTTGATTGTTCTTGTGATACATTCTCTTGCACAAGCAAATTTGTCAATGCGTTGACGATTTGAGCTTCAGTTTCGTCTAAGTTGTCGCTCTCCAGTGTTACGTGAACTGGCACAAGAGCTACAAAAGCAAGCGGTCAAATATAGTATGACTATATGCATACTGTTCTACCTGATAATACCATTCATTGATGAACATTACAACTATGGAGGGAAGGAAATAAGAAAAAAAGAAGGATTTAAGCTTAGACCTGAAGATTTGAGAAAATAATGCTGGAATTATAGGAAAAGAGGATTCGGATTTTATTGTTTGAAAGTGTCTATGTCTGCGGAGGGAAGCAGGGATTGAGTTCCAAAGTTCAGGTGCAGCATATGAGAAGGCACTGTTGCAAATTTTCAGGGATGACTGATTCAGCGGCCGTGACAGAGTGCGATGAGATGACGAACCTGTGGGTCGAGGAGGATGTAAGTGTTATTATCTGATATTGGATATGTTCAGTTATTTAAGCCAATGTAATGATTTTAGTATGGGTGGAATATGGGAGAATTTAGGTGACTTAGTGACAGCGCGAGTTAGTTTATTTTGTATTGATTGTAATTTGTTGATGGAGGGTTTGGGAAGGTTATAGTAAAGGGAGTTACAGTAATCTAATTTGGAGTGGATCATTGGAACTGTGGAAGCAGTTTTGGTATCGAGGCAAGGGCGTAGGCGACGAACTTCAGAATATGAACATAAAAGGCTTGTGAAAGTAATAAATTTATTTCCTACCTATCTGCACATAACTATATAGCCACCAACAGTATGTTATATGGTTATATGTAGGAAATAAGTTTATAGTATAGCCGGCTATCATTTTATTTCCCCATCAACAGTAGGCTATACTGTATAGTTATGTGAAGATAGATAGGAAAGCTTAGTCTTTAAATTATTTCCAACTGATCTGGTATCCTTAAACAGTATCTGGTATCATTGATTCATTCATCATTCATTCATTAGTTCACATGGACGACGGAGGTCCGTTGTGTCAATCTCGTGTTGCGCGAGTTGTGACCGCAACAACGATGGCTGAGTGCCACTCACTGAGTGCCACCGTCTACTCGGTGTACTCCTCGACGAGTCGCTTTCGTTCGACGTACAACTGAACAATACTATCCAGTCAGAATACTTTCACTTGCGACGGATCAGAGAAGTGTGATGCTACCTACCAACATCGGCGGTTATCGACATGGTCCGGGAACTGGTAGTTGCCCGCATCGACTATTGTAACAGTCTGCTATACGGACTACCGGAGAGGCAACTAAATCAACTGAAGGATCGTCGACACTGGTTGCGTATCCCCGAGCGCCTGTTGTTCAAGCGTCTCTGGCTGAGCGATTAACGACCCATTCTATCCGACTTACCGAACTGTTCGAAAGATCCTCGACGGTAGAATGCCGCTCTCAACTACGCTCGAGACCTAGCAATCATCTGATCGTCCCTCCGCCGCTGAAGACAGCGGGGTTTGGGGACAGGTCCTTCCGACGTGGGGGCCCCACCTCGTGGAACTCGCTCTCGAAGTCGCTTACAGTCGAAACATTGTCAGATCGGTTCCGGAAACAACTGAAAACGCACTTGTTCAAAATTTCATTCTTGTAAAGCGATTTTGACTTTGATCTTGTTAGTTATGCTTACGGCGCTCTAGAAATTGTCCTGTATAATAATAATAATAATAATAATAATAATAATAATAATAATAATAATAATAATAATAATAATAATAACAATAATTACCTCCACCATTTTCCAGAATGTCTGCAATATGCGTTTGATGTGATTCCTTGAGACATTGTATCAGAGCTAAATACGACGCCCTGCTTAAACGTCTTATCATTCTGAGCAACGCTTCGTTCCGAGTTTGATCAGATGTCCTCGAACTGATAAAATTTCTTTGTTTTACATTGATCACTTGTTTAGCATAGAGCTTGGGAAGGAGTTCGCAGGTATCAAGAATATCGGTCAGTTGTTCCATGTTGTCATTTAGAATTTCGTGTTCTCTTTCAGTCAGTGGCCAATCCAGTCCAAACTCTAATCTATATACTGAAAAATCAGCATGATTATATTTATGATGACCATAATCATGATGATTACACTGGTCAACAAATTTTATGCAAGTTTTTGTTTCCTCTACAAATTTTGGTGAAACTAATAGATTTTGACTTGCTGAACACAAATATGTAATTAGAATTTCTGTATCACGTAAGGTTTTTAAGAAATCGACAATTTAGCATTTAGTATTGTAACGTCTTCTGCAACATAATCCTACAGAAGGATCTAGGCAATAATGACAAGACATGAGAAAATTAGAAATGTTTTGCTGTAGATTTTCGTTTGTAGTCACTGTCCTGTGCTTCACGTATCAGTAACCAACAGTAGTCTCCGAGCATAGACGGACTCCACTTTCCCTGGTAGCGTTTCTCGATGCTGGCAATGTCTTTGTGAAATCTTTCACCATGTTCATCACTGACGGCGCCGAGATTGTCCGGGAAGAAGTCCAAGTGAGAATGAAGGAAGTGTATCTTCAGTGACATGTTGCATTTCATTTCCTTGTAAGCTTGTAGCAGATTTCCAACTTGTTCAACATATTGTTCGGCGCCTTGTAGTTGCCCAGAAAGTTAGCAACAACATCCCTGAAGGCTGTCCAGGCAACATGCTCGACACCCTGCAGAAGGCCCTCAAAGTGACTGTCCTTGAGCATCTCTCGAATCTGTGGGCCAACAAAAACGCCTTCTTTTATTTTAGCATCACTGGTGCGTGGAAACCTCTGTCGTAAGTATGTAAAGGCTTCACTTTCTTTGTTCATTGCTTTGACAAAGTTTTTCATTAACCCAAGTTTGATGTGCAAAGGTGGGAGATAAATGTTCTTCGGATCAACGAGAGGATCATGTTTAACGTTCTTCTGTCCTGGAACCAAGTCCCTGCGAGGTGGCCAGACCTTTCTCACATAATGTGAATCTCTAGCTCGGCTGTCCCACTCGCAAAGAAAGCAGCAGTACTTGGTGTAGCCTAGCTGCAGACCGAGTAGAATTGCAACAACTTTCAGATCTCCACATATATTCCAGTTGTATCTCGAGTATTCTATGTGTTTCAATAGCAGCTGCATGTTCTCATATGTTTCCTTCATGTAAGCAGCATGTCCAATGGGTACTGAAGGGTATGAATTGCCATTGTGCAGCAAAACAGCCTTTAAACATAACAGCAAAGAGTCAACAAAAAGTCGCCATTCGGATGGATTGTGCTTACAGCCGAAAGCAGAAAGCAATCCATCAATGTCAATGCAAAAAGTAAGACTGTCGATTTTTTTGAAGAATCGAGTCAAGTCTTCATGCCGTTTACGAAATACTGAAATCTTTGTACCTGGAGAGAGCAGATTCCATCATTGCAACCTAGATTCAAGCAATTCTGCTTGATTTTTTGACAAATATAAGTCTCTGACCAGATCATTGAGCTCTGCCTGAGAAATCAAATGAGGATTGCTGGATGTCGATGGCTTAAACTCTGGGTCTTCCGTAGCTGAATCATTAACTATCTGCAGCATTTCATTTGTCTCTGCATGCTCGTCCTCGTCCTCCAGTGTCCAAAACTCGGGGGGGTGGAACAGGAAGACTCTCGTCGTGTGGAACTGGTCTCATTGCCGAGGCAAGGTTAGGATACTCAATAGACTTCCTATTCTTTGAAGAAAATCCTGTAACATTCGTCATGCAGAAATAGCAATCCGTTACATGATTATTCTGCTCCCTCCATATCATTGGTATGGCGAATGGCATGGATGGACGCTTACCTGCAAGCCAAGCTCGCAGACTGGTAGCACAAGATGAACAAATATATGAGGTGCCCATACTTTGTCCTGGTCGCCAATTTTGCATCCAAAGTATAACTCATATCCTTTCTTTATGATTGCTGTCATACTCCGCTTCTGTGATTTCAACGTAAACTCTCCACAGATGTAGCAGAACGTGTCACTGCTATTGCGACATCGACGCGACATTTCAGAAACTTTAATTAAATTAGTTAATATATTCAATTCACAGCCTTTAACTAAACAGTTATATCTCATCAAATAGAAAGACTGCAGCTGCTTCCTAGTGCTGCTTGGTATTTATATAGGACTGGGTAACCATAGCAACAATACATGCTAGGCATGTAGTCTTGAAGACAGGTTTGGGCGCGTCTGGGCATGTCTGGACATGCCTAATTATACTATTTTTCAAAATCCATGTAGTTAAGTGAGCCAGCAGTGCATATTACATCTGTTATGGCGGTCACATAAGATTCTTGCCTAACCTGAATACCCATAACTCAGAAAACTCTAAAAACCACGATTTTAAAATTCTTATAATTTTAAAATTTAAAATCAGCTTTTCTCAAAAAACTTATGTGATAGGAAAATTTAAAAATTATTCCTGTAATCAGCATGACAAAATCTACCTGGAACACCAGAAATTGCACAGGAAACAAAAACCTTGTTGACCAGTGTTATCATCATAATCATCATCATAATCATAATCATCATCATTCTTCATAATCATCAGCAGCATTATCACCATCACCATCACCATCATCGTCACCAATCACCAATCATGGGATATATATATATATATATATATATATATATATATATATATATATATATATATATAGTTTCATTATAATTCTTTAATTACAAATCGGATAAAATGGGGAACCGGAGTGACTGGATGGTTCAGTTGATACTGTTCATGCAGAGCATAAAGAATAGCCACACTGAGTTCAATTGTGGGACATTGACATGTCCAGCGGCACGAAATGGACATCAATAAGACTAAGTCGCGCCTTAGGCTAACGACCTGATGACTATTGCATTATTATCAAAGAACCCAATTCGCTATTTATATCTGTAATAAATTAAGTAATATATGCATTCCTATTCTACATTCAATAATAATCAGTGTCAATGACATACATATGTTCTTACCGCCATTGCTACTGATGTAGTTAACCAGATGAGTTTGGAAAGATTCGGATAATGCTTTTATAAAATCCTGACATTTTCCGTTTTGCCGAATGAAATCTAAAATCATTTCATTCTTTTCTTCTCTCGTCACTGCATAACTAATTTTCTCAACTTGTCTGTGCGAAAAAGCTCGCATTTTCAACAGTTTCTCTGGAAGTCCAAATTCTGATTCCATGATCTCAATTAATTTGTCTCTCTGATTTTCCATGCTCAGGTAATCAGCATCTGCATCTAAATTTAAAACCAAAAAGGTTACTATGACCATTCGTTTAGTCCTGAGTAAGTAAGCAAAGTAAAATCTCGTGGATTTATAAAGCGCCTTGGTAAGCAGCAAAACAGTAGTTGCTTATTCTCAGGCACTCAGCCTCTCTTAAACAGCCATAGGAAAGGTATGATATCAGCCAAGCAATAGCCAACGTCCGAAGAGCAGTGAGGCTAGGTTGTTACAGTTGTGGAGGAAATGATTTTAGAAAAATGAAGGATTTAAGCTTAGACCTGAAGACTTGAGATAATGCATGAATGATAGGAAATGGGGACTTAGATGTTATTGTTTGAAAGTGTTCAAGTGTGCAGAGGGAAGCTGGGATTGAGTTTTAAAGTTCAGGTGAGGCGTATGAGAAGGCGTGGTTGCAAATTTCCAGGGATGGCTGATCCAGCGGGCGTGAGAGGGAGACGAGATGACGAATGTGTGGGTCAAGGAGGCTGAGGGGGTAATAGTGATCTAAGGTAGACAGGTTTTGATGACTGAAGTGAGCTATGTGTGTTATTATAATTATCTTATATTGGATACGTTCTGTTATTTTTAGCCAATGTAATAATTTTAGTATGGGGAAATATGGGAGAATTTAGGTGACTTATTAGTGACTTATTAATTTAGGTGAAATTATCCCATATCTACCTATATTGTTATCAATAGATATGAAACCTACTGTAAAATTGATTTCTAAAAAACTGGAAATAAGAAGACTAGATGAAAAGTCTACTCGGAATTTTATTGGAAAAATTAAACAGGTTGATTGGACTCCGGTGATGCAAGCTTGTACTCAAAACAACACCGACTTAGCGTACACTACTTTTCTTGATATAATCTATACTAATTATGAAGAATCTTTCCCTAAAATAACCAAAACTGAGAGTAATAAATTCAAAAAACCCTGGATGACCCCAGCACTCTATAAATCAATAAAAACTAAATCGAAATTATACTCCAATTATATAAAAGATCCTACAACAAAGAATAAAGCGATATTTAACAAATATACAGTAATAATAAATTTAAAACTATTAGAAAAAATGCTGAGAAACTATATTACTCTACTAAATTTCTTGACTACCAAAACTCTCCTGTAAAAACCTGGAAACTTATCAATAACATGCTAAATAAAAATATTAATAAAAATAATATAATAACCTTAAAAGAGACTGTTGATAATAATCTAATTTATATACCTAGTAACCAGGTACCTGACAAATTTAATGATTATTTTACTAACGTGGGCCCAAACATTGCTAAACAGTTTAACGCTACTACAAGTAAATCTAAAATATTTGAAACATTAACTAACAACCCTAATAACCATACTTTCCAAGTAATTAAGTTAGTAAACACAGTATCGTTGTATCCAAACAATTTTAACTCTATCAGGCCTGTATAAAAGACTGGATTGATTAATTATAATTATATAAGTGTTGTTGTGACCAAAGCCATTAAATAAAAGAGACCCTAGAAGAGGCCTACACTTGCCCTGTAAAAATTGTGAGTATATGAGAGAGGATGCGTCACTGATCTACCGAATCTAAGCGAAGGATTTCACACAGCAGACTATCTGAAGACGAAAGTGCCACTTACCTCTTTGAGTTTCCAAAACATCAGTCATTTTGATCTTATTTGACTGATCAACAAGATACTCGTCTTTAAGTTGAGGGTGCAATCTGTATCTATATGCATCTCATAAAAATAATTCTTAGAAATCCGTTTTCATCATGACGTATTCTGAAGGAACAAAAATGCTGTCACAAATCTTTTTGATTGTCTGAAAGTTCAAACGAGCAATTTCACACAGATTAACAAATATCAAATGAATAAAAAGGCTTCATATTATAAATTGGGATCCCTTTTGTCAAATGACATTTTTTAAAAGTGCTTCGCTTATTCTTATTAATTTTGTTTTGTATTTGATTTCAGAGGGAAACGCTTCGCTCACAAAGCATATACTCGCCTAGCTGGATTTTCTCGGATATTAATTTCATGAAATTCAGAAAACGTAAAAGAATAAAATGATCAACTGCGTAAACAGTTCTACTATGACATAGTTCTAGTACGGCCTAATATACCGCAGCCTATATTTCCAATTTATAATTTCAATTATAGTTTATTATTTCCAAATCCATCATCAAATCAAATAATTGCTACAGGGAAAATATAATATGAGCATAATAAGTAGCATATTTCAGTAAAAATAAAATCCATTGATTAAAAGTAAGCAATCAGAAAGATAGTAACATAGTTACTCATACTAAGTCAAAAGCGGGAAATAAAAAGATATCATAAGGGAATGAATTCCCGCAAGTAGGTATCTTAAATAAAGTATAGTAAATAAATATGTTTAATGACATCATGGCATCTAATTAAATATGTTTTGAAGAATAAGGACTAAATACATGTAAGTAATTACAAAAAATAAAGACCATACAATTAATAATGACTATATGACATGTGAGAATACAGTATACATGACATATAGATAGGGAATATTAATTAAGATCGACATTGTTCTAATATTATAATTTTTTTATTTTAAAATTCATTGAGATTAGGTATTATTTTAAGAGAGGTAGGGAGTCTGTTCCAAGTGCGAGGTCCTGAAAATGTAATAGTAAATAATCTGGCATTAGTGTGAGCAAAAGGAACAGCTAATTTATTATAATTTCTTATATTATGTGAATGCAGTCTATTAATGAGTGTGAAATATTCATCTTCATAGAAAATTGGCGGCAATAAATTTTTTTAATATGTGTACATAAATAGTGAAGTGATATATATATATACATTAGAAACATTGAGTATATTTAAAATAGAAAACAAGGTTAAGGTATTGCAGTATTTTCCAGAATTGTTGGCTTATCTAATGACTTTATTTTGAATTTTTTGTAGTCTATCCGTAGTACATCTGTAATTATTACCCATATAAAGTTACAATAGGATAAGTAAGGGTGTATTAGTGTAAAGCTTAAATTTAACATTGCTTTTTTATTAATAAATTTTAATATATGTCTAATGATGTTTAAGTTTTTTGCTAATTTGTGTTCTCTTTCCAGTTAAGGTTTTGATTTATAGTTAACCCCAAAATTTAGTAGAATTTTTTGGTATGATTTCAATGTTATTTATTTTAATTAATGAGTGATATATATATATATATATATATATATATATATACATGTGTGTGTCTCAATTAATTTAAGTAGAACAATGTTAATCTTAATTAATATACCCTATCTATATGTCATGTATATTTATAATTAATTAATTATTTTAAATAATAGATATTAATTTGCGTGAAGGATGAAAATTAATAAAATTTGTTTTACCTACATTTAATAGTAATTTAGTTTTAATAAACCATGCTGATATTTTAGCTAGTTCATTATTAATTACATTTATAAGTTCGATAACATTAGTATGATTAGCTATAATATTAGTCTCATCAGCAAAAAGAAAAAAATCAACAATTTGGAGACATTATGCAGGTCATTTATGTACAAAAATAAGAGAAGGGGTTAGAATAGAGCCCTGCGGTACACCAAATTTAATATTCAATTTCGTAGCAGCTGAAGTAGGTTCGTAAGCTTTTATTAATGTTACTGTATGTTCATTGGTGTTGCCTTTAGTCTTATTTTGATTATCCTTTCATTTACCGGTTCATATTCTAATATTGCATTGGTATATTTCTTGATGATCCAGATTGCTACACCGAGTTGTCCTTGTTTGGTTTTTCTGAAATAGACTATCTTGTGCCATTCTATTGTGTTGAAGTGACCTTGGCCTTCCCATCTTACCTCTGACAATCCGCACACTGTTATGTTTATTATGTCTAGTTCTTTCCCTAGTAGATATAGTTTTCCTATCTCCAGCATCGTACGTACATTCCAAGTTCCAATAGTCAGGTTTTTTCTTAATGGAATGTTACTTATATTTGAAAGTTGCGTTTTTCTTATATATATATATATATATATATATATATATATATATATATATATATATGAAAGTATCATGTTGCATTACTGATGAACTGATGAATAAACAAGTTTGTGAGGTTTTACAGCGCTATAAAACTCCTGCGCAAGATAAATAGTGGAACGTCCTTCGTCATAGTGGTATTTCCTTAACACATGCCTACCATTTTCACTTTCGGATTTAAAAACTGTCAGTATAATCAAACTCAATGTATAATCTTTGTCCGTTTGGGTAATTTGAGACTGCATCGTACGAAATTGTTCACAATAATTGAAACTAAACCCAGTGTCCTATATTCATGAACGAGAATATGTTATCAATGGCAAACATTGATTATAGCTAAGGTTTTGGAAAGGGTTCAGAGTTCACAATCTTACTTACTCGATCAAATACAACTAAAGATCCTTTCTAGGGTTAGCCTTACTTGCCGACGAGATAGTAAATTATTCAATTCTTTCTATTAGATGTTCCTTTAATCTATAAATTTAAGCATATTACCATCGTTTTCGATCTACTTACCATCAACGATCGCCTAGGCCCTACGTCTTATGGCCTATAGAAAATTCCCCGCCCGAGTTATTTTAGTCACAGAGGTATTTATTACTGGGTCCAGCGAAGGGAAAGTTGCTCACGACCAATGGGATCGCGATTCGCGACTTAGGAAAGTCTAATAATAAAATCGAGCATATTCATGAGGAATTCGACGCGCTCTCTGTCGTTGACTCGTTGTTATATTAGAAGCAACGCTAATATTAAATCTTTAATGACAACCACGAGATACTGAAGTGAATTGACGTTAAAGGATTAGGATACTAAAGGGAGAAGCAGGATAATAGAAACATTCTCTGTCCAAAGCCCAGGGACGTAGCTAGGCATGGGCTTGAGAGGCTTAAGTAAGCCCCCCTCAAACCTGAAGCTAACCTCTCCCCAAATGAATTCAAGCCAAAATGGCGTTGCGGGCTCAAACGTTTGTTTGTTCACAAGAATTGAACATTGCCACATTGGATATTGAAAAACTCATAAACACCTTCGCTGAACGACTGGATAGGCGTCATCATCATCATCAATAACCGTGGGCTCAGCGCCCATTGGTGTCTGATGTAGTGTTGATTTCGTTAACGTAATTAGTGGTAATTATAGTCTAAAATGTCAGAACATGTCGCCGACGACTTTTTGTTGTAGCAAAGGCCTCCACTAGCTGTGCAAAGTCGATTGTCTTCACGAGTTCATTTTCAATGTTCAGTATGGCTAAGGATGACAGCCTATGAATGGCTATGATCTGTTAGATATCAAAGCGCTATAATCCACGTGTTATGGCGTATAAATTAGGCCTAATCTAATTTGTTTAAGTGTTATGGGTCATTCTGCGTCAAATCAACACAGTCATCGGACGTCACCGTCTCAGATTTTGACGAAAATTGGCACAATTGTTCATCCCAATGAGTAATGTTGAAAACCATAATATTAAAGTTTTGGGTCAACCCATGTCCAAACTATGGGTCATGAAACTTTGGTCGACCGGCGCCAACTCGAGACACTAAAACTGTAATATCTCCACTTTTATGATAACTAGAGACATGATCTTTGCACCAAACTTTAGCTTTTTGAAAGCCCTATCTGGGCCAATCAACAGGTACACCTAAGAGTTTGAAAACCAAAAGAACAGAAGCAATCGTACCACATAATTTGACATTTCGACCAATACGTATGCAAAAATATTTATGATTTTATTTGTGGATAAGTCTTACATTATGAGGAATTATTGGTGAAAATTTCAGAGTGGGAACTCATAGTTTTTATGCAGTGATTATAAAAGAATATTCGCCCCCAATGCAAATTCGCAATTAAAACATTCCTGTTGAACATTGCATTCACTAAGTGACTAAGTTAATTTAGCGTGCCAGTTACATCTGACACTTAGACAAATCTGTGACAGTTTACCTTACATTTAAAAGTATTTTTATTTATGTGTTCAATTTAATAAGCTGTACTTAATACAGTACTTTGCAAAATATCACGCATACATAACAGAACAGCAGAAGATGGAGCTTAGAAACCAGAGCCCAGCACTTTTCCATCTATCCTCAGGAGGGTACTTACCCTTAGATTGCGTCATGCATTGAAGAGTAACTATCTCTCAGTCTCTACATTGTTTGACCGTGGCTATTCAACCGTCGTGTGCTTCGAACAGACAGCTGATTTGCGTTCCCTTAACCTTAAGTTTTGCTAAGTGCTGTTTTCATATTCTTCGACTATACTGGACAATGCGATGCGCCACTAAGCGATCGCTTTGTAACTAATTCATGGCAGGCGAGCAATAAACATTATCAAAGGAATGTACAACGAGGATCATTGAACCCATATAGAGAGACTTTATTAATTAATCAATGTTAGTCTGACCAATTTGATATTTCTCCATATAAATTTCGTCATCTCAAGTCAACTTTTCTACTTTCGTCGTTCACTCGATTTGAAAAAATGCGATCTACATAAATATATGACTATCAAAAATGCTTTACTATAGGCCTATGTGGACTTCAATTTCAGCTGACAAATCAAACGAAATACTGAGGTTCTCTAAAATGTATTCAAGAAAGCAGTTACTACTGTATCAATTGCGAAGACGACAAGTTGCCTTTTTTCTTCGTCATAATAAAGTTGGTGAGGATAAAAAGGAATAATTTTCTTCCCACTGTCATCTTTCCCTTCGTTTTAGGATATAGAACTTGATTCAAAACGAAGATTCGAGTCCAAGAGGATCACTCTATCGTTGTAACAATCAGCCACAAACACTCGATCGTTTGAATCGATGCTTAGGTATCTGGCAGCGATACCTCTCAATCGTTGTTCCTCATTTTTAGGCTGATAATTGTGAACAATGGTTTCTCCATCACGACGGTGAGTCGTTATCGTCGACTCACTCATTTTTTCTAGTAAATGCAAATGACGAAATTTCCAGTCGATGTATCCACTGCATGAATAGGCCGTTGAATGTATTGATGAAGAGAAGCTAAAAGACGAAGTTGAGCATCAAGTCCATAAATTCTCAAACTAGGCGAAGGACTCCAACTGGCCATCAGTAACTGATCACATTTCGACATAGATAGGGTTTCAGGTTGAAAATCAATTGAAAATTTCAAAAATTTGGTTTCTTTTTGATTTATCTTCGAGTTTTGTTCAATTTTCCATACGCAGATATGAGGGCCCCAGTGAACGACAAGAATGCAGAGAGCATTTTCTTTCTCGCTTGAGACAATGTCCTTTGCTCTTTTGATCTCTTTCAATTGGAATTTTTGTTGAGGAACAAACGGATATCGGTCATAGAAGACTTTCGTTTCTCCATCTTTGTTTAAGCAAACGAATTCATTTTTCAATTTAGTCACTCCAGGTGCGGCGGCACCATGTTCATCAATTTTCTCTAAAGATTCATCGAATATATGAGGAAGAACTGCAATCAAATGATCGATAATCGTTAGATTACAGAGAAACATCAATTAGTTATTTAACATATTAGCAAATCGCAACATTTCACATAGCTATTTTTGGTATGAACTCAGACTCGGCACGAGCATTCTCAACAGATTAAAGTCCATGAAATAGCGACAATTTACCAACAAAGGAAGATTAAATAGAAGAATATTGATGAAAAGATACGAATCTTTGGTAGTAAATAGGGCCTCTGCTTTTTGGGCAAAATTGAAAGAGAAATCTGCATAGACAGAGTTTACATTTTAGTAGTTATATAATGATCATTACTCAGCGCATTCAATCACAGTATTAACGCTAGATTGTCTCTGCAAATTATTATAGATGTCAAAAGCGTTATAATTAAGATAAGAAAAGTAGGAATCAAACATTTCTTCTCATTGTCAGTGAGGACCGGAGACAAGGAGAAGATTTAAAACGAACAGTTTGAATCAAGGATAACGAAGGTTCAATGATTGTCAAGAAAAGCTGAACGCATTGCCCAGCGTATCTGTCGGAACTAATCAGCCGATCGACGACAGTACCACGTCGCTCCCTTCTTCGTTCCGGCGCCAGCAATCATCTCGTCGTCCCCCCTCCGCTCAAGACAGCGGGACTGGGGGACCGGTCCTTTCGTCGTGGAAACCCGGCGTCGTGGAACCTGCTCCCGATGGCTGTGACAACCGAGACCTTTCCGGATCGGTTCCTACAACATCTCAAGACGCATTTGTTTAATGTTTCGTTCCCTGTACAGCGCCTTTGACTTTAGTCACCTAGCTATGTTACTGCGCTTAAGAAATTGTCAAGATTAATAATTAATAATAATAATAATAATAATAAAAGCACAAAGAGAAAGAGTTAGTTTCTTTTCTCAAAAATAAAAGTGCGAAAACGTTCTGGTGGTCTTTAGGCAACATAAACATTAAACGCTTACCTATTTAAACGCTACGCACTTACATTAGTACAACACAGCCAGCATCATGAATACCTTATAACAAAATTAGCTTTTTAACCTACTGTATAGCGTTTCCATTTTTAATTTCTTTCTTTCGGCATTTGACAGCAATGCACAAGAGGTACTGTTATAAGTGCGTCCAGGGCCGCCGAGAGGATTTCCGGGCCCCGGTACAAAAAATGGCCACGGGCCCATGACCCGGCGCTGACGAGAAAAAAAAGTCGTCAAATCGTTCTTGGTGTTCTCCTGGTACTGCTGACGAGCAAGAAAAGGTCGTCGCGCATGTTTCTTCTTATGTTTTAGCTTATAAATACCCAATTTTTGGCTTGTCAGTATTTTTAAGGCATAATTCTAACCATCAACGGTACCGGACCCTTTGGAGCTCCATGGGCCTCGAAACAATGTTCCGGCTGCATCCCCTCTCCTCAGGCCTGAGTGCGTCATTTACTATTAGGCAATCTCAACCGCTACTGTTCCGTCATTTGTGTATATGAAGACTCAGCGCTACTTTGTATAATTCTGTAGCCAAAGCATATCGGCAATAGAACCGAGATAGCCTATCTCAGTGAGAAAATCGAATCTTAACGAAAAATTACGATTATCATAATAATAATATTATTATAGAATATTGAGAAGTTTCCTAAGGATATTTTTGTACTCAACTAAACCTAATAGGCCTAATAACATGAAAATCAGTTATTCAAGTTGGCTACTTTCATAGTTGAAATTAGAACCGAGTTGTAATTAAAGAGTTGGACATAATTTGAAGTCAATCTCACTTTATTATTACTACGTTGTGAAAATATTTAGGCTAAGTATGCGACAGAGGAGCGCCAGCAGGCCTATGACCGATGACAGCAAATTAAAATAATGAGATTTAATATAAAAACGCAGAAAAACAAAAATCGTAGCGACATAGAAATATATAAAAAACGCGAAAACGCAATTTATTGAGTTAAAATAAGAAACAGAAAACGTTTTTAAAATGCTTCAGAATGTTGGCGGAAATTCAGATTGAACATACTAGAACCTCAGTATTGTAGACTAATAAAGAATTTGTCATGAGGAATGCGTAGGCCTAATTAGTGAATCTAGAAAGGCACATAAGTCTTTAGAAATCACTTTGAAACCATTATTAAGATTCGTTTGTCAGTGGCTTATTCTTAATTGTATGTGAAGTTATAATTAAATAAAAGAAGCGGAAAAAATTAGCTGATTCGGCGCGGAAACCACAATTGGGATAAAATGGTTTGTTTGTTTAACCAAGTGATAGACCTTAGACAGAAACACCTACCCATTGCTTTCTTCTTCAGTTGATCACTGTCCATGTTGATCCTGATTTCATTCATGCATTCATCATCATCATTATCATCATCATCGTCATAATCATCATCATCATCATCGTCGTCATCATCATCATCATCACCAAGTGATGATAAGGATTTGCACCAAATCCATCGAACGAAATCTCTGTCTTTCATTGACCCCAGACAGAGACCAACAAAAGCCATGGAAAGGTTGGATAACATACTGTATAATAAGACTCCTTGGGCACGCAGAAGGAAAAAAATCGCCAGGGACAGAACTGCATAGATGGAACCTGACCCATCAAATCTCCAACCAAACCCAACCCAACCCATGCCGGCAATTGCAAGTATTCACCCAACCCAACCCAACCCAACCAATCTTCAAGTAAACAAGAAAATCATTTTAAAAATTACCTCTCATGTGTCGCTGTATATTTTTACGCCATTATAATTATCAGTGACGTGCAAAAGGAAGGTTGACATCCGAAATATGATTTGTACTTATGCTCTCTAAAATTCAGCTTCAAATGTTGAAAGACTAACGAATAAGGAAACCGAGAGCCATTATAGCATTTGCTTAACACGTTTGCACGCAATAACTCATGAATGTTAATGTAGGCAATAAGAGGATTAAGATGGATTTAAAATAGATGGTTCAAAGAAAGTAACCTTCATTCATCAATTTTGATTCTCGATTCCAATGCTTTGAGTCATTTACTAACAAGCGGTCTTATGCAAATATCTCGTGGCTGCGGATTAACATCTATCTATAGGCATATGACGCTGCACAATATCGAGAACGCAACGGGGGCCACAACGGCGAGGAGGGTTTTGTGTATCAAAGGAGATCTGACTTTAATGCTTTATTATACAGGAACAATTGTCTTTGGATCAAAAAAGCAGGGGCTCAAGACAGTTCTGAATATAACCCCCACCCCCAATCGCTTAACTAATAGACGACATAAGCCAGGTTTGCCAGCGACAGTTCGGCAACAATTTGTCAGGTGAAAATTCGGAAAACGATAACCATTTTTATAACCAATGTATGGTGTGGGCACTGTGCCACGTGCAAGTCAGAGTTTTGCAACCCAACCCAACACACCACAATTGTCCAAATTTATGACCCAACCCAATCCAACCCAACCCAAACCATGGGTTAACCCAACCCATGTCCATCTCTGCAGAACTGTATCCAATCATTTCAATCTCATCATCATCCGATGGATGACGAACGGGGACGGAGAAAATACTTGCGAATAATGAGCAATAACTTACTTTTTAGCAATTGCCTTGCTTTAGTGGCGTCACTTTCCAAGATTTTCACCGAAAGAACCTTGATCTTTATATTATAAATCAGCACGTTAAAGAGTTCTTCGAGGACATCTTTTATCTTCAAGTCATCAATAATTTTGCACAGACGATCCAATTCGTCTTCTCTTCTGCACCACGAATAAAGAACAATGCTTTGGCCACGTCTAATAGCGATGATATTCAACTGCGTTGCAGCCAGAAGACGGCTTGATTGTTCTTGTGATACATTCTCTTGCACAAGCAAATTTGTCAATGCGTTGACGATTTGAGCTTCAGTTTCGTCTAAGTTATCGCTCTCCAGTGTTACGTGAACTGGCACAAGAGCTACAAAAGCAAGCGCTCAAATATAATGCATACTTACTGTACTATCTGCTAATGGCATTCATTGATGAACAGTACACTGTACAAGACTAAAATTTAATTGGAGCAAGATACGCTTCTCATCATCACTGATTGGTAACACTGGTAAACAAGGTTTTTTGCAATTTCTGATGTACCTCGTTGACCAGTGTAATTAAAGGGAGATTAGATTTGGTCAGAATTGAACACTTTAAAAATAAAGTAAACATAAGGCTAACACTTTAAAAAGGCATTTGATTCGATATGGCATGAAGGTCTGTGGGGTCACTGGCATGTTTAGGAACACCAGAAAAACTTATTAGAACCATAAGATGTTTATATGGTATGTCAGAAATGGCGGTAAAAACAAAACAAGGACTGAGTGAATGGGTGAAAGCAACTATTGGCAGTCGACAAGGAGACCCGATTTCACCTTTGTTATTCATCGCCATCTTAGAAATCATTATGGAAAAAAATGGAGGCCAAAACACAAGGAGGTGTAATGATTCAGGGGCAGCAAATCAAAGACCTACGATTTGCTAATGACATTGATCTATTGGCTGAGAGTGAAGGAAGACCTGCAGAAGCAACTCACAGAGGTATACCAAACCAGCAAAGAAAAGAATATGGATTACTTATTAACAGAAGCAAAACAAAAGTGATGGTGATGGGAAACAACAAAGGAGTTCAAATACATGTTGATGGTGAAACGTTGGAATGTGTTGATCAGTTTATTTACTTAGAAAGTCTAATAACCGAAGATAATGACTACAGCAAGGAGATAAGAAGACGGATTGGAATTGCAAGCAGTACTTTTGCCAATTTGAACATGATCTGGAAAAGTAAAAACATTTGCACAGACATTAAATTGCGAACTATGGACACATGCGTGATATCTACCCTACTGTATGCATGTGAGACATGGACCATGAAGAAACAAGACAGATTAAAACTGAACGCATTTGAAATGAAATGTTATGGCCTATAGGAAAATGCTGAAAATAAGTTATAAAGATATGATAAAAAATGATACTATTCGCAAAGACCTGGGACGAACAAAGACTGTTGTGGAGAAGATCAAAGACAGAAAATTATCGATATTTGGACACATCTGCATAATGAGGGATGACAGAATAATAAAGACAGTGATGATGGGCAGATCAAATGGTATGAGAAAAAGAGGAAGACCAAAGAGAAGATGGATCGATGACATTCTTGAATGGACTGGACTTGACACCACCCAAAATGCGATATGCATGGCCAAAGAAAGGAAAGGGCCATGGGCGAGCACTTTTACACCGTTGGCTCCGACGGTCCTTATGGATTATGGAGTGTGATGATGATGATGATGATGATGATGATGATGATGATGAAGGCCAACACTTTATGATTTAACAGGAAAATGCTTTGGTTGTATGTTCTCAAAGAAAAGTATCCGCCCCTTAGCAAACTTCACACCACGAAAGTCAGCCTAACGCTAAAGTTGACTAATCCACTGCTGTGAACCTTGTATAATTAATTCTCTCAATTTAAATCACCAACTCTATGCTGATGACACCCAGCTATTCCTTTCCTCCTCACCTCTTTTATTTAATGCATCTATTGTTGTTCTTGAATCTGCATTCTATCAATTTCAGAATGGATGTCATCTAATGACATCCATTCTGAAACTAAGAACTGATGACCCTTCTCGGTGGCTTAGCGTCGTTATGTGATCCTGTATATATCGTAGGCGATTTTAATGTGCGTTTCGATAGGGACAATGATCCTGCTTGTCACCGGTTGCAAGATCTCTTCGTGTCCCACAATTTTGAGCGTAGTGTGACTGGACCAACACATCAGAATGGAGGTGTGCTTGATGTTCTCGCTTCTAGTCGTACTGTTTCCACTCCCTGTGTAGCAGTTCATGATGTGGGTCTCTCCGATCACCATCTGCTGAGGTGGAATGTCTCGCTCTCCCGACCGTGCCCTATCTATGCTACCGTTAGTCGACGTGTGTGGGGCAAACTAGACCCTTCGGCCTTTCGTATGGGGTTGCAACTCTCCTCACTCGCGGATGCCACGTCCTGGTCTGGCCTAGATGCCGAGTCTATGGCTCAGCTCTATGACAGTGAGATTACTCGACTGCTTGATGAGTTTATACCGGTCAAGACCGTAAGCTTTCGAAAGCGATCGTCCGATCCGTGGTTTGACGACGAATGCCGTACCGCTAAGATGATGCTTCGTAAGGCTGAGCGCCGGGCTCGGCGTGCCTCCCCTGCTGACGCCGTGTCGTCTACGGCGGAGTGGACCAAATATCGCAGAGCATACCGACGACTGATAAGTCGGAAGAGAGAGGTCTTCTGGTGTTGTAAGGTAGAGCGGGAGCGTACTTCACCGCGTCGGCTTTGGCAATCGATTGATGCGCTCATGGGGCGTGGGCGCGCGCCTTTACCTGATAGACTCACGGCTGATGATTTTTCTGCTTTCTTCAGCAAAAAAGTGTCCGCTGTATTGACGGCTACCTCGGAACATGAGCCCCCTTGTTTTACTTCGGCTCCGTCTGGGTGTTCCTTAGGCGGTTTTCGCGCTCTCTCTGTGGAAGAAGTAACCGCAGAGCTAGGCGCCTTGCCTGACAAGTGCTGCGCCAGTGATCCTTTTCCGACTCGCCTCCTTCGTGAGTGTTCCGATATCCTGGCGCCGTTTGTTACCGAGCTCATGAATCGTTCACTACAACTGGGTGAGGTCCCGAAGTCGTTTAAGGCCGCTTTCGTGACACCGCGGATCAAGAAACCTGGTCTCGATGACTCTGATGTTGGCTCTTACAGACCGATCTCCAATTTGTCTGTTCTATCGAAGCTGCTCGAGCGCTTCGTCTCTAGGCAGCTCATGGACCATCTCGCGGTTTCTGGTCTCCTTCCCGAGACAGTCTGCCTATCGTGTTTTTCACTCTACTGAAACGGCTGTTCTTAAGATCACTTCCGATATACTTCGTGAACTTGATCAGGGAAAGTTTGCCCTCCTCGTCCTTCTCGACCTCACGGCCGCATTTGATACCGTAGACCACTCCATCCTACTGCGTCGTCTTAACATCTCCTATGGTATCAGTCACGTGGCTTTGAGATGGTTTTCCTCCTATCTTGACCACCGTACGCAATTCGTCCGCTGTCCTCACTCCAGGACCCTTCCATCTTGGGTGACTTGCGGCGTACCGCAGGGCTCGGTCCTTGGTCCCATCTTATTTACCTTGTACGTGGCCGACCTTATACGTATCATTCTTAAACATGGGCTTTATGGACATCTTTACGCGGATGACACTCAGATCTATGGTGGCTGCTGGCCGTCTGAAACGCATCTGCTTTTTGAGCGTCTCACCCGGTGCTTGGATGAGTTGTCAGTCTGGCTTAAGTCTAATAGGCTCCAGCTTAACGTCTCTAAGTCGGAAGTGCTCTGGCTAGCCACCGAGAGGCAACAGCACCTGTTGCCGCATGACTATGTCATGATCCACGATCTCGAGCTCCACCCGGCTGCCTCAGTGCGTAACTTGGGAATCTACCTTGATAGTGCAGCGACCCTTAAGCTGCATGTATCCAAGACTGTCACCAGCTGTTTCTCTTCACTTCGTTTGATTAGGAGTCTGCGTCGGTCTGTTTCTCAAGCCGTCCTTAAGACGTTGGTTGTTGCTCTGGTACTGACTAGGCTCGACTATGGCAATGCAGTTCTTGCGGGTCACCTGCCTATTCTTTCGACCGGTTGCAGTCTGTTTTGAACTGTGCCGCTCGTCTTATCTATCGTTCGGCCCGATGTGATCATGTCACCCCGCTTCTTGTTGATCTTCATTGGCTGTCAGTGCCTGAGCGCATCATGTTCAAGTTATCAACTCTTGTATATCGCTGCCTTCACGGGATGGGTCCGAATTATCTTGCATCCGAGTTTCGTAGCGTTTCTGACCTCGCGGGCCGCAGACGACTTAGATCGTCCGCGACTTCGGTGCTTATGGTTCCAAGAACGCGCCTTGTCACCGTCGGAGATCGTGCCTTCCCAGTGACTGCTGCGCGTGCTTGGAACTCGCTTCCTGCTGACATACGGGAGTCATCGTCGCTAGATATTTTTAGGAATCGACTGAAGTCTTGGCTTTTTAAGACTAGCTACTTAGTTTAATTTTGTTTAAAGTGTTCGCGCAGTCTTTTAGACAAGTTACCACTATAATCTTGACGTTCTCTTACTTACTTACTAATATCCTCGCTCTCAACCCATCTAAGACAGAGTTTCTTTAAATTGGACTACCTCAACAACTCAAAAAAGTGACAATCCTAAACTAGTTTTGGCTCCTGACACCACAACAATAACCTTTTCCAACTGCAAGAAATCTAGGATTCAAATTTGATTCTTTTCTAAACTTCGAATCACAAATCTCCCAACTTTCAGAAGCCTGCTATGTTGATATTCGTGACCTTCGCCGCCTACGAAGAGTGCCGGCATTATGCCAGAGTCTGGATAGTCTTGAAGAGCGAACGGGTGTTGTTGTGGTAGAAGTCGCCCTCTGCTTCGTCTGTTTAAATAAATGGTTCTGTCTTGTTTGGTTCTAGCTTTGAAGATCCCATGTAGCCGCTTCCTTTCAGTTTATCGTTTAAAAGCATAACGCCAGATTTGAGCTTGAGAAGATTAAAGGTGTTTTCAGATAGCCATGGTTGACGTATAGCCTATTGCTCTTGCGTCCAACCAACTTATTAGCAGGGACGTAGCCAGGATTTTAGGTTTGGGTGGGCTTCAGCCCAAGACCCCCCTGCGCCGCCTTCCCTTCAAGGATATCCTCCAATTTGAAACTGAGCCCCGAAACTCTCTCAATCTGAGCCAGGGATGACCTTTTTGTCAGACTTTTCAGCAGAGGACAATCTGTACTTGGCCGTGGATGGCATATTTTTCTTTGTCAGACTTTTCAGCAGGGACCCAGACCCCAGAATATACCGAACCCCTCAAATTGATAATCCATACAAATCCTGCTCCCCCTTTCCAACGTGGTAGACGCTTCCCTCCCTGGCTCCGTCTAGCGCGGCCTCTTTTAGAATGGGGATCCGGGGGTTCCTCCCCCGGAAATATTTTTGAATTTGTAGATGCTCGTACGTGTGTTTTAGAGAATTTTGGACACAAAATCACAGGTCTGGTATCAATAGGTTCCATGTCTGTAATTTCTTATGTTTAAGTAAATTTCAAATAATTCTGCTTCGATTATGTGCTGGTTAAGTTAAAAATTACTTGCATTTGGCCCATACTAGTGAGCCCAACATCTGTAATCGGTAAAGTTATGGAAAAAATACTGTAAGAAAGCATTTTGGAACATTTGACTAGGCATAAAATTGCTAAAGATAGTCAGCATAGATTTACAAAGGGGCGTTCATGCTTGACCAACCTGTTGGACTTTCTGGAGGAGGTTTTTGATAAGCTAGACATGGGCAAGGCAGTAGACATAATATATTTAGATTTTGCCAAAGCTTTTGATAAAGTACCCCACACAAGCCTGGCTGCCAAACTGAAGTCCTGTGGAATAAGAGGGAATATTCTCAGATGGATTGAAAATTGGTTGAAGGGAAGAAGACAGAAGGTTGGCATTAGGGGAGGCCATTTGCAATGGGCAAGAGTTATCAGTGGAGTGCCTCAGGGCTCAGTGCTTGGGCCATTGCTTTTTCTAATATATATAAATGATATCGATGAAGGATTACTGTCCAAAATTTCAAAGTTTGCCGATGATACAAAGTTATGCAGAAATATAGACTTGGAGGATGATGCAAAAATTTTACAAGGAGATCTAAGGAAATTGTTTCAGTGGTCTGTGGACTGGCAGATGCTCTTTAATATTGATAAATGTTCTGTAATGCATGTTGGGAAGTCTAATAATGGTAATGAATATTCTTTAGGAGGGAAGGTTCTAACCACAACAGAAAAAGAAAGAGACTTGGGGATAATCATCCATAGAAGTATGAATCCATCTCACCAATGCATGGAGGCAGCAAAAAAGAGAAACCAAATGTTGGGAATGGTGAAAAGGACAATTGTGAGTCGTGACAAAGAGATAATCATTAAACTTTATAAGTCATTAGTAAGGCCTCATTTAGAATACTGTGTTCAGGCTTGGAATCCATTCTCGAAAAAAGATATAGAACTTTTATAAAAAGTGCAAAGACGAATAACGAAGATGGTCAATGGGTGCCATAATTTAAGCTACGAAAAATGACTTCAATATTGTGGACTGACAACATTAGAAAGGAGAAGAGAGAGAGGGGATTTGATAGAAACATACAAAATAATGACTGGGAAAGATGTGCCATATGATCGATTCTTTACATTGGCACACTATAGCAGCACAAGAGGCCACAAGTGCAAATTATTTAAGCAGAGGTTTGGTCCAAGAAAGAACAAAATTTTTAATGTAAGAGTTGTGGACAAATGGAACAGTTTGGACGAGGTGGGAGTGACAGTTGAAACAGTAAACGGATTCAAAGGCTATCCAGATAAACTAGGCTATTGAATGCAGATGGTTACATCAGTGGTTTTCACACAGGCTTACTTAGCCTCCTAAACCACTTAAAATCACATTATTATTATTATAGTGTCAATGTTACTAAGAGTAAGAGTCACGTGGCAAATGCTACTGCTCAATCAAGTCTTGTTTAAAACCGCTGTAAATCTATTCGGTGTCAAAACTCACAAGTGAAATAATGAACCCAAATACCTCAAGATGCGACTTATCCCTCGACCTACTAATCATTCCACTAGGTATTCGGTAGGACCTTCATTTGTTGTTCCTTATTCTCGCACAGTCATTGGCACCAGTTGTTTCTCAGTGTGCGTCCCTAAGCTCTGGAATTCACTATCAACATCACTTCGCATAACTAATAACTTATCATCTTTCAGATCTGGCCTTAAAACACATCTCTTTGACTTGGCTTATCCCCCTTAGATTGCTCTCCCGCAGTCTCGGACTGACTTTCTGGCTTGACCTGGCTCTAATTGTTTTTGGATTTGGTGCACCGTCGGCTGATGTCCTGGGCATTATGATAGTGGCGCTATAGAAGTTGATTGATTGATTGAAAAAAGCGACAAAAACTAGACAGGAGGCAACTAAATTGCTAATGAAAACTTCAAATCAAAGTTGCTAGTTAAAAGCCAGTAGACAAGTTAAGCCATAGCAATTAACGGACATCCAAATCCAATACCATCAATCATTGTTCATTTATAGGTCTTGTACTATTGCTGCTGGTCTTAAGTATATAACATTACATTTAATAGAACTCTGCTCGCCTATCCAGTCGTTCAGCAAATGTGTTTATGAGCTTTCCAATATCCAATGTACAATTCTTGCGAGCGAACAAACGTTTGAGCCCGCAACGCCATTTGGGCTTGAATTCAATTGGGGGGCTAGCTTCAGTTTTTTGGGATGGGAGCTTGAGTCCTCCCCAGCCCATACCTAGCTACGTCCCTGCTTATTAGCAGTCCGCTAGGCTTATATCGGGGCCATTGGTTGGCCACATATTTGTTCTTGAT
Source organism: Metaphire vulgaris (assembly GCA_018105865.1). Taxonomy (NCBI): domain Eukaryota; kingdom Metazoa; phylum Annelida; class Clitellata; order Crassiclitellata; family Megascolecidae; genus Metaphire; species Metaphire vulgaris. Next base: position 19,955,515 of record CM030835.1, read on the forward strand.
GAAGTCTGAAATCTGGCATCGCAATTTTCATTAGTTTGACAGTATCACAAGCCCAATGCGCCTGGCCCCCATCTTGTTGGAACATGAAGTATTTCGAGCAATGGTTAATGTTGGGCAGTGGCGGCTCCACCGCGGGGCCAGGGGGGCCCGTGCCCCTCCTATTGAGAGCCTGCCATCTGGGTTGGAACATTAAACAACAAATGGTTGGCCTCCCATGATTAGAAGTTGCCACCTCAACGGCCCCCCCACTTGCCAAATCCTAGAGCCGCCACTGATGTTGGGTAGAAGATTTGTAGTAAGAAATACGTACTATTATCATACTATTAGGCCTCCCTGGACATTCACATAGATGCCAGGATTAACAAAGCAAAGATTACAAAATACGCGATATCTACTTCATTTCTTAACTGCCTTAACTTTATATTGTGCTGCTTAGGGAGTATTTATAAAATTACAAGTGCGAATCATTTCAGCTGAAAGCAAATGTTCTAGCGAACATAACGGTATTCATTACAATCGGAATTTATCTGGATAAAGTTATAAGCCTAATCGAAATACCATGCATATATACAGAGTGTGTTTACCTCCTCCATTTTCCAAAATATCCGCTATGTGTATTTGATTTGACTTCCTGAGACAGTTTATCAGCGTTTGAAACGACCTTTGACTTAATCGTCGTGCCATCCCGAGTAATGCTTCATTTTTTTCGTGGTCAGTTGCTTTTGAGCGTAAGACATCTCTTTGTCTCTTGTTGATTACATGCCCAGAATACAACATGGATATAAGTTCACAATTATCAATACTATCAATCAATTGTTCCAGATTAGCATCCAGAATTTCCTGTTGCCCTTCTGTCAATGGCCAATCAAGATCAAATTCTTCGCTATACTCTAAAATTGCAAAACAAATAAGATGTGAATCAACTTCACTATGACGTTGTTTGCAATCGAAAGCTACTCTATGATAACTAGGTTATCATCCTCATCATCGGCAAGCTCACTGACGGAGCGTAGCCTTTTCCACTAAACGTTTCCAAGAATCTCTGTTTTGAGCCGTTTTCCAGGCAGTGAAAATTCCAACGTTACACGAAGCGAAGTCATATCGAATTGTTCTGGTCCAGGTAGTTCTTGGACGACCAACCGGTTTTTTCCACGATTTTGAGGGCCTTTAATAATTTCCTGCAGGGTTCTGGCATGGTCCATGTATGAGGCAGCTAACGCAACATGCCCAAAGTAGTGGAGACGCCTGCTTCGTATTTTATGGATATTGGGTTCCTTTCCTGTACGTCGGAACACTTCTTCATTTGTTGTATGCGAGGTGTACGATATTCTAAGGATTCTTCTCAGGCACCATTGATGGAAGGCATCCAGTTTCCTGAATCATGGATGAGGTCAGAGTCCATGTTTCTACTCCGTAGAGCAACACCGAAATTATAAAAACAGCATACAGGCGAAGCTTTGTGCGGAGGCGAATACTCGAGCGCCAAATATTTCTTTTCAGGGTATCACGACAATTCGTCTACAGACTTTTCGTCTACGACACTTCGTCTACAGACTTTTGGTCGACCGACAATAGGTCTATTACGACAATTGGTCTACCGACAATTGGTCTACTGACATTGAATGTTCGAATTGAACATCGAATGTCCCAAATGATCACGGAAATATCATACCAAATATCACGGAATACCAAATAATACCAAAATGGAAAATACCAAATATCACGGAAAACAAATAATTTCAATTTCAACTGCACAGAGACTGGGGAAACTGTTAAGGCGTGATTAAAAGAAACTAGATTTGAGGGTTATTATTTAGTAGACCAAGTGTCGGTAGACCAAACGTCTGTAGGCGAAGTGTCGTAGACGAAAAGTCTGTAGACGAATTGTCGTGATACCCTTTTCAGTGAGGCAAAACATTCCCTTGTAATACCAATTCGCCTCAGCACCTCTGATTAACTGTGACGTTGTTTGCGATCGCAACATGTCTGGAAAACGGCTCAAAACAGAGATTCTTGGAAACGTTTAGTGGAAAAGGCAACTAGGTTACTATTATAGATATTCGTTCTTGGTACAAAAAGCATCTTACCTCCTCTGCTCTTAATCCAGTTTACCACATGAGATTGAGAAGATTCCGAGAGTGCTGTAATTAAATCATTGTGTTTTTTCTCTTGGAAGATATAATCCAGCATAATTTTGTTAATGTTGACTCTTATGTGTTCACATTTTATTCGCTCCAACTGATTGCGTGTTATTGCGTGCATTTTCAGTAGCTTTTCAAGAAGTCCAAATTGAGATTCAATAAGCTCTTCGAGTTTTTCTCTTTGGTCTTCCATTTTCTGAATATCAACATCTGTATACAAAAATCAATTCATATATGCCACCAGAGTTTATCTAGGTGTTTATCAATGCTGAATCTATTCTACCGACGTTAACTGTGTCACTGAATTAAAAAGTGAATTAAAACAAACAAATAGGCCCTGTAATGACTCTTGATCGAAATAATTGCGATTATTTGCGCTCTGGAAATGCTCTTAATAATAATAATAATAATAATAATAATAATAATAATAATAATAATAATAATAATAATAATAATAATAATAATTTGAGGTCTTCCTTGATATTGCCAATCTATCGTTTATTCGGTCTTTCTTTTCTTCTCTTTCCCTGTATCTTTGTGTGCAGAGCTTTGTATGGCCACCATCAGTTGTTTTCCATTCTGCACACATGTCCAAACCATGTTAATCTTCTAATATTTCTACCGTACAATATTATATTTTATCCCAATTTGTTGTCTGCATGGATGTGACCAAGACAGTAAGTGGCAGGACCAAAGACCAATTCAAGACACTAACCCTCAAGACCAAGACCAAGACATTAGGTGTCAAGACCAAAACCAAGGCCAAGACACTAGGGCTCAAAACCAAGACACTCATTTTAAACATCAAGAAAACAGACAAAACAGTTTATGTAGGCATAAGTGATGCTGTAATTGTCTTACGACGGGGATTCACAAATTTTATCAACATCAGCCATGAAATTACGAAAGTTTGGATGCTTAACTAAACTGACTGGCAGACCGCACACGACAATTAAATACGGAGGGCTCTAGCAGTGGCGATCTCTTATACCGCCATAATTCGAAAGACATCAACCACAGAAAACATTATTACTAACATCATAAAAACTATTAAAAAGCCCACTGTCTCGTCATTGAAGCGCAAGACCAAGACAGTAATGACGAGACCCAGGGCTGAAAGTCAGCCAGAGAGCGGCGGAACGGAGCTCCGGCACCTTTTTGGACCATAAAAAGTTTTCCGATAATTCTTCAATATTTGTTCCAATATTGTAAAAGCACCGTGTACTAGTTGCAAAACTATTAAGCTAAGATTTTAAAAGCGCTATAGAAATTTAGATATTATTCAGATTTGCTTGTCAGGGCATTTCAAGAAGAAAAATATAAAAGGATGAACTTTTTTGCTTGTCAGGGCATTTCAAGAAGGAAAAATATATAAGATAAGGATGAACTCTTTATTTGCTTGTCAAGGCTTTTGGAGAGACAAACTTTGCCCCCCAACATTTCAAACTCCCCTTCACGCCAAGAGAGCTCCTGCACATTTTTTCACAGACTTTAAGGACTGACGAGACCAAGGCCAAGACCGAGACACTGGCCTGCAAGACCAAGACCAAGACATTGAAAATACTGTCTCGAGACTGTATCGAGATGAGATAGTGTCTCGAGACGCCACATCACTGGTTGTGTGATATCCTAATTTCTTAATCTTTGCAATCTGCTCACCCCCCAATATACAGGTATGTCTCAAACAGCCCATTTCTGCCACCATTAGCCTTATGATACTGCATTCTTGATTTTATATCCTCTTGCTGATTGACATCGCTTTAAATCACCCCTCTAACATATCTGAATGACCTGACTTGTTCCAATTTATGTCCATTCACTTTAATAGTTTCATATTTATTTTCGTTATTTCCATCACCTTTCACTATTTCAAAGTAGTGCAAAAAGATAGTGTGAAAAATGGATTGATTTTTTTAAACAGCAACGATTCCATTTCAATGAAGCGATATTTTCAAATAGATTTGTCAAACTTAATTTCTTTGGCAAACATTTAAAAGTTGTCATTTTTCCGATCCTGGGGTCAAGGGTGGTGTTAGCTACAGGTATAATGGCCCTGAGACTTTGATACTAACCTCTAAATTTGGACGAAAGTGCAGAATTTTCTTTCGAAGTAAAACTAGAATCGCCTTTTGCCGCTATGTCTTTCAATGCTTTCATTCCTGCTGTAAATCAATGGTGTTGAATACATTAAACGAAGCAACCATTCGTCATCTATGGGGCATGCCTGTATTATCTGACCCCGTGAAAATAACATGTTTTTATTATGTAACAAGGTTTTCGACCATCGTACTGTCTTCTGCAATTCCCAACTGCTGTTTTACTACTGACTGTTTAACGTCCAGAGACCACCAATACATCATTTCGACCATAGTTATAAGCGACACATTGTGGTTTGCAAACCAACTTCCGTGTCGTATTGAAACTCGTGATCGACAATCAACTGAAACCATCTAGAGTTGCATTTCGTGTTTGCCACGAACACTCTCCTCCGCAATTGCAAATCATATAATTAGCAAGCAAGCAATTTTCTTTACACCACGAAATACAGTTTTGTTGTTGTATTCGTCACATTAAGATGCAAATATTTCAAACTAACTGACGGATGAGCAAACAGTAGGCATATATGCGTCATTATGTTAACAACTGAAAAGAAATAACAGGGAACGCCATCATTCAGTTCCTTACGTCATTAAACTGTTTCTTTGAATCCGTTAATTTCTTCGAAAAAAAACAGGAGAAAAAACATGAGGGGTCAGATAATACAGGAATGCCATCTCTGGTAATGTATATGCTGTGTATGTTTTTATTTATGAGTAGGAAATAGGCATATGAGTAGATTCATCATTTCAAATGTCAATAGTCATTTTAGGTTAAAACTGTCTATACTATTTTCGACTTTTTGTGAGAAGAGGTCTTCGTTTTTGTAATTATGCTAGAGGTTCATTTCTATAGGAGTATCCAGAACAATCTCTATGGTCACTGATCTATGCCCACCACTGGGCCACCAGCTAGAAATCTGCTTCTGCCATTGGCGTCTATTAATAGACGACAATGGTTTCTATGGTTTCTGTCCACCAGTGGGCGGAGCAACCGGACTTTGTTGGTAAACACTGGATACCCCTATAGCCTTTTATATCAGTGCTTTTCATAAACCGTTACTTTTTCCTGTTCATTTTCTGATTGTGCAGGCTTCTGAGGTATAAAGTTTGACACCGAAAGAGCAGGAGTTTACAGTATGATTGCGAGCTTTGCTGTGTGGCTGATGCCTCTGCCTGTCCATATTTTGTTAAATCGTGTCCTTACAGCTGTGCCCCTTTACCCTTGGCAGACCTTGTATTTAGTTCTTATTTATTTCTATTGGGCAGTCGGTATTCTATGTTAAAATGATGCCTTGTTAGCAGAATTTGGGCTCTATTTCTATTGTTTGATTACACTGGTCAACAAATTTTATGCAAGTTTTTGTTTCCTCTGCAAATTTTGGTGAAACTAATAGATTTTGACTTGGTGAACACAAATATGTAATTAGAATTTCTGTATCACGTAAGATTTTTAAGAAATCGACAATTTAGCATTTAGTATTGTAACGTCTTCTGCAACATAATCCTACAGAAGGATCTAGGCAATAATGACAAGACATGAGAAAATTAGAAATGTTTTGCTGTAGATTTTCGTTTGTAGTCACTGTCCTGTGCTTCACGTATCAGTGACCAACAGTAGTCTCCGAGCATAGACGGACTCCACTTTCCCTGGTAGCGTTTCTCGATGCTGGCAATGTCTTTGTGAAATCTTTCACCATGTTCATCACTGACGGCGCCGAGATTGTCCGGGAAGAAGTCCAAGTGAGAATAAAGGAAGTGTATCTTCAGTGACATGTTGCATTTCATTGCCTTGTAAGCTTGTAGCAGATTTCCAACTTGTTCAACATAGTTTGTCGCCTTGTAGTTGCCCAGAAAGTTAGCAACAACATCCCTGAAGGCTGTCCAGGCAACATGCTCGTCACCCTGCAGAAGGCCCTCAAAGTGACTGTCCTTGAGCATCTCTCGAATCTGTGGGCCAACAAAAACGCCTTCTTTTATTTTAGCATCACTGGTGCGTGGAAACCTCTGTCGTAAGTATGTAAAGGCTTCACTTTCTTTGTTCATTGCTTTGACAACGTTTGTCATTAACCCAAGTTTGATGTGCAAAGGTGGGAGATAAATGTTCTTCAGATCAACGAGAGGATAATGTTTAATGTTCTTCTGTCCTGGAACCAAGTCCCTGCGAGGTGGCCAAACCTCTCTCACATAATGTGAATCTCTAGCTCGGCTGTCCCACTCGCAAAGAAAGCAGCAGTACTTGGTGTAGCCTAGCTGCAGACCGAGTATAATTGCAACAACTTTCAGATCTCCACATATATTCCAGTTGTATCTCGAGTATTCTATGTGTTTCAATAGCAGCTGCATGTTCTCATATGTTTCCTTCATGTAAGCAGCATGTCCAATGGGTACTGAAGGGTATGAATTGCCATTGTGCAGCAAAACAGCCTTTAAACTTAACAGCGAAGAGTCAACAAAAAGTCGCCATTCGGATGGATTGTGCTTACAGCCAAAAGCAGAAAGCAACCCATCAATGTCAATGCAAAAAGTAAGACTGTCGATTTTTTTGAAGAATCGAGTCAAGTCTTCATGCCGATTACGAAATACTGAAATTTTTGTACCTGGAGAGAGCAAATTCCATCCTTGCAACCTAGATCCAAGCAATTCTGCTTGATTTTTTTGACAAATCTGTCTCTGACCAGATCATTGAGCTCTGCCTGAGAAATCAAATGAGGATTGCTGGATGTCGATGGCTCAAACTCTGGGTCTTCCGTAGCTGAGTCATCAACTATCTGCAGCATTTCATCTGTCTCTGCATGCTCGTCCTCGTTCTCCATTGTCCAAAACTCGGGGGGTTGGAACAGGAAGACTCTCGTCGTGTAGAACTGGTCTCATTGCCGAGGCAAGGTTATGATACTCAATAGACTTCCTATTCTTTGAAGAAAATCCTGTAACATTCGTCATGCAGAAATAGCAATCCGTTACATGATTATTCTGCTCCCTCCATATCATTGGTATGGCGAATGACATGGATGGACGCTTACCTGCAAGCCAAGCTCGCAGACTGGTAGCACAAGATGAACAACATATATGAGGTGCCCATACTTTGTCCTGGTCGCCAATTTTGCATCCAAAGTATAACTCATATCCTTTCTTTATGATTGCTGTCATACTCCGCTTCTGTGATTTCAACGTAAACTCTCCACAGATGTAGTACAACGTGTCACTGCTATTGCGACATCGACGCGACATTTCAGAAACTTTAACTAAATTAGTTAATATATTCAATTCACAGCCTTTAACTAAACAGTTATATCTCATCAAATAGAAAGACTGCACCGGCTTCCTAGTGCTGCTTGGTATTTATATATGTTATGTTATGTTATGTTAAAACGTCAATTTATATAGCGCAATAAACATAGCGGAATGCCAAAGTCAAGAGCACTTTACATTCTGCACTTATACGATATATCAAACAAGTGCGTCTTAAGTTTCTATGCAAACAATTCGAGGTTAGTTTCCATAGACACGTTGTTAGGTAGGGCGTTCGAGAGGATAGGGCTCCCACGCGTAACGGACCTCTCGCCAAGTTGCACGGTCTTGGCGGGAGGGGGAACAAGCAGCTTAACACTGTGACCAGATCGGAGCTGATGACGACGGTCAGTAGGCGAAGGCCTATGAACTAGTTCAGCGAGGTAGCCGGGGAAAGTTGGATCATACAAAGCTCGAGATGTTAGCCAACATCGCTTATAGGTTATACGCTCTGGAATGCGTAGCCAATGAAGCCTGTCTTTCAGCAGAGGGGTGAGATGATAAGTCCATCTGGCTCCGAAGATCATTCGGGCAGAGGTATTGAGTGCCATCTGTAGACGGTCCAGCTGGCTAGCAGGAATCCCGAGAAGAATGCTATTGCCATAATAGACCCTTGAGAGGACGAATGCACGGACCAAAACGATCACTGATGAGGTCGGCAGGTGGCGCCGAATCTCTCTAATCCGCCGGAGCTGACAGTAACAGGATCGAGACACATTACTTACGTGGCCATTAAACGTTAACGATTCGTCGATTAACACTCCCAGAAGGCGCACTTCAATGGATGGGGTAATATATACCCCATCAATTAAGTACGGAGCGTGGTTGATCAGATGATTCTTTCTAGGGGTAGCAACCCACAGTATCTCAGTCTTGGAGGGATTTAGGGCAAGACGGTTAGAAACAGTCCATTGCTTGATCTTAATAAAACAGTCGCTGATGCGAGCTCGAAGCCGCTCTGTATCCTTCGGAAGGCAGAAGAAATACATCTGGACGTCTTCGGCGTAGGAGTGCGCTTCGAGACCACACGACTTGATAATTTGGCCAATGTCTGCAACGTAGAGGACAAACAACAGGGGTCCGAGTACAGACCCCTGAGGCACGCCGCAGAGAACCTGGCGAGGGACAGACGTGTGGCCCCTCCAGCAGACTGACTGCGATCTACCAGTAAGGTAGTCACGCAGCCAGACGAGAACAGTGACTGCGTAACCATAGCAACAATACATGCTAGGCATGTAGTCTTGAAGACAGGTTTGAGTGCGTCTGGGCATGTCTGGACATGCCTAATTATACTAATTTTCAAAATCCATGTAGTTAAGTGAGCCAGCAGTGCATATTACATCTGTTATGGCGGTCACATAAGATTCTTGCCTAACCTGAATACCCATAACTCAGATAACTCTCGAAAACCACGATTTTAAAATTCTTATAATTTTAAAATTTAAAATCAGCTTTTTCTCAAAAAACTTACGTGATAGAAAATTTTCAAAATTATACCTGTAATCAGCATGATAAAATCTGCCTGGAACACCAGAAATTGCACAGGAAACAAAAACCTTGTTTACCAGTGTTATTATTTATTTTCAGTTCCCAGTCTTTTGTTCATTTCCAAAGACTATGATTTTTGTCGTTTCAGTATGGATATGTATCTCAAGCTGTCCAGCTTTCTTTTCCTATTTATCCAATATATCAATGGACTTCTGCAGTGTTCACATATTATTTTATAGTAGATCGACGTCGTCTGTATATTTTAGGTCATTTATAAGAACTTCTTGTATTGAAACTTCACTAACATTCTCCTGTATTTGATCCATAGCTCTATCTAAGTATATTTTAAAGCTGTCTATAGATAAGGAATCCATTTTCTTAGACCCTTTCGTAATTGGCATTGTAATGTTTCATAAACATTCAGCATTTTATTAATATGGCCCGCGAATGAAAATTGCAGATAATATTGGCGTTCCTAGAGAATAAAGCCTGCAGACCGCTGCGATAGAGCATATCCCGGTTTCAGAGCTGGCGCTCTCTACCGAGAGTTTTTATCGAGGCAGAGTGCAAAATTAAACCCGGAATCATGCGCTATACAATGCCTGTCAAATGACATATAGGCAGTGTTTAATTTAGACTCCTGGACACTCCGGGGGAACTGACTAGGCGGGGAGAAGTCAGCTAGGGGAGCGCTGTTAGTTGATATAGTGTGTCAAAATCCGGGGGTAAAAGGGAAATTCCCCGGAAACGGCCTAGATGAAACCCTGCTTGTAGGAACCCAGCAATGCGTGTTTTAAATCCAAAAATTCGTAGGACTGCAGATCTCTTAGAGGATAGATCGTTTCGAAATTTTAAACCAAATAATTGAATAACTCTTTTATAGAAATCAGAACGTAGTCATGTTCGAATAGGGATGCCAAACTAAAGAGCAGTTGAAGAGGGTGATTTGAAAAACTCAGTAATGTAAGATGGTGCCTGAACTCGAAGTGCTGCAGAAACAATAATTACTTGTTTGAATTTAATGCGGTCAGAAATTGGAAGCCAGTGGAGGCTGTTAAGCATAAAGTCTGAGATGCTAGAGTAGCGAGGAGCTTTAGCCACAAGACGAGCCGCAGCATTTAGGGCAGATTGCAGAGTGGAGAGCAGGCTTTTGGGCAGGCCAAGATAAAGAGAATTGCAATAATCTAGCCTACTAGCCACAAAAGCATGAACCAGAGATTTGGCTGCAGATAAAGAAAGCGAAGAACGACTAACCCTAATTTGCCTAAGTTGGTAAAAGCAGGATCGAGAGAGTCTAGCAAAATGCTCCTTGAATAGACTCTAATGATGTTTAGGCTAAGGCAAACGTTCTTAAAATATGGCTTTCATTATGAAATGCAAAAAATACGTCAGAGAAACAGACTCTAGCAACGATCAAGACCCTGTGAATTTCAATTGATAACTACTAAATTACTCCAATTCAAACTATCAATGGAATTATTGTAATAACATTTACAAGTTTACCGCACATTTTGCATGGGCATCGTGAGAATGACAGATTGAAAGTAATAGAAATCAAAATGAAAATATCAACTTCTTTAAATGATATAGCAAAATCATGATTTCTGTTGCTTTTGATGCTTTTGCTGAATCATAAAGGTAACCGCCAGTGACAAAAAAGCCAATTGAAGTGCCTCAAGGGAGACACCGGAGCCAGTGGGGAAACGATGTCGTCAGACAAAGAGAACCAGGACCCTATGTTGAGGAGCTGTCATTCTTAGTATGCGACCTATTTGCTCAACTGCGGACACCGCGTTTGACCATCAGGTCAAAGTTAAGCATCACTACCATCAGGTAGTGGTGCTTAACGCAGAGTCGATGGCGAAAGGCGATCGCGAAACCGAGCGGGCGAAGGAATCCGCCCGACTTCCGGCAGTGCGACGAGACCGCGAGCCGGGGTCGCCTCACAATCAAGTCTTGTTGCAACAAGAACATTAGTTTTAGTAAGAGGGACAGGGCACATTTAAGCACAAGATCTCGAATTCGACAAATATCTCTTATTTGCAAATGAGTAGCTTTACGTATCTGATGAATAATAGTATCGTCGTCGAATGACATAGTTTTATCAAATATTAAACTTACTGTAAGTCGAGGACAGATTGACTCTGGGCGACTGAAATGTTATCACATTTAATACATCTAATGCCATCAAGTTTGATGGCATGATTGCATGGGTTCGAAGAAAACGCTCAGCCATGAAAGGTTTTGGTCAAGGTCATAAGGGGTCGTCCATAAATTACTTCGCGCGATTTTGGCACTTTTTTGACCCCCTCCCCCTACATCACGCGACGTCACAAAACGTCGGACCACCTAAAATATGACGTCACAACAAGCCGAACCCCATTTTCGTCTTCCGAAAAGTCTTTAAAAGTAAAAAAGGTCATCCTTGTATTTTTTCCTCTCGAAAAACCCTGACAATCAAAGAAAAAGGTCATAATTGTATTTTATTCCTCTCCAAAATCCCTGACAAGCCCAAAAAGGTCAAAGGTCATCACCTAATTTTTTTGCGTGACGTCACATTTACGGACCCCCTGGTCACACTTCGTCACAAATCGCTGGACACCCCCTCACTAACCGCGTGACGTAATTTATGGACGACCCCTAACTGAACAACCAAGACTGATCTGTATACAGACAAATAGATACATATTCTAGTGACAATAGTGAGGTATTGTCAGCAAAGAAACAATTTAATAAATGTGTCTCGTCAAGTTAGAAGTGTCAGTAGAGAAATGTAAAAGAAAAGATCCAAAGACGATCAATATGTCCCATGTATGATGTTAATCGCCCACTTTGTCACAAACGACGCATCTCTTGGAATACACTGTAGACGCAAAATAAATTGCAAAATTCTACGTAAGCCCCTATAATGTGCAGTATTTTCACGATGCTATGCAAAGTTTTAGTAATTTCGTTTTTACGCTTACCTTTCGTTATCGAGATCTTTCCAGGATGATGTTCGGGTATTCTTACATGAATCACATGATCGCCTATAATTATGCAAAAAGCATATAAGTTGGACACTGGACAGTGCTGGATTTACTTAAATTATTAATAATCTGTTTGTGAGGTTGAATATCGCTAAAGAATAGTTTTGCGCAAGATAAATAATTGAAAGTCCTCCGTTATAGTAATATTTCTCTAGCAAATGCCTTCTATTTTCACTTTCGGATTTAGCCTATAAACTGCCGATGTAATCAGATTCAAAGCAAAGTATTTGTCCGTCTGTGTAATTTTCGACTGCTCCATTTAGATTGTCACACAATAATTGAAACTAGACCTTCATTTTGCAAATAAAAAACTATAACTAAATTGTGTTACATTCATGAAAAAAATATTTTAAGTTGTCAATAGCAAGCATGGATTACAGCTAAGATCGTGAAAGGGTCCGAGTCTAATTACTCAATCAAATATAACTAGGATTCTTTCCAGTTTTACTTCCGAAGATATATTATTCTATTCTTTCCATTAGACGATTCTTTAATCTATAAATTAAAGCTGATTACCATCGTGTGCGATCTACCTACTGTAGTAGAACCAACCGTCATTAACATCCAGGTGTGAGAGCCAACGATCGCTTACCTGTAGGCCCTAAGTCTTATGACCTATATAAAAGTCCCAGTCCGAGCTATTTTAGTTACGGGAGGTATAAGCACATGCATATATCACTGGTCTACATATGAAAAATGATTCTCTGTTGACCTAAGTATTTTTGCTGATTTTACCCAAAAAGAAAGTGCTGATTCCAGATATGAAGACAAAACATATACATGTATTAGGCCTACGGGTCAAATTTTTTCATAAATACGAAATGCTTGACATCTGACAAACTCTCCTCTGTTACCAGGGCTTGAGACCCTTAGCCGAATATGCTGTTAAAATGTGCTGTGCAGAACTATGTTAATACTATGCTAAAATATAATGTTATCTAAAATATAATGCTATATGCATAAAAAAGAACGTTATAGCTCTTGAATAATTAGAACTGCAAGAAAGTTGATAATTCTAGTAGCACTATGGCTACATGTTACAATGCAGTGTAACAATTAATTTTTGTAATATTATAATAACTAGGTGTTTACCCGTCAAAAATGACGGGGTAGATTGGCTGTTTTACCACCCGATTTTGTGCAAATGCAATAGCATCTTATGACGGGGAGATTGGCTGTTTTACCACCCGATTTTGCGCAAATGCAGTAGCATTTTATGACGGGAGAAATTGGCTGTTTTACCACCCGATTTTGTGCAAATGCAATAGCATTTTGCGCAATTAATTGCCCTTAACTCGCCGCCTTTTCCTTCAACCGAGTTAACGTCCATTCGCAGAAATTTTCTGAAACTTGATAGTCAAGGAAAGTGTACTGATTTGGCAGTGTCGAACGACATGCAGTGCTTGATTCTCTTGTTTGCTGTGCTGATTTTCACGCCAAGCAACAGTCTGCTACTCATTCTCACTTGGTTGTGGGAAAGCTCGTGAACGCTGGACGTTTTTGTTTTGCACGGACGGTTAGAAAGAGGAATAAAAAAGCTAAACAGTGGTGCAAACCTCATCTTCTTAGCTCTTATATAGCCTGAGATATAGCAAATTCAAAAAATTTGGAAACTTCCTCAGAATTCAAAACTTTCGCGAAATTCACCGATAATACTTATGTTCAAACATTGGGGTCATCGAGTTAGAATTGATAGTTCTTTGCCAAATGCCAACCGATTTTCAAACTTTTTGGTTTATTTTGTTCCTCTGACATCCCTTTACAACTTTGCGCTGACCAAAGTGAGGTTACCGCTGAAAATACTTTGCTAGGGGCTTTAAAATTTTGTTGGTGGAGAGGGTGCTATTTTAGGCCGTAAAGTGGACTCTACCTCCAAATGTTTTTGTTTTGCACGGACGGTTAGAAAGAGAAATAAACAATCTAAACAATGGTGCAAACCTCATCTTTTTAGCCCCTATATAGCCTGAGATATAGCAAATTTAAAACGTTACAGCAATCATTTCTGAAGAACGCTTTTCCAAAAATTAAATCCCCAGTACGGTGACGGCGTCTGAAAATTTAATCCCCACTTGAGGGGTTAAATTTAAAAAATAGGCATTGAGGCTAGGAAGGAATAAATAAAGAAATATATATATAATAACAACGGGGGGCAGGACATTGGGAGAGGGAAGGGAGTTTTAGGAGGAGGAAAGTGGGTTGTACGGGTTTTCGGAGCAGCGTTGTGTAGGTTTGGGAACGGGGTTTGGGGCCGATGGGGTAGGGCGAGCGGTGATGGGTTGGGGCCGGGGCGATTGGGAGAGGGATGGAGAGAAGTACGGGGGTTGGGGAGGGGTGGGGAGAGGAAAGAGGAACAGGGGGTTTGGGGCCGGGGGGGAATGGGTTGGGGCCGGGGTGGGAATGGGTTGTTGCCGGGGCGATTGGGAGAAGGATGGGGGAGAGGGAAAAGGGATGGGAGAGGAAGGGGAACAGGGGTTTGGGGCCGGGGCCGGAATGGGTTGGGGCCAGGGCGATTGGGAGAGGAATGGGGAGAGGGAAAAGAGATGGGGAGAAGGAAGGGGAACGAGGGTTTGGGGCTGGGGCCGGAATGGGTTCAGGTCAGGGTGATTGGGGAGAGAGATGGGGAGAGGGAAGGGGATGTGGAAAGGGAGGGGGAAAGGGGTGAGAGGCCGGGGCAGGGAATGGGTTGAGGCCTGGGCGATTGGGGAGAGGGATGGGGTGAGAGAAGGGGGACGGGGGTTTAAGCTGCAATTAAGACGCTTCGTTAAACGCTCCGTTTTGATTAAACAATATTTGGTTGTCAATGACAACAGCGTCTTGCAATACCCGCCGTGTTACGGACGGACAGACAGACGCGACGGACGGACGGACATCGAGAATTATATAATAAGATAGCAACAAGGTTTAAAGTTGTTCAGTAGGGTTTGCCCTGTGAGAGAGCCACAGTTGTGAGTCCAGGGGCGCCCACACAAGGGGAGGAAGAAAGTGCTTCCTGAAAAACCTAGGGGGAAGAAATTCCCTCCTGAGTTTTGGTATCACGTCGGAGTAGTATATTAATTTGATAGGTCCCTCAATGACTGCGCAATTACTGGCTTTACTGCAGTGCAATTTGTAACTTCATACAAGCTTACCGGTACTCAATTCAAGTTCAATTTCATTATTATCATTCATTCATAAAATTCTATTATTATTGTCACTTTTACGTAGTCATTCTAATGGTGAAGAGTGCAAACTTCCTGTGAAATATAAGTCGTTTATAACAAACTAATAGACTCACATGAAGTTTACATTCCAAATTAGACTACTGCAACTCCCTCCACTACTGCAGCCTTCCAAAGACCTCCATCAACAAATTACAATCTATTCAAAACTGTGAAGCGGTGCAATTAGATACTGTTAATAATAATTATAATTTGCTTGTTTCAGTCAGTTGCCTTAAGTCTAGTTACCCAATTTGCAGTTGTTGCAGCTTTAATGCCTCTATCACCTATGTAAAATAATGTAGTGTGGCTGTTGGACAAATCTGATTTTTAAAATAAATACTAAAAGTAGCATTTATTTTATTTGCATTTGAATGTGGTCATATTGCCAATAGATAATTTGCAGGTAATTTTGAATAGTTTGCCAGCGCAATTCCTGCGATATCTCTCCATAGTTTCAACTTACATATAACGGTAATAGTGCTTTGTGGTTGTTGTAATTTTCCTGAAATTAAGAATTAGAAGTTACTGGTATGAGACCTATCCTGGCGCACCAAAGTGTGCGATGTAATGTCCAAAACGCATTGAAACTCACTACGAGCACCTCTTGATTTCAAAAATTTTTCGGGGTTATACCCCGGACCCCAGGCTTTTTCCCATGAATTTGCGGGGATGAGGGTTGTCAATGTCCACTGTCGAGTCTTATACGGTTACTTTTTCGTATAATAATAATAATAATAATAATAATAATAATAATAATAATAATATAATAATAATAATAATAATAATGTGATGTAGATAAATCCCTGCCGGACCCCCGTTTAGGGGTAGAAGAGGAAAGGGAGGACAGGGATGGGGGAAGCTGCTTCCAGCAGCCAGGGGGGTGGGCGCCCCTGGTTGTGACCATCCAAATCTAGTATCCTATAGTATTGAGGTTTATTTTGAAATCATTCACACTCTTAGCCATGACTATCTTCTCGTCCAATTCATTCTATCTGTCCACAACTCTTGCACTAAAAAAGTGTTGTTTGCATCTCCCAACCCGTTTCTTAAACAGTTTCATTTTGTGTCCATTGGTTCCATCATAATGCTTCATTGCAAAAAATCTTTCTCTTGGCTTTTCCACTTTGTTCGTTAGTATCTTGTATGTCTCAATTAAATCCCGTCTCGTTCTCTTTTTTCCAAGGTTGCCAGTCGACAGAACAGAATATTTATATAACGCCATAGGAAATTCACTCAAAAGTGTTCCCGCTGCGATTACTGCATATTGATGAGGAGACGAGTTCTAAGTCGATTCGTAATAGAGAGGACAATGGAAATATGCATTGGATAAATTGCAAACACTATTGCTGCTTAGAAACCAGAGCCCAACGCTTTTCCATCTATCCTCAGGAGGGCATTTACCCTTAGATTGCGTCATGCAATGAAGCGTAACTATCTCTCAATCTCTACGTTGTTTAGCCGTGGCTATTTAACCGTCGTGTGCTTTGAACAGACAGCTGATTTGCGTTTCCTTAACCTTAAGTTTTGCTAAGTGCTGTTTTCATATTCTTCAACTATACTGGACAATGCGATGCGCCACTAAGCGATCGCTTTGTAACTAATTCAAAGGCGAGCAATAAACATTATCAAAGGAATGTACAACGAGGATCATTGAACCCATATAGAGAGTCTTTATTAATTAATCAATGTTAGTCTGACCAATTTGATATTTCTCCATATAAATTTCGTCATCTCAAGTCAACTTTTCTACTTTCGTCGTTCACACGATTTGAAAAAATGCGATCTACATAAATATATGACTATCAAAAATGCTTTACTATATGTGGACTTCAATTTCAGCTGACAATTGAAACGAAATACTGAGGTTCTCTAAAATTTATTCAAGAAAACATTAGATCCGCAGACGATGAGTTGCTTTTTTTCTTCGTCATAATAAAGTCGGCGAAGAGAAAATGAAATTTTCTTTCCACTGTCTTCAGCTTTCCCTTCGTTTTTGGAGAATAAAATTTGATTCCATCGAAGATTCGAGTCCAAGAGAATCACTCTAGCTTTGTGAAAATCAGCCACAAACAATCGATCGTTTGAATCGATGCTGAGGTAACCGGCATAGAAGACACTCAATCGTTGTTCTTCATTTTCAGGTTGATAATTGTTAACAATGGTTTTTCCATCACCACTCAGAGTCGTTATCGTCAACTTCGTACGTTTCTCTAGGAAATGCAAAATGACGAACTTTCCAGTCGATGTTTCCACTGCATGAATAGGCCATTGAATGTGTTGATGAAGAGAAATTGAAAGACGAAGTTGAGCATCAGGTCCATAAATTCTCAGAGTAGGCGACGGTTTCTTACTGACCATCAGCAACTGATCAATTCTTGACATAGATAGGGCTTCAGGCCGAAAGTCATCTCGCAATTCCAACCACTTGATTTCGCTTTGATTTGTATTGGAGTTTTGTTCAATTTTCCATACGCATACAAAAACAAGAGCGTAGAGAGCGTTTTCTTTCTCGCAGGAGACAATGTCATTTGCTTCTTTGATCTCTTTCAATTGGAATTTTCGCAGAAGAATAAACGGATATCGGTCAGAGAAGACTTTCATTTCTCCCTTATAGCTTAGGCAATAGAATTCATTTCTCAATTTAGTCACTCCAACTACTTTACCTTGTTCATCGATTGTCTCTAAAGATTCGTCGAATGTATGAGGAAGAACTGCAATCAAATGATCAAAATCATTAGATTACAGAAAAACATCAATTTTTATTTAACGTTTTACATACAATGCAAAGGGGCAAATCTCAAAATTTTGCATAGCTGTTTTTAGATTAGATATGAACTCATACTCGGCAGGAACATTCTGAACAGATTAAAGTTCTTGGAATAGCGACATGAGAGGATTAAATAGAAGAATATTGATTAGAATAGACGAAGAGGTATTCGAGTGATCTGAGCGATAATTTATTATTTAAAAGTCTTAGTTCGTAAATAGGATCTATGTTTTTGGGCAAAGTTGAAAAGTGAAATCTGCAAGCTTACACTCCAGTAGTTATATATATATATATATATATATATATATATATATATATATATATATATATATATATATATATATATATATATTTACATACGACGATTAATGGTCATAACTCAGCGCATTCAATCTCAGTATTAACTCTGGATTGTCTATGCAAAATTATAGATGTTCAAAACGTTCAAATTAATTTAAGAAAGGTAAAAATCGGACAATTTTTCTAATTTTCAGGGAGGACCGGTCCAAACGAGAAGATTTTAAACGAACAATACGAATCCAGGAGACAGTTTGGATGACGAAGATACAAATATTATCGAGGAAATAACTAAGACGAGGAAATCACTAAGACTGAGTTGTTTTCTCAACAAATAAAAGCGCTAAAACGCTCTGATTGTTTGTAGACAACATACACACCAAACGATCACCTATTTACACGCTACATTTTGTGATTACACTCGTACAGCACCGCCAGCATCATGAATTCCTAATTATAAAATCAGCTCTTCAAGCTATAGCGCTAAATAGCGTTTTCATTTTTTTCCCCAATTTTTTCGGCATCTAACAACAATGCGCAAGAGATAGGCCTAATTTGATAATGACGGCAATCCTTAGCGCAACTGTCCTGTTACTTGTATATATGAGGATTCAGCACCACCCCCGTATCATCTGTAGCCCAAGCAGGTAGGTCGGCAATAGCCCCGAGATAGCCTATCGCAGTGATAAAATGGATTCCTAACGATAAATTGCGATTGTCATATGGGATATTTAGAGGTTTGCAAAAGACATTTTCTTAGTCAACTAAGCCCACTAATTACATGAAAATCAATTAGTCAACTTAGCTAATTTCAGAATTGAAATTAGAAGCCGAGGTGCAATTGAAGAATGGACGTATTTTGCAGTCAATTTCAGTTTGCAATTGCTATTTTGTAAACTATATTTATGAATGCGACAGAGAAGCCAGAAATTAAAGTAACAAAATTTGATATAAAAACGCAGTATAAACAAAAACGTAGCGACATAGAAAAATATAGGAAACGCGAAAACGCATTTTTGTAAACTTAAAATAAGAAACAGAAAACGTTTTTATCATCTGTGCTTCAAAATGCTTCAGAATGTGGGCGGACTTTCAAATTAAACATACTAGAACAGTATTCAGGGATGTGACCAAGACAGTAAGTGGCAAGACCGAGACCAAGACCAAGACATTAGGTGTCAAGACCAAGACCAAGACACTAGGGGTCAAGACCAAGACTAAGACAGTAATTTTAAACATCAAGAAAACATACAAAACAGGATTCACAAATTTTTTAACAACATCAGCAATAAAATTACGAAAATTTGGATGCTCAACTAAACTGACTGGCAGACTGCCCCCGAAAATTAAATTTTTACGATTAAATTTGTGAGCATTCTTTGTTGTGGATGATTTGTCGGATATGTTTCATCTTGTTTCTGACAAAAATAGTGGAAAAACCCACTGTCTCGGTCAATATTTTCTCAAGACCAAGACCAAGACATTGAAAATAGTTTCGAGACTGTGTCGAGACGAGACAGTTTCTTGAGGCGTCGCATCACTGACAGTATTTTAAACTGATAAACAATTGTACTGAGGAATACGTAGTTAGTTAATTAAGAAAGCACACAAGGCTTTAAAAATCACATCGAAACCGTTATTAAGATTCATTTGCCAGTTGCTTATTCTTAAATATCTGTGAAGTTATAATTAATTAAAACACATAAATCAGCTGAGTCTTCGCGGAACCCACAATTGTGATAAAGTAAGTTTGTTTCACCCAGTCGGTGAGCTTAAACAAAAGCACTTACCCACTACTCTCTTTTTTATTTGATCACTGTCTAAGTTTATCCTTATTTCATTTATACATTGAGGACTTTCTTCTTCTGAGTGACAGACAGGATGGCGAAGATATTTCGATTGTTGCAACTCTTTAGAATCTGAGGATTTGCACCAGATCCATCGAACAAAATCTCTGTCTTTCATTGACCCCAGACTTTCAGATCCAGAATCCTCGAAGAAACGAGAGATCTTTTCGTCTTCAATTGGACTTCGGCTGTTAATTTCAACTCTGACAGAAGCTAAATTAAACAAATTTCACACGTCGATGATAAACCGTTATACAATGCGCATATAAGCACTGGAATTGCGATAATAGAATTTTAAAGAAAATAATAAAAAATAAAGAAATGTAATTCAACGAGCATTTATAGAATTTTAGATTTAATAGAAAAAGTGAGGACAAATTCATAATAAATTTGAGGAAAGGAATGTCTGTAAAATGAGATGACTGAGAAGAGAAATCAGTTCAAAATAACATAAAATAAATAAGAGAACAAGAAAACGACCAGTTAGTGAAAGAATCGGGGAAGTGAGGACAAAAAGTGACAGGCAAGAAACCATAGAAGATCTGAGGTGATGTAAGCTATTATAATTTTAAATTTAAAAGAATCATTGAGCACAAATTCAATATAAATTTAAGGAAAGGGATGCCTGTAAAAAGAGTTGGCTGGGAAGCATAACAAAAATCAGTTCCAAATAACATTAAAAAATAAGAAAACGAACACAACAGTTAGTGAAAGAAGAGAGGGAAGGAGGATAAAAAGCAGAAGGCAAGAACATGTAGAAGATCTGAGGCGAGGTAAACAATTTTGGAAGCCCAAGCGGACCACAACGGTCAACGCTTAAAAATGCCAAGGATCGAGGTCAATGGATACAGCCGTAAGATATGTAGACCTTACCTGACCTCTTATTAATAAGTAATTTGAATAAATTGAAAATCACTCTATTTTCTTCCACTTCCATCATCCATTTATAAAGAAGATTGGCATAATGGTATATTCAGAGACGCATTCGTCAAAAGACGATGAATGACTAGTTTATACAAAATTCTGTTTTCACTATATAATCAGCCTCAAATAGGCAAGAACGGATTGGAAAGACTCAGGTAAATACGATGAAATAGAGGGACAAGGAGCGATAAGAAGACAGTGAGCCAAATAAACAGATAGCTTTATCTTCTCTTAGAAGATAAAGGAATCAAGTACAACATTTAACTGATAAGAACAAACAGAAACAGAAGAGTGGACATCTATAGTCGTTAACGTGGCAATACATACTGTAATAAATGAAGATAATAATAAATTATCATAATTAAATAAATTTGAGTTGACATTGAAACTGAAGCACATAGACCTACTTCCACAATTTCTCATTGTTTTAGCAATCCAACGACGTTTTGATAAGCGCAAATATTCGATGAATACATTCATATTGGTCTCATTTTTGTAATTCAGAATCAGCGAGAGATCAGCTGGTTTATTTGAAGACTGCGTTTTCTTTAATGTAGAAGACTTCCTTGCCATAAATGCACACTGAATGTCACTCAACAGGTCTTGATGTTTTAATCTGTTTGCTCCAGTTCGAAGCTGAATCACATTCTCTTCAATGAATTGTTGATTGTTTTTCCAGAAAGTTGAAAAAGAGGCGTTTCTTTCAAAAATTCCTGGAACATATATACAGTAGGAATGAAATTATGATCTAGTCTTTGCGCCATTGTGCCTACTTGTGACGTTTTATAGTTGATCTGTCGTATTTTAGCCTTCTAGAAGCAACAAAACGTTTCGTCAAATAGTTTACCAATTACTTAACATCTGTACATTAGAAATCAGCACGTGTTTTAATTCCAGAGACACGATCTATTTCCAGTACTGTGAATAGAATTCTGATATAGGCCTAAGAGTAGGCCTAATTACAAAATTTGCCTATTGGTTGTTTGATGTGCGAGATTAGACTACCCTGCTGAGAGCATAAGAGGACTGGTGATAATCGAAGGAAGAGAGCGACAAACTGTTTTACCTGAAAGATAAGACCAATAATTGTTCTTGAGTCTTCGTTTTGTCATTCGGTTGGACCAACAGACATTGACTTCTGCTAATTGTTTGAAACCCTCTTTAAATCTTTCTTCATGAGTTTGGCTTTTCATTTGAATGAAGATAGCAAATGATTTCTGAATTATGATGTCTATTAATTCCAAAGGAATGCTGTTTATCTGAAAATATTATTGCACTCACATTCTGTATTTGAAATTAATGCGACGATAATTTAACTCAAAATGGAAGTGTCTAAGTAGACCAGTAGGGCTCGTGGTTAATCTCATGGCAAAAATATTAGCTCGTTCTTTGCTATAAGAGAAATGGAATAGTAATAATATGCATTATCTTCATGAACGTCTTCTTCTGAATCTCCACGTAGCACTTTAAAGTTATGAGCGACGATCCAGATCGTGTCATACGACTATTCAAATGGCGAACTCATTTTCAGTTTTTAAACATTAAATCAAATGAAATATAGTAATAAAGTACACTCATCAATGCGCCAAGATGTCTGCATTTCATGCAACAACGTACATAAATTATAATCCACCTCTATCGCTATGTCAGGCAATCATCTACCGCTAAAAATCAATAAACTAAAAAAACACTTAAAACGCTATGGTCACCAACAGACCAAGCTAAGTGGAAGTCTATGGCCGCCAACGTAACAGAGCAAAGCATCGGAAGACGAAGAATACGAAGAAAAGAAGGAGAAAACGAACTAGGGGAAAGGATGAAGAATAATAGCATTACTTACATTGACTGCTTGAAATATGAGCACAATAACATTCTTAGCCGAATACCGCAAATAGACGGCACATTTTTATAGGTTGACTATGCTTCATGGCTAATAACTTGCACCAGTTGAAATAAATCACACCAAATGAAATACCAATTTTGTAGACATTTAAATTCAGAATCCTTGGATTTATAGCAATACATAATGTTCAGTCAGGTTTAATTAAAAGGGTTCGTGACATCGACTCATTGGCAGAAAACTCTACGAAAATACTCATGGAAGGGCTAGGGTCAAACCTATGACTCTCCATTAAAAACTACGACCCAAAGTTTTAACATTACAGCCCTGCTAGATTACCGGGAATGGCAAATAAATCATCTTTCTATGACAGTCGCTGAAGTTGTTAGCGGAGTTAGCCTAATACTTAAGTCTCGGTAGGCTAGTTACTGCCTGCGTAGAAATCTTTTCTACTGCAAATGTTTTATCACTACTCAGACATGTGCTTTGAAATTTGCTTTATGAGAATTTAGATCGATTAAGTGTTAAGACATTAAGTGTTAATACATCATTAAGACACCTCTTTGTTCTTAATACACCTATATGTTGGTTGTTCCGCACTAGCTATGAACTCTAGCTCTGTAATGTGTTCACGCAGTCCAACTGTGGACGAGTCACCACAGTAATCTGAACGCTACTTACTTACTTTATGTTAATCAAAATGATATCGTAATAAGATGTTTCGGTAGTTAGTGAAAATATCAACTCCGCCACATCCTGTGGCAATCTTAGTTGAACATGAGAAGCCAGACGCCCTTCGTCCTCTGACGAACGCCTCTTTAAATCGACCTTCTTGCACATACACAGTGAACGCATCTTGAGATTGTCCTAAAGCAAGCTGTGCCTTAAGATAATCGTAAGACGGCTAGAGATACTGCTACCAGTATGGTATCCATCATTTAAAGTAAAAACAAATCAAGCAAGTCAAAATCAAAATGACCACATCCTCAAGTATCACTGCCCTACGCTCAAGCATGATTGAAAGACATTTCGAAAGTTAGCACATTTAAGTCAATGGAATTAACAAAATAAGTGAAAGTAATATATGAAGCTACCCGTGGATTTAATTGGAATTAAGATTATTTTGAATGTTAGATTAAAGTTCCTTACAATATATTGATACCAATACAAACTATATTCGTCTATCTGACTTGAATATGAGTCAGAATATGAATGGTACTCACAGTTGCCGGCTCCGTTTGGAAAATTTCAATTTGAACGGGAGTCTCTGAAAAATTATAAAATGATACAGATGTGAAAACGTGTTGCCTTTGGTTCGAAGTAAAGTCAAATTAGGCATGCGCACTAAATTAAGAGATCAAGACATAGATATAGAATAATGATTGGTCTTGTGTATACAGTAGGCCTATCTATTAGATAATTTAGATTAGCCTGCAGTATGAAATGTCGTATTTATGAGTGCTGAAACTGAACAGCGCACACTGTTCAGTTGGCTTTTATTTCAAGAATCGAGAATAAGAAGACAAGGAAGGAGAATGCATGAACACAATTACTAAAAGACACGAACGGAAAGAATGAGATTACAACGAAAGAAAACAAATTATGAATGAAAGAACACATGGAAAACAGAGGCTCTCACACATGACAGATCCCACTGAGCCGTTCAAAACCGCATTTTTATTATTGATTCACTATTATTATTATTATTATTATTATTATTATTATTATTATTATTATTAATTATTATTATAATTATTCTGACAATTTATGTAGCGCCGTACGTATGGCGGCTACCAAAGTAAAGGCGCTGTACATATTTAACATTCATAAGAAGTCGCAAATAAATGTCTTCAAGTTCTTCGCGAATTGATCGTAGGAGTTCGACGAGGTTACGGTGTCCGATAGAGCATTCCACAGCCGCGGATTTTCCCCTTACAACCGAACGCTCGCCAAATTTTGACGTCTTCGCAGGAGGTGGAACCGCCAGAAGGACACGGCTGCTCGAACTCAATTGACGACGTCTTTCAGTCAGCGATTGTCTGTGAAGAAGTGATGAAAGGTATTCAGGACATGTTGGATCATGAAGCGCGCGGAACGACAGCATGCACCGCTTGTATGTAATCCTCTCGGGTACTTTCAGCCAGTGTAGTTCGTTTTTCAGTAGCGGAGTGACGTGTTCCCTCGATCTGAGTCTGTACATCAGCCTGACCGACGCGTTTATCACCCTCTGCAACCGCCCGAGCTGTGTTTCAGGTAGACCAAGGAGGACACTGTTGCGATAATCGATTCTCTGCAACACCATTGTCCGAACAAGCATTGTCGTCGTGCTTGTCGGAATACATCTCCGTACCTTCTTGATTCGTCGCAGTTGGTAATAACACGACGCGGTCAGCTGGCCAATATGTCCGGCAAAGGCGAGTGTCTCGTCAAGCCGGACTCCGAGGAGGCGAAGCTCGACGACCGGGTCAACCGCAGTACCGGCCACTCGGATCGGATCCCGCGTGATGCGATGTCTCCTCCTTGGAGTCGACACCCACAGAAACTCAGTCTTACTCGGATTCAACATCAACCGATTTGCTTCCTCCACTTGACCTTGAGAATGGCATCAACCATCTTGGCTCGAAGACGATCCGTCTCGATCGGCAGACAATCGGCGTAGATCTGAATGTCATCGGTAGGGATGTGAGTTAGGAAATTTCCGAAAATTTCCTCTGGAAATTTCCTGAAATTTCTGAGGTACTTTCCGGAAAGGAAAAGTTGATTATTATTGTTATTTATTATAATTATTATTACTGTTTATTAATAGTATTTATTACTACTGATTACTATTACTGATATCTATTATTTTTTTTATCATTATTACTATTTATAACTATTCATTTGTTGGGCATTTGTTAACAAGTTAACAACTGTCAGAATGGTAGCGCTATATAATGTCTGAGTCGGAAGTCGCAGAGAACCAGCTACCAGAGTACGCGACGCCGTTTTGCTGTCTGATTTGTTAAAACTATAAAATCTCGATGTTAGGCGAAAAATTAACGAATTGTCACAAAACAAAACTAAACACCTGTTTATTTTACGGTTTTTACCCATAGTCTCGCACTCTCGCCAGCACTCGATGCGACACAATCGTGAATATTCATAACGTGAAGCTGGTTCCCTGAGCAGCAAGTAGAATACTTAAATTGGCGAGATCTCGTTAAAATATCGGAGAACCTGTTTTCGACCAATTTCCCCCCTATGTGCCAAAAATATATAATAAAACTTCGTTTTCTTAGCTGTGGGACCTGCGGTAATTAATTTTGTCCACTGCTGTCTGTTTACCTCTAAAAAAAGAGAAGTTTTGAAGGTTTTAGAACTTTTCCGGAAATTTCTGAAAATTTTGCGGAAATTTCCGGAATATTTCCGGCCATTCTACTTTTCCGGAAAAGTTACATCCTTAGTCATCGGCATAGGCATGAGGCGTCAGACAAGGCGCTCGGATGACATCCACCACATCGGCCACAAACAGTACTAACAACAAAGGCCTTAACACTGAGCCTTGTGGCACTCAACCGTGTAGAGGGCGGGAGATGGTTTATCAATCATTTTGCACAGACGATATATATATATATATATATATATATATATATATATATATATATATATATATATATATATATTGTGTAGTCAGATACTTCAACAATGATAATAATAAGTATTTTGAGCTTCATTTTAGTAGCATATAGATCCTGAAACATTTCTGTCAAGTCCATCTGCTTTTATGACTATTTTAAATGCAAGATTATGCAGCCCTGATAGCAGATGCACAACAAAAATTGCAGGAACTGCTAAATCAAGTAAATACAGAAAGTGAGAAGAAAGGTTTAAGAATAAACATCAATAAAACATTCTGCCTAGTGATATCAAAGAAGAAAGACATTCCGAAATGCGATATCAACATAAATGGAGAGAAAATTAAACAAGTCATGTCATTCAAATATCTAGGAAGCTGGTTCACCAGTGATGCGAAAAGTGAATCAGACATAAAAGCAAAAATAGGAATGGCCAAAGCAGCCTTTGGGAATTTAAAACACATACTAACAAACCGACATTTAACAATGAAAACGAGGATTAGGGTTCTGGAATGCTATGTTTGGCCAGTCATGTTATATGGTGCAGAAACGTGGACTATCTCTAAAGTCATGAAGAAAAAGCTTCAAGCTGCAGAGACGTGGTTCTTAAGAAAAATGTTGAAAATATCTTGGACTGAAAAGAAAACAAATGAATTAGTACTCGAAATGGCAGGTACACAAAGAAAATTGCTATCTACAATACATAAAAGACAGCTTCAATTTTTTGGACATATAATGAGAAAGAAAGGCATAGAAAACCTGGTAACTACTGGAAAAGTCGAAGGCAAAAGATCAAGGGGAAGACAAAGAATGACGTATATCAGCAGCTTACTGACTGATGTAAAGGGGGTGACTACAGAATTGGAATTCATACAAGCAACACACAACAGAGAGAAATGGAAGTCCATAGTCGTCAACGTAGAAATACATGACACCTGAAGAAGAAGAAGAAGAAATGCAATTCATGCAACACTATTGGTGTTAAAACTGTTAATGCGCTGATTTAGCTTCAAGTATAGAAACGAACGATTCCTATGGGTTCCTTGATTGTCAAAATTTAGGCTAGAAAGAAAAAGACTAGGCGCTGTGTTAATTAAATAACTTCAAATATTAAACATAGTCTTACTTTTAAAGAACTGTTTGGTGTTTGCGAGGTCCCTTTCAAAGATTTTCACTGATTGAATTTTGATCCATGTATTGCGAATAATCAAGTTGAAGAGTTTTTCGAGGAATTTCTTCATCTCTGAATTATCAATCATTTTGCACAGACGATTAAATTCATCTTCATTGCTGCAGGATATGTAGAGAACAATGCTTCGTCCACGCCTGACGGCGATAATTTTTAGTTGCGTTGCAACCAACAGACGGTTTGCTTGTTCTGGCGACATATTCGTAAGTAAGTTCGCCATCTCGTCCACAATCTGTTCTTCTGTTTCGTTCAAATTGTCGGTCTCTAACGTTGCATGAACTGGCGCGATTGCTAAAAAAATACAAGAATTTACAAATTCTGATAATTTTTTCAAAAGCAAATATCAAATTGCTAAAATTACTACATCAAATGGAAGGTCTTAAGTTAATAAACAGATCTGGATACTTCAAGATTTACGAGTAAAACACTTAAGAGATTTGGTCAAACTTAATAGATCGAGAAACAGGGATCTGTTTCAATGAATTGAAATTCTGTGCAAATCTGCATGAGTTAGAATAAACGGATTATAAGCTTGAAACAAAATTGAAGTTTTGAGGGAAAATATTAAAGTCGAGAAATTTAACAAATTGTTTGCCTTGGTATTTGGTAGGAGGATTTTATCGAGGTTCTTATTGATCAACTGTTTGAATGCAGTCATCAGAGAAGAAGAGCGATCAGAGATCACAATAGTTGCCTACCTATTGATTTCCTATGACGCAATATCTATCTACATATAATTCTCTATGTAAGGTAAGTCGGTCACGATACACGGCAGATGTTGGAAGACGCTGTTGCCATTGACAACTGAATTGTTTAATCAAAACTGTATAATCAACGGAGCGTTTAACGAAGCGTCTTAATTGCAGCTTAACGAATCGTCCTGATTGCCGGCACGTTGTACTGCACCACTGAGGGCGCAGCACCCCGTGTGGCGCCGTAGGCCCTACTGGGGACGCAGTCCCCCGTGCTGGGCTGTAGCCTGCAGACCCTACTGGGAGGGGGCGCAGCCTCCCGTCGCAAACCAAGTCCCAGCCGACGTGGGGCCGTAGGTCTTACTAGGGCGCAACCTCCCGTCGGAGACCAAGCCCAAGCCCCGCTGAGGGGGCAGCCCAATGTGTGGGGCCGCAAGTCCTACTGGAAGCGCAGCCCCCATGTGAGGCCGTAGGCCTTACTGGTGGCGCAGCCTCTTGTGGGAGACCTAGCCCCAGCCCCCCGTGTGGGCTGTTAGCTCCACTGGGGCACAACCCTCGGGGAAAAAAGTCCCAGCCCTCCGTTGGAGACAAAGCCCCTTTGGGTCCGTAAGCCCAAAAGGAGTCGTAAGCCCAAAGGAGCCGTAGGTAACACTGGAGGGCGCATTTCCCGTTGGAGACCAAATCCCAATGGAACCGTAGGCCCAAACCGTAGTCGTAGGTTCCATTATGGTGTGCAGCTCCTGTGGTGGGGGGCAAGACCGCCCAGTCAGTACATAGGAAAACTTTTTAATGTTAATCTACCCATTCGCTTTACATTTTCAGATTTAAAAAATTGTTACATGTAAAAAAATGAACTTCTGTAATAAATCGGGGAGGGAGATAGCCACTCTACCCTGTCATTTTTGACGGGTTGACAGCTAGTTTATACAGACTTCATCACCAAATCTAGAATTTTCCCACGTCACTGGGAGTGCGGTGACTCGTGTGGATGTGCGGAGTTAGAAAATACTGCATGAATTTAGAGCTACTTATGTATGTTTCAGACTCATGATCCCCATGGAAAACATTGACGACATTGTGACATTTATTCTTAACCCATTTGTGACCAATGTTCCACTTGTGGAACACTAGATTAAAAATTGTGTAGTTCCGTAGTCATGCACTAAATTATTCTCTAGAGTGCTCTTTTGGTAACAGCTATGTTGCTATTTATTGTTTTACTTATGTTTTACCACGTTTGAGCGATAATTATAATTTTCTGAATTTTTTGCCGAATTTAATGTCGGTACTGGAAAATGTCTCACTTACAAGTAGTCAGAAAAAAACGGTAAGTAATATTTTAAAAATCTATTGCTTCTATTTTGATGTTTAGAATGCTATAGTAATTACTTAATTAAAAGGTCTAAAATTACTTAATTAAAAGGTCATGTTTGGCAGAATGCTTAAATATATGAACAAATTTGAAATGCTCTCTGATCCGCAATTTGGATTCAGGCCAAATCACTCCACATACAAGCCACTATTAAATTTAGTAGACATAGTTTCTTCTAATTTCGATGAAAATAAATATACAATTGGATTATTTCTAGATCTTGTTAAAGCTTTTGATGTAGTAGACCATAAAATTCTTCTAAATAAATTAAACTACTATGGAATAAAAGGAGTAGCCCTTAAATGGTTTTCAAATTATCTAAACGATAGAATGCAATTTACTCAAATAAATTCCACTATGTCTAGAAGATTAAAAATAAATTATGGAATTCCTCAAGGTTCTATTCTAGGCCCATACTATTCATTATTTTTATAAATGGCCTACCAAATTTCTCTACTGTATTTAAATTTTTATTATTTGCTGATTATACAAATTTAATAGCAAGTAGCAATAACATCAATGATTTGATATCTCAAATAAATGATGAATTAATAAAATATCAGCTTGGTTTCATAAAAATAATTTGTTACTGAATATTAAAAAAGACTAAGTTTATCATCTTTCACACTAGCAAAAATCATACCGTTAAACATTCCGAAATTAAAAATAAATAATATTGAAATACAACAGAAACAGTGACTAAATTTCTTGGAATATTGGTGGACCAAAATCTTAGCTGGAAAAATCAAACTGATCAAATTGCCTCAAAAATATCCAAAAACATAAATATTATTAGACATATCATGAAATTTGTAAATAAAAAAAACTCTATTGCAATTATATTTCACTCTGATACACCCCTACCTAATCTATTGTAACATAGGCCTAATATGGAATCATACTTTTAAATATTTAGCAGAAAAAATCCAAATTATGCAAAATAAAGCAATTAGGTCAATAACCTTTTCAAATAGGTATTTAAATGTTAGTCATCTTTATAAAAATCTAAATATACTGAATGTCACTAATATTTATAAACATCAAAGTGTGATCTTTATGTACAAATACATAAATAATCTGCTACCCAAAATAATTTATCTAGAGGAGTATTTTAAAACAGTTAATAAAAGAAAAATGTACAATGGAAGAAATTGTGATAAAGTATCTATCCCATTTGCAAGAACTAACACTAGGCTTTTTACAATAAAAATACATGACCCACACATATGGAACAATCTCCCTATTCAGATTAAAAATATACCAAACCTAACACTGTTTAAAAAGTCTTAAACAAATAATACTACAGGATTAGACAATTTTTAACTTTAATTTAATCTATAGTCTACCTTATTACAGACACTTATATGCTATGTTTGTTAATTTTACTTAAATTGAAATTATGAAATTAATTTCTTAATTTATGTCAGCTATCATTATAAAATTTCATATGTACTGTTTACTTTCATGCGGGATCCATGATCCCTTTAGTAACCATTTCTCATTTCTTTCTCAACCTTCTGATTAGTTACAATATTATTATTCGACTAGCTGTTTACCCGTCAAAAATGACGGGGGAGAATGGCTGTTTTACTACCCGATTTTTTGCACATTGCACGGACGATTATTGATTTCCAGCAAGACTGTGCCTTTGTGGCAGCAATATTTGAATGTTCCATCAAATGACCTTTCACTTTGAAAGTTTAGTGATTCGCAATATTAGTTCCATTGCTAACTCATATGTGACGTCCAGAAAGACATTTGGTGACAATATCTCACTGATAATTAGGCCTAGAAGTTTTAATAGGCCTATGTATGCTTGTATTACCTACTGATTGGTGTGTGTCAACGAGGTTTTGGATATGTTAGAAAGGGAAAATTTTCCAAATGCCTAAGTTTTTATAATGCCACCTGAGAATGGTCAAAGTGAAGGTGACAGTGAGGATAGCAGTGAAGAAGGATGCGGAGTGAGACCAGTCGCTGATCATCTCTCAGTTCAAATCCTGAAAGGTGACAGTGACAGACTAGCAGAACTTTTGGATGAAAGTGGTAAGCGGGATGACACAACATCGAGAACCAACTTCTTCACACGCCTAAACACGTACTTTTTGAATGATCAGCTGCGATGCATTTGTGAATGTTAAGTGCACCATATAAATGAACTTATCAATCAATCAATTCTCGTACTCGGAGGTGCAAATAATGATGATGCACCTGCTAATGACGTATCGTCATTTTCTGTCGCTGCTGTAGAATATACGGAAGCAGATCACGTGCTTCCTGCGTCGTCTGATCAAAACAGAGAGAGTCAACTGACTCCAAAAATCACCAAAACTAAAGCACCATAGGAAAGCACACACAATTTCCCAACCTGGAGAACTAACGGTTACAGATCAAGTTCCACGAGTGCTAGACATTTCGTCACGAGTCTGGAAAAAGGCTTGACTTGAAGTCAAAACATAAGACAAATTCTGCTGGAATGGTAGCGACTACAGTTCAATATCAGATCTAAACCCAAGTGGCTACTTTGAGCTATTTTGGGAAAATACAGCTGAGAATATTAAGTATTATCAACACTCTAATCCAACGAGAAAGATCCCAGATCATCATTCACCATTGGTGTCAAATAACTGAAAGTTGTTGTGGCGATATTGTTGATATCTGGTTACAATAACGTGCCTAGAAGAAGACTGTATTGGAGCAGTGAAAGTGACGTACGAAATTAGCTGATTTCAAGTGCAATGAGTCGCATTCGCTTTGATGAAATCCTTGCCTAATTCCATTACGCGAATGCTAAACTGCTGCCTGCAGATAAATTCGCCAAAGTTTGACCTTGAATGATAATTATATGAAGCATTGGTTATATTTGTCATGTTTCTATATGTTGCTTTTAAAGAAAATGAAACATTATTCCACAACTGCTATGATCAGCCACTTTTATTTAATCTAAATTTAATATTACCAAAATTATGTAACGTAAGTGCCCAATGTTCCACAAGCGGAACACAATTTCAAAATCATAATTTGGCAATATGCATGCAATTTGTTTAAAACTAAGATTAGTTTTGATGTTTTATCACTGAATACTAAAGTACATTGTATGTCAAACTTAAAATAAAAAGTCGGGCAAATGGGTTAAAGAAATCACAGTTTTCTACTGATGTTTTTCTTCTGATAACCCTGTATATATATAAACAATAATCGCATTTACCTCCTCCTCTTTCCAAGATCTCTGCAACATGTCTCTGATTTGACTCTCGAAGACATTTGATTGTCTGCCCATAGGAGCGCAGACTGCATCTCCTGAGGATTTCCAACAGAGCTTCGCTTTTCTCATAAGGCGTAGATCTGGATGAGATGAATTCAAAATGTCGTCTGTTTATGACTCCATCTGAACAGAGACGACCAATTAGGTCACAAGTATCGAGAATATCAACGAGTGCTTCATGATTACTATCTAGTATTGAGAGCTCCCTCTGCGTCAAAGGCCAATCTTCGTCGAATAGTGGGCTTCGTTCTACAAACAAAATGCCGAACTGTTTATAATCTTTGCAGATGATAGTCTTCTTTCATTTGTTCATATGATTAATATTTTAAAAAGCAAGAAAACAACATTCCGTGGTAGGTATTCTATCGTCTTTATTCTGTCATCATTTTGCTATTAGATTTCTGGGCGTGTTACAGTTTCGTCCAGTCAAAAGTAGTCATTACACACGGCAAACCCTATTATATAAGGCCGATGAAGAGAGGCGATTCCAACCGTACATGGCATAAGGTTTTCGACCTTCTGTAGGTCATCCACGGGAAAGTCCTGGTGGGGCTTCAGCTTATGTGACAATGGGCGCGCAATTCTTAATACCCAATACGGCTGCAGTGATATATCGGATTGAAGACGGGATGCTTATTAAAGTGACTGAAAGACATCCCTTCAGCATTTTAAATTTCTTCCATCATTTTCGCTTCATCATCAGTCAAGCTAATGGGACACGAATGCCAACGGATATGGATACGACGGATTGACACCAGAACCTATCGAATTAGTGCCACCCGTCCTTTAGCCGCCATGCCTATTTTATTTCAGTTCCAAAAGCCCATCACCTGTCTATCTCATTAGATCTATAGTGATCTATTAATATGCAATGATTTTAAAATAACAAACTATAATTGGATTGGATTGGATGTTGACAACCGTGATATCGATTCATTTCTAAGTAGTCATAAGAGACAATGACTTCTCGCTAAAGAGGTGGGCATTCAGCTGAGACGTTCAGAGAGAATTTGACGAAGCAATCATGTTCAGACCCATCGATGCAGCCAGAGCTACATGGAAGCAGCCATTGGTAGATTAGCAAGCAGTTCGCAGCATCAATTAATTACCAATGACTCTTTTATATTTAACTTTTATGCAATATAAAATTTTACCTCCACATGCTTTGAGATAGTTGACAATATGCTGTTGTCCTGTGTCTTTCAGTGCTTCACACAATTCAGAAATCTTTTTCTTATTTGAAATTATTTCTAATAGTTGTGAGTTCCGCCAGATGCGAGTATCTTTTGCTTTTATTTTCTCAATTTCTCTCACATTAAGGACACTTTTGGCACGCATTTTGTCTATCAATCCGAAGTCTGGGTCGATGATTTCTTCGAGAAACTCTCGGGTCTTGTGTAGAGAATTCTCCAAAAATTCATCCATGCTTTCAAAAACAGTGTGACTACAACAGGCATGGAAAGAGCTTGAATAATATTAGGTTATGTTTAGAAATATTCTTCGTAGGAAAATAAGAAAATGGTATCATGAGAAAATAGTTTGTCAAAATATTAAAAAGGAAGTAGTGCCCAAGTACTTCATTCCTGATAAACGCACAAAATAGATGCTAATATTCAGTTATTTTCAGTAGTTTGGTTAAAATCTCACTCCATCAGCAGACATCGATTACATATTACAAGATACAGTATTAAGACAATTAAATCAATTAACTCTTAAGTTAACTCTTGTTTCAACTCCTATTTAAACCCTGGATTTCATATGGCAACCCAATATGATAAAAACATGACATTTCAATATCTGACATTGCAAATATAAACTACCTTTCAACTGTAAAATAACTAGCGAGTTTTCTACAATGCAGTGGTTTTTCAGTGGTTTTCACACAGGCTTACTTAGCCTCCTAAACCACTTAAAATCACATTATTATTATTATTATTATAATGCCTAGCAGTCTACAATTAATCCGACAAATGAGCAAAATTGAAAAATAAATAACAATACGAGGGCTGGGGAAAGTACGACCCGCCACCGGTTTCCATGCGGCCCGCAATATCATTAGACATATGCACAAGAGTGGCAGAAAATGAGATACTTTGAAATTATTTTATAGGGACATGGCACTTCATTTAAAAATTCTGGAAGAGGTTGACAACGCCCGGGGCAAAAGAAGCACGCCTTCAACACCCCCCAAATGTCTTGACAAGCAAAAAACGCAAGTATTGCATCATTGCAATAATGGATTCCAATCCTGAAAAAGTAGGCCTACTTAACATTCTTTTTTCCTACTTGAAATTGTGAAAATTTTGGCTTTTTCTATGTGCGGCCCGCCTTATGTTTAGGTTTTATGCAGTCCCTTAAAGAAAAGGTTTTCCCGTCCCGGAACTATACTACAACAGCATTGAAACTTTCTGATAACAGCATATGCATCAGTGCTACGATAAGTTAACGATATAAAACATATCACGGTTATGGTCGAAAAAACTATCAATTATTGTAGCACTACTATGCATGTCGCTCTTGTAATTTCTAATGCCGCATTTGCTCAATCGAAAGGTTGCCATATTTGATATGAACATTGAATTAGTAAGAAAGGCTATAAGAGTTCTCGTCGAAACATGACTAACTTTATGTTCATTGTCAGATAAATGTATAGCTAAATTTACAGCTGTTTCAATACAGCTTTCTACAATATATAATTTAGTATTTGGCATACGAGATCTGCTCGACTCCAAACCGGTCTGCGTGAAAGTGGTTGTGTTAGAAACACGCACTTTAATTGACCTCTGATCCACTGCTTTCTCTCTATCCTCACTGAACTGATATTGCCCAGTTTCTATGTCATCTGTTTCGACTTTCGTTAAGTTTGGCTATAGACCTACTCACATATATTATAATTACTAAAACAGTAAGAAGCTTATATGACAGAGTAATAATAAATTACAAGTGACAGATTGAAAAGAGTCAAATGAAAATGCACATAATTAAGGGCACATGATTTATTAAAGTGATTCTACGATTCATTACGATCACTCGTAAAGTAATAATTCATCTCTATTGTAGATTGCTGATGAACATGCTGTCATTTTCCCAATAGCATAACTATGCCTCAAAGATTATGCTAACACGAGTTCAAGACTCGATGATTTACCCAACGGTTCCATTCAAACGCCTACCAATGGGGTATCTGTTGGAACTTGTATAAAGTGGACTGGGGGCCCACTGTCCGCTCATATCCGGCGAAAAGTAGGGCCTGTGTGATTTTCTAATAATGTACCGAAAGTTATCAAATTAAATAACGTCTCTTTCTGCTTCTTTTTCTAAGTCTGTCTTGCTGCTTCCCCACTCTCACTCTGACTGATCTCTGTAATTGACCTTGTCATGCTGACCACTAAACTTCGGCTGTAGCCATTTCAACGGTAGATTAAGCGCCTATGAATAAGCCTGCACTATGCATGTACCTGACGAAGGCGCTATAGAAATTCGCGAGATTTTACTTATTTCATATAGGCCTACGATATCAACAAACGTATGAAGGAGGAATACATATTGGTAGTTGACACTAAACTTTCTTTGAATCACTACTTGTTGACATGTTAAATTCATTCTGCTATTTAGCCCGTTTTACTTACGTGTGCAATGATCTTTATGAATTTGTATAATTTTAGCTTTATTAGTATTAAGAATATCTAAAACACACATCAAAATTAATAAACAAATACTTGTGCAACGACGTATTGTAGGAGTTAGTAATCAAATGTACGTTCATACAGTATTTACAAATTCTTTTGTGATAAGACTATATAGTCAATCAATGCTAAGAGTCGTTTTACTTACATTTCTCATCACAAATATGAAGAACGAAAATAGTGACGATTATGTCACAAAATATTCTAGCACGCTATTTCGACAAATGTCATGAGAGAAATTTGGTATAGTTTAAGCATAGGCCTACAGTAGTCATGCGTCTAAGAGTCTATTCAGATCCACGCAGCGTAATTCTGAATAATAGCGTCGGCAAAATGTTAAGAGAAGGTCGTATTGACTGAAAGAGTGGCTGACAGTGTCCTACTTGTGTTCGGTACGCATCAGTGAGTAAGAGCGCATAACAAATATGCACACACCACTACACCTGTATGGTTACGTGTAGGCTAACAATACGTCAGCAGCGGGCAAACCTTGATATTGAGCGACCCAATTATTAGCAAAAGGAGGCTCGAACATGGAGATTAAACGAAGAATAGCAGTGGCAGGATCAACCTTCAACAGGCTACATACCAATATTTTCAAAAGACATGACATTGTGATGAAAACAAAACTAAGAATTCTCAACACTTGTGTAATACTACAATAATAATTGTGTAATACCAATACTAATTGATGGATGTGAATCTTGGACCATAAAAAAGAAATGGAGAAAAAATAATAGCAACAGAAAATAAATGGCTTAGAAGAATACTAAGGATTGGATACAAAGAACATATAACAAATGAAAAAGTTAGAGAGAGAACACTGCAACCGAGCATCATGGAAGTTATCAGAAAGAGAAGAATGAAATGGACTGGACACATAC
Source organism: Metaphire vulgaris (assembly GCA_018105865.1). Lineage (NCBI taxonomy): Eukaryota > Metazoa > Annelida > Clitellata > Crassiclitellata > Megascolecidae > Metaphire > Metaphire vulgaris. Next base: position 19,993,137 of record CM030835.1, read on the forward strand.
TCAGAATGGAAAAAATAAGAAACCCAAAACGAATTTTTAACTACAAACCAGAGGGAAGAAGATCTAAAGGAAGACCGAAAAGACGATGGATGGACGGATTGGAAGAGGTCTGCACATGGCAGGGCTGAATCTCAATGGAAAAACTGACGGAAGACTCCGAATGACTTTGGAAGAAATAGCAAAGGACAGAGAACTTTAGAGAGATGTCATGGAGAAGTCAATGGCTGGATACAGCTGGAGGACGAAGACCTGACCTGATTAGCGCATATGCTATTTAATGCATCTCGCACAAATGGAATGCTAATATGTTTTAAATTACTATCTAACGAATCAGCAAATCACTTTATCAGTGTGAGACGAGTGCAACATAATACTATTTTTCACTAGTTCTTTGTAATCAGATGCCAATTTATCTGTCTTAATGCGTAACCCAGATTCTCTTACAGCAAGTATTACTTTATTGCTTATTTATTCTGGTACAATATGCTATTTAATATAACATCTTCTAAAATTATCAATGCAATTCTAAATGTTATCGCGGGCAGAGTAGAATGCGATGACAGGCCTCATTCGGCCCACGACCAGCCACCCAACTTTTAAGGAGACGCTCTTAGAATGACGAACATGTGACACCGGAACGTCTTCTCTGCTAAATTAACGGCGTCTGACGACGGAGTTTTGTCCACCGTGTCACTTGGTTCAGTCTTAACCAGCGCTAATAATTACATGTAAGACCGATCGTTTCCACGGTCTAAGCAATCTTTCCAAAGACATTTGAAGACATAAGAGATGAAACATCTGTTGTTTTTCGTCAGTCTGCTTTAGCCGCTGCGTCTGAGGCCAACGATCATATGAAATGAAGCTTTAATTCAATTAAATCGTCATCATCATCATCATCATCATCATCATCATCATCATCATCATCATCATCATCATCATCATCATCATCATCATCATCATCATCATCATCATCATCATCATCATCATCATCATCATCATCATCATCATCATCATCATCATCATCATCAAAGACTGACTATTTGTTAATAATCACCATGGCAACCCGAATTTTAAAGTAAAATCCTTCAATTGAGGGACAGTCAAATTAAGAAGGCGCTCAACATGGACAAACTCAAATAGAACGACCCACAGAAGGTCACTTCACTAATATTTCTGTTCTCCTTCTTAGTCTGCTACTTCTTCTTAAGTTCTCTGCTCGGAAGCAGGTCCTGGGTCTTTAATCCTTTGTATCCGTCTTTAGTCAGCATCTAGCGCAGTAGGCCTAGTGATGTACGTGGTCATCCTCTGGTTATCTTTCCTCCCATACTGTATGTCCCATCAGTATTGTTCTGAATAATAAGTCTCTTTTTGAATATGCACAATCCAGTTCTTTTGCCTATGCTTTATTGTTTGTATTATTGTATTTTCCTCCTTTACAATATCTAGGACCTCTCTATTTGATATATGCTGTGTCCAACTGATTATTTCCATTCGTCTCCAACTCTCCATAGCCACGTTTTAAACGCCTCTAGTTTTCTGATGTCGTCTTTTTCATTGTCCAAGTATCTGAACAATATAATACGGTTAATACCACACTCCATATCAGTGTTTTACTTCAGATATCAAGGACAGAAAAATTTATGGAGACAGCAACATAAGATTCTGAGGTTCCTAAATGAAACCACTTCATTTAATCTCAAGAAACGAAACAAATCCAAATCACAAAGTTAAAGGAAACTACACCTCGACATAACCACAATACTTCTGTGTCACAACTCACAAAAAACCTCAAAACAGACCACGACAATAAGTGAAAGACCAGTACGTGTCTAATCAATCAAAGAAACAAACGGCAACTGCTAATTGTCTTTCAGTTGCTCAAAAATAAATCAATACTCTACGATTACATGTTCAAAACTGCTGGAGTATAAGTGCCTGCAATAAGCTGTTAGCACTGCAGATTACATGCTAAAAAATGCTTCCATATGCAAAAAAATCAGACGCTGGTTTCAACCGGCCGTGACTTGGACGGAGAATTTCTGGTCCACGGAATTTTAACGCCGCTGCTGTAAGTGCACGTTTGCTCCTGGATGTCACACGAATAGCCGTTGGGACAACAGTGGAGGTAATCAGAGCAGCAATCTGCCTACAATCGTCACAAAACACATCTTACATCACTGTCTTCTGAGAATGCTCAAATGCTGACATGATATCGTGCATCAGGTCAAAATTAGCATTCACTTCCATATTTTATACCCCCCTATTGGTCCCTGCTGTAGAAAAATAATTTAATCGCAGGAAGGGTTTTACACAATAAACTGCAAAACGCACAATGCACTCAGCCTAGCACAGGTCTATGAACCAGGAGGAGGGACAAAGGCAGGACTGAAGGGTTTGTATAATCACCTAGAAGGGAATGAAAGGTCTTCCAACCCAATGCCAAATGCAAGAGACATTACAAATGTGTGTTAAAAGTTGACATCAAAGAATTTTAATATGCGGAAATGATGCAGTGACATTATGACAATTAAACTTAGCATGAATAACTGTACAAGAAAACCCAAAATCCTCGCTTTGATAGAGAAAACATTCAAAATTCAACAAGCCCTAATAAACTGCATACAAACCTGAGGCAGCGGACAACATCTATATAGGGTTGGTGACATTAAGCAACAAGTTTCCACAACAGAACACGAGCTTCCGTCTGGACAGGCGATGCTTTCCCTCTGCCCCTCCTCCTTTGCCTTCTCTCTGATTTCCTGAAAGAGAGCATAAAGCAAAAATTAGTCTTCTGTAATGCAGTCTAAATCACAGCAACTGTAACTGAAGTAATTATTTAACTGCTATCGTTTATGACAAATACAGAAAATGCAAATGCTGAACGTAGCAATTATCACAACAGTTAAAATGATAACAACTAAATGTTGCTCTTAGATCACCATACAGACAATGCAATCGACTTAAACGTAAAAGCTTAAAGAAGGATTTCTGTCAGTGAAGAAATTTAAAACCAAGCTAACAACATCCCTCACACAACGGAAGCGTAAAATTATGGGCACTGTCAAATTGTACTTTAAAAAGCTGTTATTGCCAAGTATTAAAGTACCAGTACTAAGTACTAAAGTATTGAAGTCTTCATGTTATCAGTCAAACTAAGTCCTGCCCCAACACATCCAATGCCAAATGAAGAAATTACTCTTGTTTATAGGCAACGGAGGCCATACTTTGAGCCATTCTGTTCTATAGATATTAAAAGCAATTATCGAAACAAACCAGGCCGTCAATCTGATTTGCTTTTGTCTTCAGCAACCAGCGGCTTCTATCCCCCCCTTGAAGCCGGGCTCAATTCCCCCCCAAAAAGTACAATTTCCCCTCCCAAAATTACAAATTCCCACTGCTAATTTGCTCCCCTGTAGACTTTTGTATTATTTTCAGCTTTTTATCCTTTGTATTAGGCATAGCTATCATGTACCATTGATTAGGACCAGTAGCGTCAGTTCACACTTTTCTTGAGGGGCAAGATAATTTTTTGGCAAATTTTTTGTAAATTTTGGCAAATCTTAGGCATTTTTTGCAAATTTTTTGCATAATTTTTGAAAATGTTGGGCAATTTTGGCAAATTTTAGGGCCAATATTGGCAAATAAGCAATTTTTTTGATATTTTTTGATATTTTTTGGCAATTTTTTGCATTTTTTGCACATTAATACATTATAAATTAGTTTGTTCATTTCCTTTGGGGGGCCACGGCCCCCTCCCTCAAAATGACGCCACTGATTACGTCACGATCGGTGTTATTTTGATTCAATATCAGTGTCAGTTCAGTTAAGATTAGTAGCATCGTTTAGCTTATTAATAGTTTATATAACGGTGTTGAAAGCAAAATATTTCCCCCCCCATTTTTTTCCGGGCGCACACTGAGCCCGCCTTAAATAGGGATAGACGCCCCTGTCAGCAACCACGATGTAGATTCTCCGTTTCCTTTCGCACATCTTTGCTGAGCCAAATCTAATGCTATTTGGATTTGGCGCGCCATCGACTGATGCCCTGGGCATTATGATAGTGGCGCTATAGCAGTTGATTGATTGATTGAATTGACAAAATCCATATGATGCGCTCCTCAAAGCTGTGGCTGAACATACATCTGTCAGCCGCAATACTTAGCAAGGCTAAAGGGGTTCGATGGGACACTGCAGCACAAAATTAGCCGAGTTCCTCTAACTACTGAAATCCTGCGGAATAGTTTCTGCAATTTCTGAAGGAATATCACTGAAGTGAAAGCTCAAATGTACACGATAACACAAGAACTGTCACTGCTTCTCTGATGTTGTCTAATTAAGAAAGGCAAGCAAACTGAATCATTGAAAGCTGCTGCATCTAGAGTCATGCCAGAGATGATTCAATATCATGCATTACATTTAAGTTGACTGGCAACAAGGAATCAGTGAAAAATTATAAACAAGATCCCAGATTTTACAAATACTTGTAATTTAGAAATGAGTTAAGGCATACAAAAATACTACAATCAGCAAATCACACGAGCTTATCAAAATCCAGTCAGCTGCAACTTATATTATGAGCTGTTTACTGTTTTTTTTTACTAAAAGACCACCTATGAGCAATGTTCCCTCTAACGATTGCTGGCTCGTGTGCAAAATCAAAATCTCGTGAGCCGAGTTTTACAACAAAAATGTGCAAAATTTTGAAACCCACGCAAAATAGCGTTAGAAAGTAACGACGTCGACGTCGACCCAAACCTCATTAAATACTGTTAAGTTTAGATTTCATATTTTACATTCACTAGTTATAAAATCTAATTTATTCTTAAGCGTTAGAAATATTCTAATTTACTTTTCGTCTTCTTTTGTCTGTTTTAATTGTAAAAGCATTGTCAAAGTTGTAAACCTAGCTTTATTAAAACTGGAGGTGGGATACCATAGGGAAATGGCCAGTTGGCCACCACCGTCTGACTGCGCAATAGGGTCTAATAGGCCTATACAAGTATACATTATAACATATAAGCCTAGGCCTCAATACAGTGCAGTAACAGTAGCGTCTTTGCACGTTAGCCTAATCAAAATGATACGAAATTAGCTGAAATTACATAAGTAAGTCGGTTTTCTAATTTTGAAGTGCAAACGTAGGCTAATGGATGTCTGCTTAATTCTAGCGCTTCGAAAACATGCCTTCGTGTCAGATGGTTAAAATTGAATAAGAATTTTAAATAATTGCTTTTATTCATTATATTTCAGCTACTGTCGCTTAATAAGTTAGCTTTTATATCGTGCGCGATTCTACTGTAATTTCATTGCGCCTCTAGGTCGCGATACTTTCCATTGCAACGATGATGATGACGATGACGATGATGACGATGAGAATTGTATGCTAAATTTCGTGTCTCGGAACTTCTCATTAAAGCAAATCGTCCATTTCCTGTCGCTATTGTTCGTCTTGCCGCTCAGTTAAGAGCATTGAAAACAAAAGTTTAAAAATATTTTTGAATAAATGAGAAAACAAGATTACTTGCTCATAGATTATTCAATGTTTTCCTATTTACTATTCAACAATACGTCAACATTGCAGCATCAAACGCTCGTTGTTATTGTCCGTTTAAAGACGTTTAATTGTCTTTAAGTACAGTAAACCAATCTGATTTACCAACTTACACCAGCGTGTCGTTGATTAAGTTAGTAACGGTGGGCACAGTTGTGCAACCGGTGCATATCCATTCAGACTGCGCTGTCGTGGGCGCCCACAGAAATTTTTCCAGGAGGGGGCAAAACACATCTTAACACAATGTTCACGGTTAATATTTTAGCAAGGTTTTCAAATTTCAATGGGAAATATTGACATTTTTATTTTCCAGAAGGGGGCAATTGCCCCCTCTTGCCCCAATGTGCGGGCGCCCATGTGCACTGTTGATGTTGAGTCAACCATACGGTTCAGTATTAAGGAGTACCTTAAACTGGTTCACCGACATTTGCGCGACCGTCATTTGCGCCCCGACATTTGCGCAACCGACATTTGCGCGACGATAAATGCGCGAACGTAAAATCGACATTTGCGCGCCGACATTAGCGCGTATTTCGAGGAAGCACGAATTGCGCTATACTTACTAAACCACGGATGACTTTTAATTTTAAAAAATTAAAGGTCAAGCATTAAAAGCACTTCATCATCATCATCATCATCATCATCATCATCATCATCATCATCATCATCATCATCATCATCATCATCATCATCATCATCATCATCATCATCATTAGAATGCTCCAATCGGGAGGGTAGCTGTTTCCACGAACTGGTGCCAATTGTCTCTGTTTTGAGCAAGTTTCCATCCCGAGAATAAGCCGGAGTTCTGCGATGTTAGCTCAGTCTCAATATATTTAACTCAAGTAAGTTTGGGTCGTCCCACTGGGCGCTTCCAGGCCTTGGGTCTCCCCTGTATAATGGTCCGAAGGGCATGTGCATGGTCTTGAGATGGATTAGCTCGAGCAACATGGCCGAAGAGTTTCAGACGACGATTCCGGATCCTCGGCGTTATATGACTCTCCCCAGCGCGTCATTAGACCATTTCGTTCGTGGTGTGTGACAGGTAAGAGATCTTCAGAATGTGCCAGAGGCATCATAGATGGAACGCCTCCAACTGTCTGGATAACGCACGGATGACTTTTAATTTATAAATTAAAAGTCATCCGTGCTTTAGTAACTATAGTCTTAATCATAGCCCAAAATCAAACCTTAACTCTAACCCTAACCCTAACCCCAATTATATCAACTAATATCGCGCAAATGTCGGCGCGCAAATGTCGTTCGCGCATTTGACGGGTCACCCCTGAAACTATATTTCAGTTATGTAATGATAATTAATAAAACCAGTTGCAAGTTTCAAGTTAGGTATTCGAAAATTTCACTCAGTTGTATACATGTGCGTGAAGATACAACCCGTAACAACCGGCATTGAAGTTTCGACAGAAACCCCATCAACCAACTCCACTTGAGTTGAAATGAATACTTTCATGATTTCCGCCTATGATAACGCGATAACATCACCTCACGCTAAGAAACAGAGCGAAAAGACCTTAGTTATCTACAGTATAATTGACGAAAGTGTTAGAACTGCGCTTAAAGTTACCGTATATTCTGCGATGACGCTGCTTGATAATAGCTTGCATTATCTTTTATTTTAATAGTCAATAACTCAATTTTTTCCATATTGCCTTCCCCTGCACTAGGGCAAAAATCTCTGTGCGCTACGAGTTAGAAATCTGTGTGCCAGCGCACGGTAGCGCAGCTTAGAGGGAACATTGCCTATGAGTGGACTTTAAGCACTATCAACCGATACCCTACTTCATAAGTATTAGCAGTACCGGCATTTGTTAAAAACAAAAGTAATCATTAATTATCTAAGAAATAGAGTGCTATTTTAAAAATTGCTGAGTAACTTACATTTCGATATGGGCAGCAACCATACGTTCCATCTGAAAGCTGACAACATGTTGCGCCATCAGGACAACTTTCTTTCCCGTCAGGACAAATTTTGTTATCTCTTTCTTCAAAAAACGGAGTTTTTGCCTCAATGGAAACACTTACCAAAAGCAGAGACAAAAACAGACTGAGACGTCTCATCTACAACAAACCAATAGCCAGAGCCAATGAAACAACAGTTTCAGTTTCTATAGCACAACATTAAAGCAAGGCACAAATCACAAGCCACTGCCTGGATCACTGGCCGTTAAACAAGTCTTGAAGTCACAAATGAAGAAAATAATTACCACTTCATTCTGTTCTAAAGCATACATATCCTCAAATATTATGATCAAATCTCAGTCACAGACTGTTCACAGTTTCTGTTTTGGTGTAATTTCTGATGCAAGTCCATGCAATTTATTTATTCACCGAATTACACAAAATTGCAGAGTCATCCGTGAATTTATGAATTTGAACCTTTCTTTTTAGATCAACTAAAACACTAATCCCAATGCCCACTTTCAAAGTTCCCTGTCACCAGCTGATTGACTATACAACAATTATTTACACATTGGTAGCATAGCAAAATCCAATGTGCAAAACCAACAAATGATCAAGAACTCTTGCTACAGCAATTAATAGAACCTTCAGGCATGATGAAGTTATGCCTGTTCCAAAATATTTACACCTGATGTTTGTTGAGAAAATAAAACTTTGTAGACTGGATGTACCTAGAACTAGAACTGAAAGTGGTAAGAGGTCGTTTTATTGAGCAAGTCCACAAAAATCTGCAACTCTGCCTCTGTCATTTAGAGCCTCCAATGAAGAGACTGCTTTAAAATCTAGACTTAAAATGCACTAAGAAAAGCGCTGAAGAAAATGTATAACACGCCTATAGAAATTAGGTTGTTTATTTCTTCCCCTGGCCTATTTCTCGGGCATTCTCCTGATGTAAAATGGATTTGACACAGTAACAGCAATTGATACCTTCGTATATCAAAACTGGTGCCGTGGTCATCATCGCCGTCGTCGCCACCATAATTACACGGTATTAGAAATAAAACGATGACTTCCGGTAGCGCCATTTTGGCAGCTGGCACGTATCTGCCCGTGCTTCGGAATGTTGCCGTTCTTGGCGGATTTACCGACGTCTTGCGCTTATTTCTTTGCGCTAATCGCGTGGATCGTCGTTTAGCTGTCGTTTTCGAAGCGGCCGGCCATGGTCTTTGTGTCTTTGCGCCGAACGTTCGGATTTATGTCGCCCGTGTCGGCGTGGTTGGACCGCCGCCATTTTGAGCCACCAGCCACTCGACGGAGCCTACAGGCCATAAAGGGCAAAGACTGTTCCGGTTCGTGCGCGGAATTCCATCATTAGTCGGTTCCGTCAAGTTCGGCGATGGATTACTGTCTCGCAGATGACCGCCCTCAAGGATTCGCCGCCTGATTTTCGCCACGCGGAGAATTTTTCCCAGCATCCATGCGGACCTTCAACATCCTTTCTGCGTTTTCGCGGACTCTTTGACGGAACGTCTTCTTGCGGAAGACCGCCTTCTGAAGGGCTCACTGCCCGATTACAACACGGCAGCGAACTCTTTTGTGCCATCTGAGCGGACTTTCACTCAAGGACAAACATCTTCCGTTCCATGTCGATTTGTCAGCGTTGTTGACAGCGCCTTTGACTTTGGCCTTCGCCATGCTACGGCGCTGTAGAAGTTGTCCAGAACCATAACCAAAATGACGACATCACAGAACATAACGATATTAATAATAATTCCTAAGATTCTCAGTTCCATTCGACTGCTCTGTTGCTTAAAGAGTAAAGGACAACGACGACCATCGTCACTCACTATCGTTGTTGTTGTCGTCAACGTTGCTGTTGCTTTCGAGGCGTTTGATCGGATGATAACAACAGCGACTGCCTTTATTTAGAGTGCAACGTTCGGTTTAAACCGGTCATTAGAAGGGTAAGGGTTAGGGTTAGGGGCTGTCCATTAATTATGTCAACAATTTTTGGGCAATTTTTGACTCCTCCTCTTGTCAACAACTGTCAACTTGCACTTAACCCCCCCCCCATAATTACGTCAACAACTCTTGACCCCTCCAAGATCAATGACAGGTCCCAATAACAAGGTTATTATTTTTGTGGTGATGATCATTTTTTCCATTTTTCCTCATCGAGTGTCAAAATGTGGTTGTGATTACCTTTTTTCTAATGCTTTTTTCCATTGTAATAAGTAGTATTCTATGAAATTTCCTATTTTTTGATTATTTAAAAAAAGTGAATTGTTGACGTCAACTTCTCTTGACCCCCTCCCCCTGTCAAACTTTTCCAAACCCTCCTAAATTGTTGACGTAATTAATGGACAGCCCCTTAGGGTTAGGACATTTCTTCTTGTTTTAAATTGTTTTGAAATTGGCATTGCCAGCTGACTTATCCTTAGCGAAAGATTGCTAGATTAGTTTTGTTACTGCTGCATATAGGACCAGTTAATTAGCAAAGACTCTGAAGATTATATTGTTGAATGACCGCTCTTATAGAAAGTGATGACTATTTTAATTAAGATTAAAAAGGAGCTTTATAAGAAGTCGAGTTTGTAAGTTAGAGTATGTAAGCATGTCGCTACTAAATAAGTTTACCCCTAGACAAACAAGCGAGTGCATTAAATATAGCTAGTGGGCGGCCGTTACAATACAGTTTGCATTTTACTTGTACGCACAATTAGGACAGATTATAATTATCATACCTATGGACTAAGGCACGTGATAGGTTGATAGCCCATAATAAGCTACTAGCAGTCTAGCCCCCTGAAGTCCTGGACCTACACCGCTCCATGAGCAAACAAATAATTAAGCTAAACACCACTTTCTATAACAGCGGTTATTCAACACTAATTATAATATACAGAGTATTTGCTAAATGGTCCTATGCAGAAGTGGCAAAACTAATCTAGCAATCTTTCGCTAAGGACAACAAGTCAGCTGACAATGCCAATTTCAAAACAGTTTAAAACAAGAAGAAATGTCCTGCGATTCAAACGTGACTCGATCTGTTGAATCGCCAACAAAGAGCATCCGAAACTATAATGTTCGGAATTCTCGAACATTTAAATTAACTCTTAAAAAATCATGCCGAAACGGCGAGAAGAACGGACGGCAGCGTTTCTTCCGACAGCACGTCTTCTAGCGGCGCTCCGTCCCAACTCTTCTTATCGAACGTTGGCAGTTCGGATTTCAACCGTCGACGCTAAACGCATCCTGGCCAATGGGCGATCGCCACGACAGGAACTCTCCGAACGACGCCATACTATTGGCTGATACAAATAAACAACAAGCACACACAATCACCTTACTATGCAAATACCATAGATTTATTATAATAGGCCTACACTAGATGCCGTCTATCTGTAGAAAAGTCAGATCAAAGTTGAAGCCAGTTTGCATCGAGTGTGTGTCAAGAATTGTTTACCCCGCAGATATCTTGAAGACCCCATACTCATTTAGCGCTATCGTAATGAATTTAGCATCATTCGATATCTAATTATGTAGACTTATAAACATTGAACAACGATGAATGAAGAAACAAAAGAATAATCGTGTAATCTAATCGTCAATGTATATAGCACCGCTTTAATTTAATTTATTTTATTTTATTAGCTAGTTTAGACAATAAACATGCAACAAAACCACAATACAAAGACACTAATATTAGCCAAGTATAATCAACATAAACATAGTTGACAGAAACTTTCTCATTTATATAAGCATAAAGCAACTTAAGTGTTACACTTTATCTTTCATGGGCTCTAAATTAAAAAAGCATATGAAGAAACTGCTGTACATGCTTAGAAAAGATAAATAAAATCAGAGCAGCAAAGGTCATATGGAGCAGGAGGGGTTCTACTTTACTCTACTACTACCACTAGTCCCCAAGCGAAGCCTATAAAAATTGTCTTCAAATGATCAGCGTATGATTGCAACGATAATCAGTGTTTATTATAGGCCTGATTTTTTTTGGGGGGGGGAATCCCCCACCAAAGTTTTAAAATCCCCCCCCAAATTTGTATATGTTGGCTTGGGGATGTAAGTCCCCTCCAGCGTGGAGAGACAAATCTTGTCCCCCCAAACATTTCAAACTCCCCCAATGTCAAGGTGGCTAGAATAAACACTGAACGATAATAATAAGTATGTTAGCATATATTTAGAATAATAGCTGGATTGGATTTTAAGTGGTTTTCTATGGGGTTTCCTGTGTTGAAAGCCACTGAAGTTCAGGTTCAGAATTTTTCAGACACATTCAAAGGCGAGACACAAGAACCAGCCTTCCGGTCCTGACTGTGGACCGCAGTTTGAGCGCCTCTGTAATAAAGGATTCACGCTGCATTCTTATTATAGAAAGGCCCAGCGTCGGATCTTGAATGTTAGATGTTTCGACTTTGTACGCAATAACGAGATTTATTCACGATCCGGCCAGGAGACTATGCAATCACAAATCCGTCGTCGGCGTCTTGGTCTCTTCGGACATGTAGCACGACTCCGATCGAAATACCTGCCTCTGCTGCCCTCCGCCTGACTGCATCCGTCCGAGATGGTGTCACAGATGCCCTTGATTGGCACCGACCTCGAGGAAGACCACCAACCACTTGGCTTCATCAAATCTGTGATGACCAGTGTTTATTCTAGGCCTTCTTAGGGGGGGGGATTTCACCCCCAAAGTTTGAAAATTCGCCCCCAATTTTTTTGGATGTTGGCTGAGGGAATGGAAATCCCCCCCCCAAATGTGTGGAAACTCAAACCTTGCCCCCCCAAACATTTCAAAATCCCCCCCAATGTCAAGGGGGCTAGAATAAACACTGGTGATGACTGTGGATTAACAGCCAGCGAAGCACTCCAGTGTGCTCAGGACAGAATTGTATAGAGAGCAATCGCAACGGCCATTCCGGCAATGCGTGACTGATGACGATGATGATGATGATGATGATGATGATGCATTCTTTAAGGCGGCAAATTGTTTCATTCCATCCAAACATGCGAAAGTTGTCGACAGCGCCTTTGAATTTGTCCTTCGTCCTGATGCGACGTTAGGCCTATAGGCTACAGTGTTTTTATTGATCGATGTTTTGTTCTATTGATTTCAGGAGATGATCTTAGTGGTAAACATCATCTTCCGTTCCTCGTTGGCAAGCGTATGTGTCTGAAGTTTTCCTCTTAAGGACCGCTTCTCAAGGACTTAGCACAGGACTTCTTCACGGCAGCAAGGTTCTTTCCATCATCAGAGTGGATTTTTAACATATCGCCACCTTCTGACCCTCATTGATGTCAGCGTTGTCAATGCGCTTTTGATTTTGGATTTTAAAATATCCTTACAGTGCTATACAAATTGTCCTGGAGTAATAATAATAATAATAATAATAATAATAATAATAATAATAATGCTATAATTGTAGCATCAGCGGCTTCACGACAAATGGGCCTATCATCACGAATTTTGTTTGCTGCAATGTTGAGCAACTCATTTTGAATTTCATGGCTCGTGCACTTGTCAGTCGAAGGCATAATTTGGCACAGGTTCCGTTTTCAAACTCCAGATCAACAGACGATAGTAGAGATAAAAGCTCAAGGAACTTGATGATGTCAAGATGTTTACACATACTGTCTGTTTCTATTGATGTTGATATACTTTACTTATAGATACCTATCAACGGAACTGTGTTCTCTTTTGATATCTACTTAACCAATGTTAGGCCCTATAACAGTTTCAATGATCATAATGACTTATATCATTGGACTAATTCTCTTTGCTCTATTTTCTATGCCCTTATGAATGCTTAATGTGAGAAATTGATGTACTTAGGCTATGTATGTAACTGGCATGGTGTTTCGTCAGAAATAAACATTATTATTATTATTATTATTATTATTATTATTATTATTATTATTATTATTATTATTATTATTATTATTATTATTATTATTATTATTATTATTATTATCATCATCATCATAATCATCATCATCGTCATCGTCATCGTCATCGTCATCATCATCATCATCATCATCATCATCATCATCATCATCATCATCATCATCATCATCATCATCATCATTATTATTATTATTATTTTTATTATTATTATTAAGTTGCCTCTATCCCACGATGCATGAGATTCATCATCATCTACCCATGCCTTGTCAGAAACAGTGTTGCATCGAAAATTCGCTTAAGATACGCTCGGTTTTATCTATCTAAACTTTATTGGCTGTAAACTGTTGAGCTAAGACAGATGCACTAAGCAAACTTCAGTATTGCGATATTTGCTCACACATTATCATTGCATGCTTTGACAGAAAGCTGTCTTTTTCCAGTTCCGGAAACATCTTTCAGTGAGTATATTTTCCGCATATGCATATTATGTAGATTGTGGACGAATAAGGCTGCAATAATTGTGAACATTATGCTGCATCTCTGTCTACAGAATACTCAAGCCAAGTGTGTTTTAAATCACATGTTTGCACGACGCAATTAATATGCATTGCTTGGAAAATACAGTTTATTGACTATCTAGTTGCTACCCATAGCAGTACAGCACCATAGCGAATTAATGACACCACGAAATCATTACCATTAGGTCGTAAAATTATTGGTATTATATGTTTGCCGATCACGCAAGGCTGCATTAACTGCACCAACATATCTTCTGAGCCTGGAACGCCATTTGGGCTTGAATTCATGGGGAGGTTAGCTTCAGGTTTGAACCCCCAAGCCCATGCCTAGCTACGTCTCTGATCACCTGCCAGTGTTACAAGAGCAAATCCCATTGTTTAATTCAAACGGAATCTAGACTCATTTGCTTCACATCTCATTCAAGCAGTGCTTTTTGTGCCGGAACGAGGCGGAACGGCGTTCCGGAAAATCGGAAGACTTGTATTTAAAAAATAGCTGTGGCGTCTAAAAAAGGTCATCATCCGGAAAATGAAGTGTTTTATAGGGATTTGAAAACTTATGTGACGACTGAAAAAAGTCATAACCGAAATTTGGGGGCGCAAAATATAAATCTTGCCTCGTTCCGGAAAAAATTTTTTTATACAAAAAAGCCCTGCATTCAATGACGTTCCTTAAGTGCCTTTGACTTTGGACCACGGCAGAGGAAAATTTAGCTTGACTATAATAGCAGCTTTGGACTTTGGAGGCAAATGAGGCACTGTGTTGAAAACCCACTACATTGTAATATGTTTGTTGCAACACATTTTAAATTCATCAACATCTGTTCATATGAGTACTATGCAATAGATATCTTGTTACTGGGAAACAAAATCTAAAATGAGTTTTTATTCTGTGTTATTTTTTTCTGCCAATGATCATCCAGCTATGGTTAATTTTATAATAATTTATAGCAGTGGCGTCATTTCACACTTTTCTTGGGAGGGGGGGGGGAGACATTTTTTAAAATTTTTCTTTGAAATTTGTTTTAATTTTTCAATTTTTTTCAATTTTCAATTTTTTGACTTGACGAGTTTCCCAAAGAGTTGACGACCTATTTTTGCTTGTCAGCACTTTTTACGATTAGTTACTCTTCAGGTTACTCGACATCAAGCACTTTTAGGGCTCTGGGGGCTGCTGACCTTTTTTTGCCCCCCCCCCAAACGCAAATGGCGTCCCTGTTTTTGTTTCTTGTTGCACATTAATACATTGTAAATTAATATTTTCATTTCCTTAGGGGGGGCACGGCCCCCCCAGCAGCCCAAATGACGCCTCTGATTTATAGTAATAATAATAATTATTATTATAGTAACGATTAATTTATATTTAAGAGTTAACTGTTGAGAAATTAACGATTAATTAACACTAAATTTGCATATATTGGAAAAGTTTAAAGTTAGGGGCTGTCCATTAATTACGTCAACAATTTGGGGGGGGGGGTTGAAAAGTTTGAAAGTTGTTGACAGGGGTCAAGAGAATTTGATGTCAACAATCACTTTTTACAAATAATCAAAAAATATGAAATTTCATGGAATACTACTTATTACAAAGTTTAATGCAATGTTGTTTAGATTCAGTGCTAGCTTTGATATATATATATATATATATATATATATATATATATATGAATAATTTCATATCCTTTATTGAAGTGGGTTTATTATTTGGGTTTCAACTGTTTCTTTAATAATTAAACAGAGTTGTCAATTATTGACATTTAGTTATTTCTTTTAGAATTTAAATAACTGTTTGATAGCCATCATCAAGCACCGATCATTGTCTTAGTGAACTTGTCTAAGCATTCATACCAAGAAAACATGTTTTCTACACCCTGGAAATGTTGGAATCTGAGAGTGCAGTGAATTTACTGTCAACACAAGACCCAGAAAGCCAAGAGGCAATGATGTAAACTTGGATGAAAAAAATGAGGCCCCAACCAATATACCTTCCCCATCACTATGCTAGCCTGTCAAAAAGTGGGGACTGGAGCCTAGAGGCTTAATAGAAGTTTATGCCCATCATGCCCATGCCAGGAGTACACCAAAAACACATAAAAAGGCAATGCTCTGGAGAATATAAAACTGATTTCATTATTGTCAACTGAATACTAAATCACAAAATTTCATGTTATGCAACAGAAACCAGCAAACTTAGATAAACTTAGTCGATGAAAAAAATACAAAATACAAATGAAAATGTCCACTGTTCAATGTAACTTCATTTCATAACTTCAACTTTATTCTCCTCTGGAATCTGCTCGGCTGTCTAATTTAAACAATATATTCACATAAGTATTTTGCAGTAGAGATCTAAATGAGTTTTTTTTTCTATGTTATTTTTTCTACCAATGATCATCAGTGGCGTCGCCAGGAATTTTTGGTTGGGGGGGGGCAAAAGGGGTCTGGCATGTCAGATTCCTTACCCCCCCTTACCCACCCCCTTCACAAAAAACTTTTTCACCGGATTTGCGCGAATCTGGTAGGTGGTCTGGGGCAGGTTGGGGGGGCAGTTGCCCCCATTTGCCCCCCCATGGCGACGCTAATGATGATCATCCAATTATGGTAAATTAATAACAATAATAATAATAATAATAATAATAATAATAATAATAATAATAAGGGCTAGTAATGATTACATTAAATTTAAAAGTTAAACTTTTGAAGAATTAATGCTTAATTAACACTAGAGTTTTACATCTTGGAAACGGCAAAGTTACTGTCAAGACAGGACCCAAAACAACCAGTGAAACATCTTAAACAATGCAATGCTCAGAAGAATATAAAATTGACCTAAACACAAAAAAACAATTCACAAAATTTAATGTAAAGGAATAGAAACCATGAAAATTAGAGAAATAAATTTAGTCAATGAAAAACTACAAAAAATTCTGACAAATATAATCATATATAATATAAAAGAAAACATTGAAAAACCTGAAATTCCATTTTAATAGCAGTTAGAATTCTTATTTTCACTTTAATTGAATTTGAAATCAGCAAAGAAATCTTCACAAAACAAAATCAATTAAATAAAATCAAAAGAACATTCAACATATTAATTA
This sequence comes from Metaphire vulgaris, assembly GCA_018105865.1. Classification (NCBI taxonomy): domain Eukaryota; kingdom Metazoa; phylum Annelida; class Clitellata; order Crassiclitellata; family Megascolecidae; genus Metaphire; species Metaphire vulgaris. The sequence continues at coordinate 20,010,147 of CM030835.1, forward strand.
ATCATTTCAATACGTCCAAACCATCTCCAACTGTTCCCTTTTACTTCATCTGCATTAGACTCTATTCCAAGCTTATTGCTCAGTTCTCTGATGGCAAATCCTTCCGGACATTTTCATCAGAAACTATTCTGTGACAATCAGAAGGAAAAAATCAAATCTTTAGGTAAAGCATTATCACCAAAGTGAAGAGAACAATGTGTTAGAAAATGAGTTTCTTCTACAAAAAGTTCATCACAAAATCCACATCCAAATGGTTTAAGAGTAAAGTGAGGTTTCTTCTCTTGTTTATTCCTAATCGTACCAACAGATTTTTCTCCAACATCAATGTATTTAAGATGCTTCAAGCCACAAAATTCATAAGATGATTTCTCAGACATTTTGTGGTGATTATCACATTGTAGATTTTGTCCAGTGTGTATTTTGTGATGCTTCGCCACATCCTGTCTTTGACTGAATGCTTTGCTACAAAAATCACATTTGTAAGGTTTCTTTCCACCGTGACGTCTTTCATGAACCCTAAGATTACCTAAATGACTGAATGCCTTCTTGCATATTTTGCAAACATAGGGCTTCTCCCCGGTATGAATTCTTTCATGACGTTCAAGACCATCTTTTCTATTGAATGCCTTACTGCATATTTTACAAATATATGGTTTTTCTCCGGAATGAATTTTTCCATGATTCTTAAGATGGCTTAAATTACTGAATGCCTTTGAACATATTTTACAAATATATGGCTTTTCTCCAGAATGAATTCTTTCATGGTTTTTAAGATTCTGTAAATCACTGAACGTTTTCTCACATATTTTGCAAGCATATGGCTTCATTCCAGTATGAATTCTTTCATGACGTTTAAGATCACCCTTTTGATTGAATGCCTTGCTGCATATTTTACATATATATGGCTTTTCTCCAGAATGAATTCTTTCATGAGCATCAAGATGGTGTAAAAGACTGAATGTTTTTCCACATATTTTGCAAGCATATGGCTTCCTTCCAATATGAATTCTTTCATGACGTTTAAGATTATCTTTATAATTGAATGCCTTGCTGCATATTTTACATATATATGGCTTTTCTCCAGAATGAATTCTTTCGTGCGCCTTAAGACGGCCTATCTGGTTGAAAGCCCTTGAGCATATTTTGCAAACATATGGCATATCCCCTGAATGAAGTCTTTCATGAGCTTTAAGACTGGTTGAATGACTGAATGTTTTCTCACATATCTTACAAGCATATGGTTTCTCACCAGTATGAATTCTTTCGTGATCTTTAAGCTGATCTTTTCGATAGAATGCCTTGGTACATATTTGACATACATATGGTTTCTCTCTGGTATGAATTCTTCCATGAACTGTAAGTTTACTTATGCAAGTGAATGTCTTGCCATATATATTACAGTAATGCAATCTTTCCATTCTCTGCAAAGTTGCTGAACAGTTGTATAGATTTCAATAAAATTTTCAATAAGACAAAGTTTTCATTCACAAGATTTCTTTAAGGAAATTGTCTGCTTGAAAAACATCTTCTTTCAAGAATGCTTCCTGCAAATGCAAATATGGAAAAACATAAGACATTTTGATATGCTTTAAGAGAGAAGAGGAATATTGATATTACGATAATCAATCTAACTGTAAACAATTCGATATGGAATCAAATTGTAATCACTTCTTTAGTTGAATTTAAGCATATATTGTGTAATGTACTGTAACATAATATTTTTTAGCACCTCTTCTGCAGAATCACTCACAAGCAATTCCGCTGTGATTACCGCTACCAATAAAGAGCAAAGTTTTAAGCTGTTTCAAAAAGATGGCCATGGAATCATCAGCTGCTAAATTATGTATTCTGGGGTGGAGAATTCCAGGGGGCAAACTGATTCAAAACCTTGTTTAAGGAATAAAAGGTTTAGTCGAAAACAGATTGGTGAAGTTTAAAATGGCAAAACTATAAACCTCAGCTACATGAATAATACCATAATCTGTTTTTTCAATCTGTTGCTGAGATTGTCACTTTTGAATTAATATCTGTCATTTCTGTGTTAAGATTAATATTATAGTTCTAAACGCCTCAATTAGAGCACACATGTTCCTTCCTCTGTTAATAAAAAATCGACAATGCAGTCATTTCTTCCCTATGTTAGATGACCATGTGACTTTTCCGCCCTAGGGTTAGGGGACGTGGTCATCTAATTCTATCTACTCTATATAGGATGTGTTTATCTCTGAGTTCTATGTCTGCAATAACTTCACTTTGTAGATGTTTCCTCAAACAGCTACTACTGACTAAACTAATCATTTTCTTTTTTGTTTTCTTTTCTGTTTTCTCTAGATTTCAATCCCCACAGTATTTGGATCATTCATCCTTAACCACAGATGTCAACTTTGTTGTCCTTACTACTTAATCAAAATATAAACAGCATTTTATAAATTCAACATGCACTTGTTCACAAAATTCAGTGCAGCAGCACTCTTATCACACAGGAAGACCACAGGAGCTGCCCACTATTTGGCACTGAGTGACAGGTTCACATCAGAACACTGAAGCTAAGCATGTTGAGAATGGTAAATTACGACAATGGAGAAAGAGCAGTGTTTCGGTAAAGAATTCATAAATGTAGACGTCAAGGAAGATTCAGAAGTTGAGAAATGTATAATAGGATCAGCTTGGAGAGCAAAAGGAAATATCATTATATCTTTAAAGTAACTGTTTGAAAAGGCCACATAACATATAAACAAAATGTGTACATTAGTTAGGTGTTTAGATAAATTCTGGCATATCTTTTGACAATAATTAATTTTAGAAGATGTTTATTTTTTCACAGTTTCGGAAACAGAGAATAACATATTGTAAACAAATATAGGAAAAAGAAAATGAAACTTAATTAAGCTTAAATACTAGGAAGTACTTTAGTGATTAGCAATTAAAAGTGAAAAAGATGATATTGCTTTCATGCTGAATAGACTCTAGTAATCAGTAAAACACAAGGATTACTCTGCCAGTGTAAATTCAATGTGCATATATAATTTAATACGTATGAAAGGTTTCATAAAGAATGCTAATTAAATGAAAAAATGAAATGAAAAAATGAATTTTCTGACTATCATATTGGAGTAATTACCTCATCAGACAGGTTTGTTCAGAAGGGATCTGAGATCTTCGTCGTCAAAACAGCTGCACACAATAATCAAAACATTTGCAAAAACGATTGGTCATGTTGGTCTGCACAATAATTTAATTGTAGAAATTCCAATTATACTGCACACATTAAATGCACGATCGCTAAAGAAATAACTGGGTTGGGTTGCATTACATTATTAGGCATTCTCGACAGGCAAATAAGTACTGCTACAAATAATAATGATGGCTGGATTTTAAGTGGCTCTGCGGAATTCCTTCTGTGTTGATTTATTTAAATTTAACTTAAAGTACTGCGTTTGTTCAGCAATACAGTAGGATACAATACGTGTCTAACAGATGAGATCATCAGTTAACCAAACATCAGACTATGCGTTCAGTTGCTAAGCAAAAACGGTTGGTCATGTTGGTCTGCACAATAATCTAATTGTAGAAATTACAATTATACTGCACACATTAAATGCACGATCGCTAGAGAAATAATTGGTACGCACGAGTACTTCAGTGCTGAAGTCTCAGAGACGTATTTTCAAAGTCAGTTAAGAGTCAACACTGCCTGAATTCATGTTTTAGGACGATCAAATCAAGAGCGTAGGACTATGGTAAATTCCTCTCATTTGCATTTGATGTAAACAGACCATGCGTCCAGTTGTTAAGCAGAAAGAACGTACTTCAATGCCGTAGTCTCAGATACGTATTTTCAAAAGTCAGTTACAAGTGAACACTGCCTGAATTCATGTTTTAAGACGATCAAAACAAGATCGTAGGACGATGGTAAATTCCTCTCATTTGCATTTGATGTAAACCGACCATGCACTCAGTTGTTAAGCAGTAAGAATCCAATTTCCATAATACGAGTCTTTGTGCTCAGAGAGTGGCTTGTTTAGTTATTTTAATAAGATGATGAATAACGCCAACTGTAAATGCCACGAATGCAGTCATTCTCCTTTGTCTGTTGCGAGCACGTGACTATAAACACGTGATCTCAATATCTTGCTTAAAAGTGGTAATTTCTCGTTGACGACTCCACAGCCTCTCAGTCACTTCTTCATAAGAGATTCGGAATTCTGCAGACGCTCCATTGGAAGAATTCAAGACTTATCGACGCTTCTATCGTTCAAGTAAGAATTCAACTGTCCCAATAAAGTCTAGGTGCTCAGAGAGTGGCTTCACATGCTGAAAAACATTTAATCATTAATTTATTTCATTACATTTAGCCTTTGTTTAAATTTCAGCCGAAATAATTATCGGTTGATTAATAAAACATAATTATTTTGGAGGTCTGAAAGTAAATTGTAAATATAATTTTATTTAAATTTTATTATGGATACTAGAAACGCACCCTGTGGATTTTAATTGTCAGGCATTTGTCAGTTGAAAATCTAATCCAATCTAATCTAATATTGGAATTCTATAGCGCCACGTTATAATGCATTGCAGCACCAGGCAATGACACACCAAATCATAGCCGCAATAGACCCGGTAAATCCAGGATATCAGGCCGGACAACCAAACGCCAGTTTGTGGGGAACAAGCCAGGTGAAAAACATGAGCTTGTTTTGTTCTAAGACAGGGACTGAGAAACGGGCCGTAGTTTGGCCATCCCTGTTCTAAGAGCTGGTAGTGAATTCGCAGTGCACACATGCTGAGGCGTGAGTTCCAAAGTTATTTGCAGCCACTAAGAAAGCACGCCTGCCGAGTATGAGAAAGTAAAAAATAATAATGCAGCTAAGGATGTAGTCGAGTATTTATTTGTATTCACATAGTTTTGAAAAGAGGTAACTGGGTTCTTTGTAATAAAGAGTTTATAGTACCACGAGGCAGATTGTAAAAGTGTACCCTTTCTTTAGTTGTAAACCAGTGGAGGCTTGCAATCGTAGGCGGTGTACTTACATTTTGGGTTTCAGAAACTTCTGTGGAGGTGAATTTTGAATTCGTTGGAGCAAAGTTGGATTTAGAGATGCAAAAAAGAAGGGAGCTGCAATAATAAAATCAAGGTGACTAACCTCTAAGACCAAGACACAGTTGCGTATAATCCTTGGGATCCGCTGGTACCAATATGACAATCAAGACCGACACCTTCCTTCAAGCTTGTCTCCCACCACTCCTGGATCCCATACGCAGACTCAGCCTGACACACTCTGGCATCAGGACATCACATGTTGCCATGGTCAAGCGAGTTAATTTGTAAAATTAGTAAAATTATAGTTCTAATGATCTGTAATATGAAATATTGTTTTATTTTCTCACGAAAACAGTTGGCGTTCGTACTAAGGTCTAAAGGACAACGATAACAATGACGTCCAAAGGCCAAAGGCTTATGCTGACGGTTAGCATATCAACTCTGATTCTTAGCTGCATTCTCCTCTTTCTTTCTCCTCCTCTTCCTCTTTCTCTTCCTCTGTCTGTCTGTCTGTCTCTCTCTCTCTCTCTTTCCATCTATGCTGCATTTCTTTTAATCCTTTCCTGACCTATGTAAGTCTCTAAACTTTTGATCAAGACGGCACTATTCAAGTTTCTACCCTGTTCGCCAGACTGTTTAGACAATTGCCAGTAAACATCCTCTCATAATGCGTGCATATTTTAGAAAGTTCTGATTACAGGTAAGCTGCTGTTTGTCTAAAACATGTCAAGATTCTTTTTCAAGAAATTTCTGAGTTTCCATTGAAGAAAACTTTTAAGCCAATTAATCTCGCGTCTAATTGAAAACATTCCCTGCCTCTCTGTCTGTCTGTCTGTCTGTCTGTCTGTCTGTCTGTGTCTCTCTCACTCTCTCAACGCACCAGAGCTCACATACGAACTTTAATATTACTAAAATTTTCTGCTGCTTGGGGCAGAGCCCCATACCCCGAATGCGAGCTCGAGATGCTCTCTTAACCCTGTCACCCCGCAAAGCCCCAAAAGCTTTTGCTACCGATGCCAGTCCCCATAAGGCCGCTTTTGGGTTTTCTGCGTCTTTTCCTCATCCCCGCACGGCCGGCTTTGATTTTCTTCATTGTATTAAATATTATTCTAATGTTATAAATTCATGGTATTAAATATTATGGCGATAGGGTTAAGTACCAAGTCGTGCACAATCTGTCTGTCTGTTATGATTAGGACGACCGCAAGCGCTGAATAATATATTATTGTTGCCATTTGTTAATGGTTGTGTAGCTCTCTATTGTCGTGTCGCTGTTGGTGCTGTCGATTGAAGAGGTGGAAGCCGGCTGCTGGGAGGACTGGAGCCGTTGTACTCCGAGGACCAGATGGCTGACCGGTATAGCGTGGAAGGAATGCAACAATCATTGCATCACAGACCTCGGTAAAAAAGGCGGAGTGTGTCGCGATTCACCGAGCCAGTGCAAGATACTCGGCTATAACAAGCAATGCAGGTGCTTCTAAGGACAGCGACGGGCTCTAAAGAGAGATTCGCCGTTCTGCGTCGACTTCTTACGAGCATTCTATCATTCTTTCGAACATTATTGTAATTATTATTATGAAAAACAAATTTTAACGATAAAACCTTTCTGATCCAAACAACTTCAAGTTTAATTTTGAATGCTTTCCAAAGTTCAAATTTACTTTAAACAAATAAAATTGCTTTGCTTCTCTGAATAAGCATGTATTCGATTATGTGAACAATATTAAATTTTTTGATTAAAACAAATTTAATTACTGTCATAACAAATGACACGACAATAGAGAGCTACACAACCATTATGTGATATGTGATATTTCTCAATGCAATCAATACTGCCCGCTAAGCTTTCAATCTACTGTAGACTGTAGTGCATATTGGAGCTGAACGTTTATTTACACCCATCTATCGTCACCAACGTGTCCGGTTGTTACAGATCACACAATTTTTAGTAACCCACTGGTTAATAATAATCCAAAGATTGTAATTTATTAGAAAAATGATTATGATCCATATTTTCTACAATGAATTTTAGTGGCGAGCCTGTTCTTGTGTTGCTCAAAATTGTCCCGAGGGCCGGATGAAACTCCTTGGCGGGCCAGATCCGGTCCGCGGGTTGTGCACCCCTGGTCTAGAGTGTAAGACATCAAACACCTCCTAATATCCAACGCAGGAAGAAGTTCCTAATAATGTCAGTCAAAATTCCAAACTGCCTATTAGAAGGTGAACTTTGCCTACCGGGAACATAACGTCCAGTTCTAGTGTATATGTAGAACAGGTAATAATTATATAATTAAACCCTACAATATGGCTTAATGTATGGTGACAGAAAAATTCAAAATTTACTCTCACTCACCATTCTTCATTCAATATTCAATTTATTTTCATTCCAGCGCTTATTAATAATAAATTGCAAAGACAAAGTGTCACTGAACCAGGAAAGAAGTTTGCAACTAAAGCCTTCTGGTTAATACAATATTTGACCAAAGCCACACGAGTATTAATAGGTGATTCTAATTAAACAAATGAGGACTCAGTTAAACGTCATAAAATAACATGAAAGAGAGGATGCATTAATTTACATTAGGATCAGATGACCATTTAGTTGAGAAGGTGAAACAGGACAAACTTTAAGACAAGTTAGCATAAAGAAGTAACAATTGATTCAAAATATGCAAAATATAATGAAGGTGAGAGAGTTACAGAGAGAAAGACAGAGAGCGACAGAGAGACAGAAACGTATTGAAAGACAGAGAACGAGACGGAGAAACAAAGAGAAAGGGAGCATATGCAAACAGGATTAGACAAATCATATCTTAAGGCATAATTAACAGGGGCATAGCGACGGGGGGATATCTGTGCATATATATCCCCCCCCCAATGTTTGAAAAACTAAAGCGCTATATGAAAATAATTAGTCAAATGCATTGTATTCGTTTCCTCCGTTTAAACGTCCTCAAGACACAAAATAATATAACAAATTACATTACGAACTTACGACCGATACCAAAACTTACATGAAAATATCGCCAACAGTGAAAATGAGAACATTAACTTCAAACAACACGATTCCTTTGTCCATCAGACAAAATGGCGTCGATCAGAATATATCCTTACTAGGAAATGAGAGCCGGAGTCGTATTCTTGAAAGAATGGCTTGCAATGTTCTGTACCATAAAACACAGACTCGCTAAACAAATTGGCCGGAAAGCTAGCATGCGGATTTTATAATTAATGACCATGTTACTAAAATCATTTTCAAAAGCAGTTAGTATACTATTGATATTTCACCAAGAGTGATCTAAGTTATCTCAATGAGCAGTGGTAAAAATCTTTGCGATAAGTCAAACAGGTACGCCATGCAATACACTAGCCCCGTATCCATGGCATTCACGCCTGGCTGAGGGCTATAGAAACGGAGATCAGCGCCGCCTTAATGAGCCTGTGAGGCTCGGGGAAAGACTTTGACTTTGAGTATTACTTACTCTTCATTTGTTGGGCATTTGTTAACATAAACTGTCAGCATTGTAGCACTATATAATTTTTACGGACATGCGCGCGGCACATCAGGTTGCATTTTTCCGGAAATTTCCTGAATAATTCCGGGCATTCTACTTTTCCGGAAAAGTTACAACCCTAGTTATAGCTGTAACTCTAGTGTTTGGATAATGGATAAAGATGATAAAACAGAAATTTAGGTGACCCAATGTATATGTATTTAAGGAGTTATAGAAGTGCTAAACGTATCTGTGATTTGCAGAAAAGCAACTCTAGTATGAGTTCAAAATAATCGCTAGGTGACGTTTTGCAGTGCTAATGGATATAAGTATTGACTACTTCACCGCGTCCAAGAAATCCGCATGACCGGGGCAATCTCTGGTTGAGAAGAAGCAGAAGCCAAACACACACAACACACACACACACACACACACACAAAAGACACACATCGTGTTTGATACGGACGCGTCTATAAACAAACAGAACACACACAGTCACACGAATTCAGATTTATAAAATTCCATCATTAGATAAGAATTATATTTAAAGTTTTAAGAAAAGTTCGGTTTAAAGTCTTCATTCAATTAGATTCAGCATTAAATTAGAAGACCAAAAACAAATTATCTTTACAATAAACATAAAGGCAGGACAATCCTATAAGCAAAGTAAAAGTATTTGTATTGATAGAACCCCCTTACTTTAATATACTTAATTTCCACTGATAGGATAGATGGCGCCAGCATTCAGCGTGTTCGATTTGATGATGATGATGATGATGATGATGATGGTGGTGATGATGATGATCATGATGATGATGACGACGACGATGATAGTGATGATTATCATGATGATGATGGTGGTGATTAGAGCTGGGTCGATTACGATTATTTTTTCCGATTACGATTACGATTATTTTCGATTATTTTTCACGATTACGATTTCGATTACGATTACGGTTTTTTAAATAATCGCGATTTCGATTTCGATTATTTCACAGTAGGCTACCTTTAGAAACTGGCTTTCCCGCCATATTTTACAGTATTCGGCAATCCTCTGTGTATCGATGTTCAGTTGGTCTTCAACGGGGATATTTCTACACCCCTAACACCCCGCAACACCCCCAATTTGAGGTCGACACCCCCTAAAATTTGGTGATGTGACAATGATATGCATACAGAATGCATATTTATTTATTTATTTATTTATTTATTTATTTATTGCAATTTATATAGCGCAGTAAACAAGGCTAAGGCCTACAACAAGAGCGCTTAACACAGTTCATATCCAATATTAAATAAATGTGTCTTCAAATTTCTAATGAAAAGTCCAGCTGAGACTGCTCCAGTCACATTGTCTGGAAGAGAGTTCCACAGGGCGGGATTCTCCCGCGCGAATGATCTTTCCCCAAACTTAGGGGTCTTGGACGGGGGAGGGACCAACAACTGCACTCTCCGACTGGACCTAAGAACCGATCTCCTCTCGATCACAGTCGATCTTCGTACAAGCACAGTTAGATAATCAGGACAGAGTGGAACGTGTAAAGCCCGAAACGTAAGCCAACAGCGCTTGTAGACAATGCGCTGTGGACCACGGATCCAGTGGAGTCGATCTCTAAGGAGAGGAGTGATTAGCCCTGAACACCCCCAAACAGGCCCATTCAGAGGGGGCTAGGATGGCCATTCGGCCCGGGCCTCCATCATTTTGGGGGCCTCCCTTTGTTTCCTTGTCTAGAATTCTGGGAGAGCTAGAAAGCTAGATAGCTACTACTAGAAGGGGCCTCAAAATTTGGTGATGACCTTTTTGCTTGTTGATAATTTTGGGATTTTGGGAGAGCTAGGAAGGTATTCTGCGGTCCTCAAAATTGGTGATTACCTTTTTTCGCTTGTCAAAATTTTAATTGTTGGGAAGGCTAGGAGAGGTCTCGAAATTACAACTGGCCTGGATCTCCTTCAGCCTCTGAAGAGGCCTGCCCCCAAATGGAGAAATAGACCCCACAACTTTATTCTCGGATGACTTTTTTTGCTTGTCAGACTTTTTGTGAGTCTCTATAACGTTTTTTTGCTTGTCAGCCTTTTTCGGTAGAGACTTCCAAATTTCGACACTCCCAGATTTTCCCGACACCCCAAATTCACAATCCTACAATCCTAGAAATAAACACACCCCAGATTTTCCCGACAACCCACCCCAATTCACAATCATAGAAATAACCCTGGTCTTCAAGTCTTCAATCTCCTTAAAGGATCGAGCCTGGGTGGCAAGACCGATATCGTCAGCGTATCCAAACTTCCTACTGATGGTACCAGGTAGGCCTAAGTCGTTTGTAGGCCTATAGGCCTACAAATTGAATAACGTGGGGGCTAGAACTGGACCCTATGGTAGACCGTTTCGTCGACGTCTCCAGGAGCTGACATCTCCCAAGTGAACTCAGAACCGTCTGTCAGAGATGAGTAATTCCACAAGTTGACAGAACCAGGGTGGCAAGTTGAGCGAGAGTTTGTACATTAAACCCACCTGACACACCGTATCGAAAGCTGCTGTCAAACCCAGAAAGATGGTACCTGTCTTTAGACGCTGTTGAATCCATTTTCAATGAAAATCTGATAATCAACGGTAAATTGATCTTTCTTTGAATCGGAAATATTGTATAATATCACTTACGGGAATAATCGAAAAATAATCGCGATTTCGATTATTTTTTCGACGATTATCGATTATTTCGATTTATTTAATAATCGTGTCGATTACGATTACGATTTTTTCAAAAATCGCGATTTCGATTTCGATTTCGATTAATCGACCCACCCCTAGTGGTGATGGTGAGATGATGATGACGACGATGATGATGATGATGATGATGATCACGATAATGATGCTGGTGCTGCTGCTGATGATGACGATGACGACGATGATGATGATGATGATTATCATGATGATGATGATGACGGTGGCAAAGGTGGGGATGATGATGACGATTATGATGATGATGATGGTGGTGGTGGTGATGATGATGATGATGATGATGATGATGATGATGATGATGATGTTGATGGTGATAGTGGTGGTGGTGGTAATTATGATGATGGTCATGATGATTATGGTGATGGCGATGATGATGATAGTGATGGCGGTAGTGGTGGTGGTGATGATGATAATGATGATATTGATGATGGTGGTGTTGGCGATGATGATGATGATGATGATGACGACGACGATGATGATGATAAATACTGGCGCCTCCTTTCGAACCAGTGAAAATTGCATTTTAATGCATTAGCATATAAGGGTATGTTGTTTTAAATAGGATTATGTCTATAGCATTATAGGATTATCTTTCATCACATTTAGTGAGTAAGGATTTAATGTAAAGTTGCAAATGTAATGTTGAATCTGATTGAATAAAGAGTTAAAACCGAGCCTTTTTCTTTAAAATGATCGGATGCACTAATAAAAGAACATACCCTTTTAAAACGATAGCTATATTATTAAATAAACGGCGTTGAGCTAAGACGCTGAAGTTTGGAGAGCGTTCATTCATATATTTTTGTCGCGAATATTCATCAATATTCGCTAACTTCACAAATATTAAATTTAGCGTAAGGCCTATTTCTCATGGAGTCATTATTAGTGAAGACGGCATTACGTCATTTGGCTGAAGCCAACTATTTGGAAAATTCCCAAACGGCAGCCACATTGGTAGACTCAAAACATTATCAGCTGAGCCATGGGGAATAGCTGCGGGAATGTTTTACCAATGTTCTAAGAACTTTTTATTAGTATGTATTGAAAATGGAGATTCAGATCAGTGGAGGTTCCAGGATTTGGCAAGTGGGTAGTGCTGTTACGGTTAACCGAACCGAAACCGCGGTTTTTCGGTCAAAACCGAACCGAAACCGACCGAGACTGCACGAGGTGAAACCGCAACAGCACTACAAGTGGGGGGCCGTTAGGGTGGCAACTTCTAATCATGGGGCCTACAGTTTGTTGTTAGGTATGTAGTATTAATTAAGTATAAGGTCCCAACAGGGGTGCCACTGGGGGCAGGCACTCAATAGGGGGCACATACCCACCCTGGGCCCAGTGGCGGCTCCAGGATTTGACAAGTGGGGGGCCGTTGGGGTGGCAACTTCTAATCATGGGGCCTACCATTTGTTGTTAGGTATGTAGTATTAAGTATACTGGGGGCCAGGCACTCAATAGGGGCCCGCTCCCTCGGGCCCCGTGTGGAGCAGCCACTTATTGAGATGCTATTGTTCGACATTTGTGTTTGAAAATAGCAAGTGGACAGTATATTGGTTGACATCAATCGTGTTTTCAATAAGGGGCTGTCCATTAGTTATGTCAACAATTTTTGGCAGTGTTGTATGAAGTACTGAGTTTGAGTACTTAAGTAAAAGTACAAGTATTATGTCATTTTTCTACTTAAGTAAAAGTAAAAAGTACCTATAAAAATAGTTACTCAAGTAAAAGTAAAAAAGTACTCATCAAAAAGTTACTTTTTAAGTAAAAAGTAAAAAGTACCGTGACAGACGGAATCATCAACAACTCCACATTATCATGCTAAATCACATTTTTATTACTACTTTTAAGCAACATGCAGAAGCCTCAGCAGTCAACACGTACACATTTACACCATTAACTGCATTAGCATAAATGCTGGTTTCACAAAGCCGTAGCTAGGGGGCAGGGTCAAGCTGTCCCGGGCGCCGTCCTCGAAGGCGCAATTTGCACACTAAGTCCTTAATTTTTCATACCACTTTCCTCCGGCGTGAAAATAATGTTGATAAGTAAAAAAAGGTCATCGCTGGTTTTCAGACTGTAACAGGTTACAAATTTGTATGTTGTACGTTGCCGTGAAAACTCGGGTAAGCAAAAAAAGGCCATCACCGGAATTTAGGGGCGCAGAATTCTATACCTTGCCCCGGGCGCCGACTGCTCTAACTGCGGCTCTGTGATTGCATGTAGGTCTAAGAAAGATCAAGTTTTCAAACAATCTGTCAGTCATGCGTGTACGTTTGTTGGTCATTGTCAACCCTGTACGACTAAACACGGGAAGTTGTGAAGAATTAAACAGATACTCCAGTAAATGTATCGAAATTTGGCGATGAGAAATTTTACTTGTAACGAAACGTGAAAGACATAATGTAACGAAGTAAAAGTACTAATATTTGAATAAAAACTTACTTCGTTACAAGTAAAAAGTACTGGGTAAGTTGTGTAATTCGTTACAGTACGAAGTACTCAGAATTGTACTTAAGTAATGTAACGCGCTACTTTTACTTCGTTACCGCGCAACACTGATTTTTGGGCAATTTTTGAAACCTTTTCTAGGGTTATTTTTACACCCTCCTAACACCCCCAACACGCCCCTCCCCAATTTGAAGACGACACCCCCAAAATTTGGTAATGTGACAATGGTATATATACAAAATGGATACTAATTAGCTCAGAACACCTCCCCCCAAATGGAGGACACCCCCTCCCTCCAACTTTTATTGTCGGATGACCTTTTTTGTCAGCCTTTTTCGGGAAGTGTTAAACCCGAACCGAAACCGACCGAAATTGCACGAGGTGAAACCGTAACAGCACTAATAATTTACATTACATTACATTCAAAGGCCAGCCTGTCCAGCTTTAGGCATTGTTAGGAACTATTGCGATGTCCGCCATTTTATATGCGAGACAAAGGATTTTGAGCGTTTATAAAAAACTGTTTTTAAGAGGTAATCTCAAAAATAGCAATAAATTTATTTAAGATTTGTTCAGCTCCAATACATATTTTGTTTTTGTCTGCGAAAAATTGTCGAATCAAGTGTTTTAATAGGCTGTTATGTTTTGGCTGTGCGATGCTTATTATTGTAGCTAAGGAACAAGTTTATGTGACGCTCTACTATTTCTTACGTTCAGCGTTTGTGGATTGCATTTTGAAACGTATTTCAAGACACTAGGAATCTATTAATGCATAGAATGAATTTTATTTTAAATATAATGTTTGCACATTTATATGCGCGACGTTCTCAAAACATTTGATTATGTTTACATGTAGCATTTAGTAATGTGACGTCATGTTACAGAATATTTGTATAGCGCCTCTTCGGATGAATCACTCAGAAACGCTGCCGCTGCGATTATTGCATATCGATGAAAAGGAGAATTTTAAGTCGTTTCAGAAAGTAAGCTAAAAACTAAGTATAGGCCTATTATAGGAAAATTTGCTTTGCTTACAAGAAACTTAGTTTGCCGTTTAATACGGTAATGCAAAATATGATAGACTGTAACCATAACTGAAAAAATATGGGGTTTCTCTTCCATTCCAACAACAATTTAAGCAACTATACACTTATGTCAGCGTTGTCCAACCGTCATGCTTCACGGGCCGCACAAAAATGTTCGTAACTTTGGCGGGCCAAGCATGTTGTAGCACTTAATATGGCATAATTATGATATATGTATGGCATGCCATATAAAACTCTTATAAAATAAGCAGGGGCGTCATTGAGGGGCAGGGAAGGTGCCGTGGCCCAATGTAGTAAATAAATAAATATGAATTGTGCAAAAAATTGCCAAAAAATTTGCCAAAATTTGCCAAAAAGAAAGAAAAGTGTGAAATTACGCTACTGAAAATAAGACTATATACATCGACTAGTGTAAGACTAGGCCTAAGTGTTAACCACAAAATAAAAAACACTTTGGTGGTAACTGCTATAAACAGTTATATTGCTATAATATTATCATTTAAACATAGTATTCCAGTTCAAATTAAGTAGCAAGTAAGTAAGTATTTTACCGGTTTAGTGTCTTGTTAGATTTAGTAAGACTAGTGACAGTCATTCGAGTGATTCTGTTCAATTTCAATCTAATGATCAATTCTATTTTAAAGTATTTTATAGAATGAAGACTTTCTAATCTAGTGTTAGCACTGCGGAAAAGGTATTCTCTGACAATACCAGCATTGTCAATAGGCCTATAAATGATTGTGGCGCCAGGTCGGATACAAGAAACGAGAGTGTTGTTACATTAGCAAACTGCTCAAAACGACGTCAAATTTTAACTGAGCGAGAACGAGACTTGCAGCGAGATGACAAATGTAAGTAAGTTAGTTATAATTGAGTAGCAAATAAGTAAGTTTAATAACCTCCGTCACCTGTGGTGTGGAGAAGAGCAATTTGGTAACCTCCTAGTCCAAGTATAGTCCTATAAAATAACGGTAATAATGGTCCTATAGCAATGGCTTTAACAACTAGTGCTATTTCATGGTCACAAAGTCACAAAATATCTGTAAATCTTACTTTAAGAAGCCGTTTAGTAGCCTTGCACTACAATGTCTTCATGGTTAATCGTTTAAACTTAAATAGATGCAGCAACAAAGACACATGATGCTAAGGCTGCTGCCAGTGATATCTGTGGCAGCTTATGCCACCTGTTGGTCTGGATGCTGAAGTTCACAGACGTTTAATGTTAGAATGCAAGTGTACCAAGCTAAACCAACATGTGGAAGCTTAGAGTGAAAGATGACAAGCAGCTGAATGAATTAAAAAAATAACATTGTTGACATGAGATTACAAATTGGTCCAATGTGACAGAAACTCCTGTAGTAAAGATTGCAGATCAGATCTGTGAAATTAGAAATTGACCAGCATTGGATGGCTCTTTGTGTTGAAGAGTGAGGATTAGGGTTAGGGTTAGCTCTCTCTGGTGACAATTTCACTTTTCAGCAGGATGGAGCACCTTATCATCGTTCACGAAAAACAGTTGCCTTTCTCACTGCTCACGTTCCAGACTTCATTGAGCCAGAAAATTGGCCGCCAAACAGTCCGAATTTTAATCCAGTAGACGACTCAGTCCGTGGAGTGCTTCAACAGCTTGTCTACAGCCAGAGAATTTGTGATATTGAACATTTGAAAAAAGTTATGACGGCATGCTGGGACGAAATCAGCCAGGACACTATAAACCGGGCTATTGGACAGTTTCGCAAGCGATTATCATCGATTTTCGCAGCAAACGGAGGACATATTGAACATCACTTTGACTGAAATTTCTTACTCATTATGAAAATCTTAAAATTTTACAGTTCATTCAGTGCTATATTAACTGGCAAACCTAAATGTTACTAGTCCGGTTTTTTTGTGCCACCCTGTATTGCTGCAAAGTAGGACAGATGATCCCAGATGTTGTCTTTGGGGCTGTAGGAACACTAGAGTAAACAGAAAGACAAATGTCTGTCTTAGGAAATAAAAGAGAGTGGTTAGCTGCAATGGCCTGAAGAAGCAACATGAAATATTTGCATTTTAATAAGTAATGGTCTTTCCTATCTGATATCAGTCTACTGTTTTCTACTGTTTTCTAACTACAACTTTTAAGAGCATAATATTCATTTCCTACCATTCATTTGTTACAACATTACTGTCATGGCTTTTATCAGAATGTTGTTACTCACATTCAGTAATGCAAATGTTCTCCTTATGTTTTACACTGAAATTGTCTCTGAATTGTGTGTTCCCAATTTAGCAGATAAAAAAAACTTGTTCTAAATTATAACTAACAGGGAAAGATTTAAATCAGCAGATTTTGATATAGCAACATCTGTGGCTTAGTTAGTGATTAGTTATGTACTCAATTAGATGTTGATGAGATAGAAAATAGTTTTTCATTTTTAAAATTTCAAAATATGTCTAAAAAAGAAATTGTATTTTAATTCTAGAAAGCATTATTTTCAAGCACATTGATTCAGTGACTGAGGTCATTGAGTTTATATATCAATTTTATTTACTCTTATTTTTATCAATTTGCTTTCATACTTTTTTAGAAATATCAGTTGTATGGTATTTTTCAGAGCATTCAAGAAATCAGAGGCAGTTTTTCATCCAGAATAGGATACATTTTAGCAGATTACAGAAGATACTTTGCCAACTGAATCCTGTATATTGGTAAATTTTGTAACGAAGGACTTTACCGTTTCTATTCATACATGCAATTAACAAAGATTTTGGACAAGGAGGCTTTCCTATTATTTACAAAAATATGCAGAGTTCTGATTCAGTGCATAATTCTAATACATGCATCAAAGCATTCTCCGATATACATACACTTGAACTTAATGAAGGAATTCATGGAAGAGAGAAGACTGGCGCTTGTAAGATACGCAAAAGAACATCCAGTCGAAAACAAGATCTTAAACATCATGAGAGGATTCATAGCGGAGAAAGACCATACGTTTGTAGGATATGCAAAAAAACATTCAGTCGAATAGTACATCTTAAAAGTCACGAGAGGATTCATGCAGGAGAAAAACGATATATATGCAAAATATGCCAAAGATCATTGAATGATTTGAGCAATCTAAAGCGTCATGAGAAAATCCATTCAGGAGAAAAGCCGTTTGTTTGCAAAATATGCAAAAAAGCCTTCATTGTAAAAGCAGATGTTAAACGTCACGAGAGGATTCATACTGGAGAAAGACCATATGCTTGTAAATTATGCAAAAGAGCATTCATTCAATTAAGCAGTCTTAATGCTCATGAGAGGAGCCATACTGGTGAAAAGCCACATGTTTGTAAGATATGCAGAAAAACATTCAGTCAAAAAGAAAATCTTAAACGTCATGAGAGGATACATAGTGGAGAAAAGCCATATGTTTGTAAATTATGCAAAAGAGCATTCATTAACTTAAGCAGTCTTAATGCTCATGAGAGGATTCATACTGGCGAAAAGCCATATGTTTGTAAGATATGCACAAAAACATTCAGTCAAAAAGAAAATCTTAAACGTCATGAGAGGATACATAGTGGACAAAAACCGTATATTGGTAAGATATGCAAAAAGGCTTTTGGTCAATTAAGCAGTCTTAAAGTTCATGAAAGAATTCATGCTGCAGAAAAGCCGTACGAATGTAAAGAATTCAGACGTAATCAATGCCTCAAAGATCACGAAAGAATTCATACGGGAAAGGTGCCTTACCAGTGCAATGTACGTAGCAAAGCATTTAGTCAGCAAAGATATCTGCTAAGACATCAGAGAAAATGCACTGAACAAAAGCAACAACATTGTGAAATTTCTAAGAAATCGTCTTCTGAAGTTGATCTTAAAAACATTGTTATTAAGGAAAGTTCTGCTGACATGTTTACACCAAAGCTGTTTATGGAGAAACGACCAAAGAACAGTCCTTTTGCAGTTAAATCTTTTGGATGTGGATTTTGTGGTGAAATGTTTGTTGAAGAAGATCATTTTCTCATGCATTGTTCTCTTTACTTGGGTGAAGGGGAGTTTTCTTTGCTTATTTGATTTCTCATTTTCCTTGTCAGAGAACTGTGTTTAAAGAACATTGATGGAGAGATTTCCATTGGTTATCTGAGTAAACAACTTGTGCAGGAGGTTGTCACTGGAAGCAGTCTGAGATTATTTGGACATTTCAACTGTATGGAGGATTTTGTAAATAATGTGTCATAACAATGAGCATGAGGTCGTGTGGTATCATGTTTTCTTTCTGACAAGTTTGAATTCTGTGTGGGTGAAATATAGGACAAACTATTCTAAGAAATTTAATTGTTATGAATATTTGTTTATGGAATTGGTGATTGTTTAATTGTCGTTAGCAAAACTATTTGTTTTGTGTTCATTTCTTCAGTTAATGTTGATAATTTGAAATAACATTTTGGATGTTATAAATATCAAGAGTTTTCTAATCATTTAAAATTCTGATTTACGTAACAAAATTTAATTTGTTCATATTTAATCAAATTGAGGATGTTTTAATAAAATATTCAAAATGCAATTTGATGCTTTTCTTATACAATTATATTGCCTTTCGTAGGGTTTCTTTTTGACACTGAAACCAGAATTTCCAATAATTCTATGACGATTTATTTCTTTGCTTATCTCTCCAAATAGCATATGATGTTGTGATTTATATAATGAATTAATTACTTCATTACTCTTTTCCTAATACCTGATTTTAAATGTTGTATAAATACTTTTGACATTAGTCATAATTTTACATCTTATGTGTTTGACGTAGATTGTCCTGATGGTGCAGATGGTATTTGATCAGGGGCCGCACTAGGGGTGGGTGCGCGGATCCGGACCCACCCAGCCTTGGGCAGGGACACCCTAGCAAATCGTGCAAATCCGCAGAGAAATTCTGATTTGGGGGAGGGGTAGTCTGAGCCGGGTCCTGGTTGTGTAGATTGCTTTAGACCCACCCAGCCAAAAAACCCAGCGCTGCCCCTGTATTTGATAGTATTTGGCTCGGCAGTCAATTTTACAACATTTTACTTGTTTGAATAAGTTGATAAATTGACAATGTTAGAAGAGCAAACTCCAGTTTCCTTCAATCTCCTCATCACATGCCTTCTTGCCACTTGGGTACTCTGAACTTTCAAAGGACTTCTTGCCAATGTGACGACAATCACTTTAAACAATCATATTGTACCAATTTCTGAAAAAAGCTTTAAAACGATTGTAATCGCAGCAAAATCAACTTTGTCTGGAAAACTGCATCAAGTCAAATTCAAATGAGTTAAGAGTAGGGATGTAACTTTTCCGGAAAAGTAGAATGGCCGGAAATATTCCGGAAATTTCGGAAATTTCGGAATACTTCCGGAAAAGTTATAAAAGCCTTCAAAACTTATCTTTTTTAGAGGTAAACAGACAGCAGTGGACAAAATTAATTACCACAGGTCCCACAGCTAAGAAAACGAAGTTTTATTATATTTTGGCACATAGGGGAAAATTGGTTGAAAACGGGTTCTCCGATATGGAGATCCCGCCAATTTAAGTATTCTACTTGCTGCTCAGGAACCAGCTTCACCTTATGAATATTCACGAATGTGTCGCATCGAGTGCTGGCGAGAGTGTGAGACTATGGGTAAATACCGTAAAATAAACAAGTGTTTAGTTTTGTTTTGTGACAATTCGTTAATTTTTCGCGAACATCGAGATTTATTATAGTTTTAACAAATCAGACAGCAAAACGGCGTCGCGTACTCTGGTAACTGGTTCTCTGCGACTTCCGACTCAGACATTATATAGCGCTACCATACTGACAGTTGTTAACTTGTTAACAAATGCCCAACAAATGAATAGTTATAAATAGTAATAATGATAAAAAATAATAATAGATATCAGTAATAGTAATCAATAGTAATAAATACTAATAATAAACTGTAATAATAATTATAATAAATAACATTAATAATCAACTTTTCCTTTCCGGAAAAGTACCTCGGAAATTTCCGGAAATTTCCAGAGGAAATTTCCAGAGGAAATTTCCGGAATTTTCCTAACTCACATCCCTAGTTAAGAGACTTTGACAGGAAACATTTTGCAAAGAAACTCTATCTGTTGCAAAATGTAACCAGCGATATCAATGACATCGAATATGTGGACGATGTTACAATGTGGTGAACACATTCATAATATAGATTTCATATAATTTGTCTCATGGTCAAATACCAAAGTATGACTTTCTTGGCAAACGAAAGAAAAGAAATGGAAAATGTCGGAAAACTGAACTAATCAATTCCAGCTGATTTAATATTCTGGAAGCAAAATATTGGTTACAGTTGCTAAAAGGTCTTCATCAGAAAATGATTTATTTGCTTCACATTTAGATACTGATGTTGCTCAAATGTGCTCTATACTGTATACGCAGTTGACGGTTTATGTGCTAACTTTTATTCTTGAAGCACTAGAAGAGATTTTCGACCTGATTTGGCAATTGACCTCCATCAGATATATTTAATAGTAAGAATATTATCATAGTTGCTTTCTGCCAGCTCATTAGCGGCAATAGCTATGAATATTTATTTATATGAATATCTATTAAATATATCTGATGGAGGTCAATTGCCAAATCAGGTCGAAAATCTCTTCTAGTGCTTCAAGAATAAAAGTTAGCACATAAACCGTCAACTGCGTATACAGTATAGAGCACATTTGAGCAACATCAGTATCTAAATGTGAAGCAAATAAATCATAAATATTTATAAGAATATTATATATTATACAATTAAGAATGAAAAGAATAAATAAAAATGTGTCGACAGGATGAATAATAAAAAGTCATAAATGACATCTGACTTGGAGGTCATTTATGACTCTACATGCCGATCCCAAGCCCGGACGAAGGAGGAGGGTTGGGTGGCTGAGTGCAGATACAGCCACTTGTAAAAAGCATCAAGACGACACTATTGACAGGCCCAGCAAGTCGGATAGTGGAACCTACTTGCTCATAAAAACATAAGAAAGCCATGAAACGGACTGATCTCTTGGAAATCGACCCGGAATGAAACTGGACATAGATTGAGGATTGCGACTTTAAACATAGGAACTCTGAAATACAAACAAGAACTGATTACAAAAAGAAAAATTGATAAACTAGGATTATGTGAAACACAGATGAAAGGACATGGTAGAAAGATCATCCATGAAGATCATGTCCTAATGTACCCAGGACAAAAGGACACCAGACATGGAGTAGCAATCATAACCTCACCAGCAATTGGACCCAGGATACAAGAAGTTATCTACACCAACGAAAGGATCATAGGGCTAGCATACAGGCCACAAGTCTAACTGCAACGGGGTACAAGTAAGAATATGTAATGCTTGGCCTGTTTTGAGAAATAGGTCCACCTGTCACAAAGCCACCTATGAATAGCGTTTGGGGCATGGATATCTGCAATACACAAGGCCAAAGAAAGGAAATGGCCATGGACAAAGGCTTCGACGGTCATAATGGACTATGGAGTGTAATAGATCAAAATCTACTTAAGTGGTGCATATATATTTTTTGGACTAAATGGCAGCATATCATTAACAGCCCAACTGAAGAAATGTTTCCAAGACCAAGAGGACACCCAAAACACATGCTTTAAAATCGCCCTGTCTGAAGAATATGAAATTGATTTAATTGATCTCAACTCAATACTAAATCACAAAACCAGCAAAATTTGAGAATAAATTTGGTCAATTAAAAACTATAAAACACTTCAAGATATATAATGTCAAAAAAAAACATCAATAAAAGTCAAATTTTATATTTAATAGCAGTTATTTAGAATTATGAAGTTCAATTTAATTGAATTTTAAATCTTCACAAAATGAAAACAAATAACATTTATTTTATGGCCCAACTGAAATTACTAAACTTTAGATATCTATGAAAATACAATAGCATATACTAACATACTTACTCCAATTTATATACTTATATGCAATACAATCAACAGATTAATTAATCACTTGAGTATGTCCGAACCATCTCAAACTGTTCCTTCTTGCTTCATCAGCATTAGACTCTATTCCAAGATTATTGTTCCGTTCTCTTACGGCAAATCCTTCTTTCAATTTTTCATTGGAGACAACACCGTGACAATCAGAATGAAAACTCAGATCTTGCTTCAAATCACCATTACCAGAGTGAAGAGAACAATGCTTTAGAAAATGGGTTTCTTTTACAAAAAATTCATTGCAAACTCCACATCCAAATGGTTTAACAGCAAAACGATAAACTTTGAAAGACGATTTCTTAGAAATTCTGTGGTGGTTAGCACACTGTAGCTTATGTCCAGTGTGTATTCTGTAATCTTTCGTCACATCCTGTCTTCGACTGTATACTTTGCTACAAACACGACTTCTGTAAGGTTTCTTTCCACTGTGACATCTTTCATGATTCTTAAGAATACCTAATCGACTGAATGCCGTTTTGCATATCTTACAAACATACGGCATCTCCCCAGTATGAATTCTTTCATGATCTTTAAGATGACTCTTTCTACGGTATGCTCTGCTGCATAATTTGCAAATATATGGTTTATCTCCAGTATGAATTTCCTCATGACATTTAAGATCACCTTTTCGATTGAATGCCATTGTGCAAGTTTTACATATATATGGCTTTTCTCCAGAATGAATTCTTTCATGCACCTTAAGACAGCCTATCTGGTTGAATGCCATTGAGCATATTTTACAAACATATGGCATATCCCCTGAATGAATTCTTTCATGAATTTTAAGACTGTATAAATGACTGAATGTTTTTCCACATATTTTACAAGCAAATTGCTTCCTTGCAGTATGAATTCTTTCATGACGTTTAAGATAATCTTTTTGATTGAATGCCTTGCTGCATATTTTACATATATATGGCCTTTCCCCAGAATGAATTATCTCATGTGCCTTGAGATGGCCTAAATAGCGGAATGCTTTTGTGCATATCTTACAAACATATGGCTTTTCTCCAGAATGAATTCTTTCATGACCTTTAAGATTGTGTAATTGGCTGAATGTTTTCTCACATATTTGACATACATATGGTTTCTCTCTGGTATGAATTCTTGCATGAACTGTAAGTTTACTTATGCAAGTGAATGTCTTGCCACATATATTACAGTAATGCAATCTTTCCATTCTCTGCAAAGTTGCTGAACAGTTGTATAGATTTCAGTAAAATTTTCAATAAGACAAAGTTTTCATTCACAAGATTTCTTTAAGGAAATTGTCTGCTTGAAAAACATCTTCTTTCAAGAATGCTTCCTGCAAATGCAAATATGGGAAAACATAAGACATTATGATGTGCTTTAAGACAAAAGAGGAATACTGAGATTACAATAGAGAATCAATGTAACTGTAAACAATTTGATATGGAATCAAATTGTAATTACTTATTTGGATGAATTTAAGCATATATTATGTAACGTAGTGTAACAGAATATTTATCCAGCACCTCTTCTGAAGAATCACTCAGAAGTGCTTCCACTGCTATTACTGCATGACAATAAAGAGAAAAGTTTAAGCTGTGTCAAAGAGATGGCCATGGAATCAGCAGTTGCTAAATTATGTATTGTGGGGTGAAGAGAACTCCAGAGAAAAGACCAACTAATTCAGGAATAAGAAGGTTCATTGAAAACAGTTAACATTGGCAAGGCTTAAAATGGCAAAATTCAATTACATGCATAATACCATAATCTGTTTTTGCAATCTGTTGCTGAGATCGTCACTTTTGAATTAATAGCTGTCATTTATCTGTTAAAAAAGCTTTGAAAGATCATGCCTAAAAAGAATTTCATTGACTGACAGTGGAAAAGAATTCTTCAATCTCTTAAATCAGACCAAAAAATAATTCAATCAGAAATCAATAAGAAACAGTGGATGACAATGAAAGAAAATCCTTCACTAAAAGATATGAGTCAGAAAACAGTATAAACCAGTAGGTCGGTTCTTAATTGAACATCATCTACAATATAAACAGAAAAACATCTGAAGAACGTTATTGCACTTAATTCAAATTTATCAATCTAACAAATATTTAACAAAAGGAAAAGTATTAGAAAATGTAACCAAAAGTCTAAGTTTTGACAAGGTCTCGATAGCAAGACCAAGACTATAAACCTTTGGTCTCGAGACCAAGACCAAGACTTTACCCAACTGGTCTCGAGACCAACACCAAGGCCTTCCAACATTTTGATCTCGAGTCCCAGACTTAGTGACATATTTATAGATTTAAAAATACCGGTAGACATCAATAACATAAATATTATGTGAATTTCTATCAATACGTTTCAATTGACTAATAATGAGGATCATAGCCAAACACCAGCTACTTATAAAATAGACATTTAGTTAATAGTTCGTTATGATGCATGGTGGCATCAACTTAACAGCACCTTGGATCAGGTATTTCCTTTTCCACCATTAATTGCCGTTGTTTAAATTATAGTTTGACATTGACACTGATTACAGAAGTATGACAAGTGTCATAACAATTATAACGTGTGCCGAGGTACTAGTCTAGTCTTAGGCCTACAGCTAAGGTATAGAGCTAGGGACACGTAAGATATAAAGCATGTAATCAGGTTCACGTCCAGAGAGTGACTGTCCACAATATACTATATTAAACTATATCTAAGCGTCTCTATAGAGTTCCATCATTGGTTGGGAGGCGTGGCTTGGAACTGTCAGTACCACACGTGACAACAATTACTAAAAGTAAAGACGGAAAAAAACCTGAATGCACAGATAACATCCGGTCAAAACATAGACATAAATAATTTGATTGAGTTACCATTTATTATGGAGAACACCTGCATAGAGTACCAAGTGTAGGCCTACAACTAATCGCCCTGTAGGCCCTCCTTCATATTTATTAACAAAACAAATGATGTAACGCAAATGATGACCTACAGATTTGCAATGATTAGAGTTAATGAGAACTCTAGACTGCAGCCAGGTCTCGAGTTATGGAGAACTCAAGACTTTTGCCACCAGGTCTCGAGACTTCAGATGCTAGATCTTGAGGCCAAGAGCAAGACTTTACCACTGTAGTCTCGAGACCAAGACCAAGACCTGCTGTGGGCAAACTCGAGTGTACTTGAGAGCCGAGATCCTGGTCTCGAGATCACAACACTGGTTAACACACACTATTGCTTTTAAATTAAGGACATCACTGATCACTTAGGATTTTGCATTCAGGTCTATCAGTTAATATTGTAGTTCTAAATTATGAGAATCATCATTCCTTAATTGGAGTGCATATGTTTCTTTATCTGCTAATAAAAAAATTTTTCCATTCAGAATAGCTCTAGGATGCTTTTGTCTCTGAGTTCTGTGTCTGCAATAACTTCAATTTCTTGTTCTTTCCCCAAACCACTATTTCTAGCTCTTGTATTTTCTATGATAGACTAAACTAATCATTCTCTTTTCTGTTTCTCTAGATTTTTATTCCCACACTATTTGTGTGACACCTACATTGCTAGTTGATACAAGTCTGACAAAGATTTTAATATTTAATATAATAAAATAAGAATTAAACAGAAATTCGCCCATCACTCCGACTCGGGCATGACCTTCACAACTCTGGCCAACTAACACATACCAACTAAACCGGAATTCTAAACATAGATATATCAAAACCAAAGACAGTACATATTACCCTTTCTTTCCTATTCATATAGCCCCAATATTTCAACCCTGACAATTTGGATCATGCAACCTTATCCACAGATGTCAACTTTTTTATCCTTACTGCTTATTCATATCATGAACAGCATTTCTAAGTTAAGCTTGCTCAGAATGGTAAATTAGGACAATGGAGAAAGAACAGCGTTCTTATACAGAATTCATGAATGCAGATGTCAAGGAAGATACAGAGGTTGGGAACAGTTTAATAAGATCGGCATGGAGAGATAAGTTACATATTGAAAGTAACTGTCTGAAAAAGCAACATAATATATAAAAATGTTTATATAAATTAGGTGTTTAGGTAAATTCTGGCATATATAGCAAAAAAAATAAAAAAACTTAATTAAGCTTAAATACTAGGAAGTACTTTATTGATTAGCAATTAACACTGAAAAAGGTGATATTGCTTTCATACCCTATAGACTGTGGTAATCAGTAAACACAAAGATTACTCTGTCATTGTAAATTCAATGTGCATATTCATATCAAAATATGTCACTGAGATCTATCACTTTCAATAGGTTTCATTTATTTGTTTAAACAGAAATTCAGCAATGCACGCCATCAGAGAACTAATCACACCTAACTCTGCTTCCATTAAACAATGAATAAGGAATTCACAAATGCCAACAAAGGAAAACTTGTCCACTGAAATGTCTGAGTTAAAAAACAGAAGAAAGCAGTAGATTGAGATTCAATAGGAGAGTTTCTTATGTCAAATACAGAAATTATTTAAATACAATTTCCTCATAATGCTAATTGTTTTTAAAAGACCAATTGATTACTTTGTTTCAAAAAATATGACCAACATAATTTACGTAAATCCATTGACTTTCAGTTCAAGGAGGGCTAGTGCCTCCAGTTAACCCCACTTTGCATAAGCTGGCTACACCACTGCATTGAGTGTCATCTACAGCAGTGGTTCTTAAAGTGGTGGTCCGCGGACCGGCGCTGGTCCGCTCAGTGCTGATCGCCGGTCCGCGAAGGAATTCAAAATAAATTTCAATGATTTACTTATTTATGTAAAATAGTCAAATTATTATAATTTATTTAATTTATTATGAATTCTTATAGAGTCTATGCATTGCGTGCAATCAATTTCATGTTAATCTTTGTTTATGTACCTAAACTTTAACATTTGGATAGGTTAAAGGTCGGTTTCCTTGCTGAGTGACGGCCCATCAGTGCGTCCAACACCTCTTAATACCCATTGTAGTTCTAGTTCCAGTCAAAATTTCAAATTACCTATTATAAGGTGTAATTTGCCTAAATAACTTCCAGTTCTAGTGTCTATGTAGCACAGTTAGCCCGACTAACTACATAGTTAAACCATACAATATGACCAAATGTATGTGACAGAAAAATTCAAAATTTACTCTTCCTCATCACTCTTCATTCGATATTCAATTTCTTTTTCATTTCAATGCACATTAAAAAAACTGTTAAGACAAAGTGTCACTGAACCAGGAAAGAAGTTTGCAACTAAACCTTTCTGGCTAATATAAAATTTGACCCAAGCCACACTATTGTTAAAAGGTGATTATAATTAAACAAATGAGGCCTCAGTTAAACATCATAAAATAACATGAAAGAGAGGATGCATTAATTTACATTAAGTTCAGATGACCATTTAGCTGAGAAGGTGAAACAGGACAAACTTTAGGACAAGTTACCATAAAGCAGAGGGAAAGACAGAGAGTGACACAGAGACAGAAACATATGGAAAGACAGAGAAAGAAACACAGAGAGAAGCAAACAGGAAGGTAGTATATGCAAACAGGAGTAGACAAATTCATTTCTGAAGACATAATTAAAAGGACACATCTAGATCAATGGACAAAGAGGGCATAAGACAATTAGCAAAAAACTGCTTTTGGTCAACAAATGAAGAAATAAACTAAAAAAGAAGTTTAAAAAGCACCAAAATGCAAAAGAGACTCTAAATAGTGGCAGACAACACGCAGCAACTACTGATACATAGATATGATATTTCTACAGCAACTTCTACTGCCGTTGGCACGGTAAATAAAGCGATCTACCCAGTCAAATGCATTGCCTTCACTTCTTCCCTTTAAACAGTAGGGCAAGTCAGCAAAAAGAGTAACATTTAATTCAAAATATAATGAAGGAGAGAGAGAGAGATACAGAGGAAAAGACAGAGAGCGACAGAGAGACAGTAACATATGGAAAGACAGAGAAAGAGACAGGGAGAAACAAAGAGGAAGGTAGCATATGCAAATAGGATTAGACAAGTCATATCTGAAGGCATAATGAACAGGGGCATAGCAACTGGGGATATCTGTTTATATATATATATATATTAGGGTGGTCCTTATTTTAGAAATTTTGAAATGTCTAGGTCTGACCCCCTATATTTGTTCCTCTATATAAGTAGATTATTAGTACAAAATTGCAGATCAATATTCAATTGTTAACTGGTCGCTCAAGCGCATCAAAGTATTGCGTAATATAGGCATTATGTTCTATTATGAAATTATGCTATTTATTGCATCATATGCTAAACAACTTGAAGCATTGAAGCAACGATCGTGGTAGTAAGTGATAATTACTTAAAATGAAGGAGCCTGTGTGATACAGTCTAACTATCAATAATTAGGTTTTAAAGATTTTCTCCTATCACAAAGAGAGAAAGGGCGCAGAGGGACCATGGCTTCCGTTGATACTGTACTAGCGGGTAAAGAGAGAAGACAACAAGAAAGAGCTGAGAAAGAAAGAAAGCGACATCTGAAGGCACAAGTAGGTGCGGTGGATTTGTTAAACACCTTAGACGCTGACCGTTCTTCATGTTCAGATGATGAATCCTCAAGTAATGAGGGTGGTGCTCAATATTCTCTTCCACAGCATCCCCCATGCGCCAAGCGTGGACGACAGCAAATATTAACTCCTCAACTGTCTGCTGTACTGGATCGCAATAAAGTTTCAGATAGATCAGCAGTTTCGGTTGTTGCAGAAACTGCTAAAAGTATTGGTTGCGACATTCAAAGTTTGGCTCTTAATAGAAGCACTATACGCCGTCAGAGGCAAGAACATAGACGAGCTGCTTTTTCAAGACTTCATGGAAGCTTCAAACCTGGGGTAAAATTGTTGGTACATTGGGATGGAAAGCTGTTACTGGATCTTTCTGGAAAACAAAAGGTAGATCGCCTGGCTATTCTGATTTCTTTGTTGGGTGGTGGCTCACACTTGCTGTGGGTACCTCAAATATGTTCAGGCACTAGAAAGGAGCAGGTTCATGCAGTCTTTGCTATGTTAAACAAGTGGAACATATCTGATAGTGTATGTGGTTTATGTTTCGATACAACTAGTTCAAATACTGGACTGAGCAATGGAGCATGTGTTATACTTCAGGAACTGCTTGGTCGTAGTCTGCTGCATCTAGCCTGCAGACATCATTTCTTGGAATTGGTTGCTGCCGCCGCATTCAATGAAGCCATGAGCGTTACCTTATCTCCAGAAATTCCACTATTTAAGAAATTTAAAGAACAATGGAAGAAAATTGATAAAACTCATTTTCAAGATTATTCGAGTGACATTGAAGTTTTTGAGGCCTTATCTGACATAAGGATGATGTAGTTCAGGAGCTTCAAACTGCATTATCACAACAACAACCACGTGACGAGTACAAGGAGCTGATTGAGATAACTTTGATCTTTTTGGGTACTCATGCATGTCGTGGCGTAGTATGGTCGACACCTGGTCCCATGCATCTAGCTCGCTGGATGAGCAAAGTGATTTATACCTTCAAGGTATGGATGTTTCGTTCTCAACTTAAACTGGCACAACGTCAATTACATGGTCTTCGAAGCCTCTGCATCTTCTATTCTAGAATCTATGTGGTCGCGTGGATAAGAGCTCATCTTGCAGTGGGCGCACCCTATCACGATTTAAATCTACTGAAGTACTTAGTTGATTACAAGAGAGTTCACAATCGAATTTCCTGAAAAATATCAATGAAACTGACAGGTCAGCTTTGGTACTTATCTGAGGAGTTGGTCGGCCTCTCTTTGTTTGATGACAGAGTTTCTAATGATACAAAGGAGAAAATGGTGATGGCAATGCTATGTACTGATGGTGCCACAGTTCCTTCTAAGCGCGTTAACCTCTTGTTAGATGAAGTTCAACTAAATCATTGGAAGACTTTACAACTAAGATGACTATGTCACTTTTCACAAAGCTCAACCTACCTTCTGATTTTTTACACACTCCGGTATGTCAATGGCATGACAGGGATGATTACAACTTAGCCTGTAATACTGTTAAGACTCTTCAAGTTACAAATGATCATGCTGAACGAGGGGTTGCATTAGTTCAGGAATTTACTGGTAGCTTGACAAAAGTTGCAGTTTTTACTTCAAGCCGTTTCTGATCATCGTAAGAGATATCCTGGGTGCCTAAAGCGAAATTACTGTGGCGATAGTTCAGAAACTGAGTAACAGTAAACTGACTGCGATTTTTGTACATTTCGGTTAACTTTTAAATGTCAATTTATAATAAATGTAATGCCATCTAAAAGAGGACATGTCCGAATTTGACGTTTTTCTTCTTATTAAACACTACATTCTTCTGAGACCTTGAGCGACCTCTTAGAAGTAAAACATTTGTACTAAATTTGGTATGTGTACTTCCTATACCAGATGGAAACGTTTTAGGGGGTCAGACTTGAAAACTCTCAAAAATATTCTCTTCCATAGGAATAAGGACCACCTAATAATATATATATATATATATATATATATATATATATATATATATATATATATATATATATATATATATATATATATACCCCAAAATCAGGCTACTTTTAAAGTTTTTCATGTGTTTTTAAGATTTTCAACATTTTAAAAGCTTTGTACCGCCCCAATCACAGTATACACCCCAAATCAAATTCCTGGCTATGCCCCTGATAATGAAAAGGACACAATTGAATAAATGGATATAGAGGGCATAATATGTGAAGATGACAAAGAAAATGAAAGAAATATATTAACCAGTGGGAAAAAAACTAATACTAAAAAAAGACAATTAGCAAAAAGCTGCTTTTGGTCACCAAATGAAGAGAAGAACTAAATTACACAAAGAAATCTAAGAAGCACCAAAATTCAATGAAAATTAGCAATGCATGGAAACATGAGACTCTCAAAATAGTTGCAGAGAACAAAAAAAATATTAATACATAGATGTGATCTTTCTACAGGAACTTCTACTGCCGTTGGCAACGTAGATATAGCATTACATGTCTGAGGTCAAACTCATTCTTCTAATGTTGAACCCTTCTTCTGAGACAATAGAAGAGAAACCATTTTAAATAATGAAAAGGCTAAATAAATTAATAACCATAAAACTTGGCACTTCTCAGGATTAATTCTAAGTTGACACTTAGCGTCGCCAAAATCATGAGATTGTACACAAATGCCTAAAAATAATAAAACCCTATTTAGCATAAAAGCATTAGAATGTGTAGGTAAACGCTGTCTCGAAATATGCTTCTGAAAATCATTTTCAAACGCCCTATGTTTGAAGAACTGAAGCGCTATAATTATGGGAATAATCAGTCAAATGCATTGCATTCGTTTCCTCCGTTTAAACGTCCTCAAGACACAAATAATATCACAAATTACATTACACACTACCGACCGATACCAAAACTTACATGAAAATATCGCCAACAGTGAAAATGAGAGCATTAACTTCAAACAACAAGATTCTTTCGTCCGTCAGACAAAATGGCGTCGATCAGAATATATCCTAATTTAGAAAAGAGAGCAGGACTAACATTCTTCAAAGAAAGCATTGCTCTTATTGTTCTGTGCCATAAAACACAGACTCGCTAAACAAATTGTACAGAAAGCTAGCATACCGATTATATTATTAATGATCGTGTTACAATGATCAATTTCAAAAACAGTCTGTATCTTATTGATATTTCACCAAGAACGATCTAGCCTCCTAAGAATCTAAAATAGGTCTATAATAGCGACCGAGACCCGAGAGAATCAATCAATCAATCAATCAATCAATCACAAAAACTTCTATGGTGCCACTATCATGATGTCAGATATCAGCCGATGGCGTGCCAAATTCAATCCCAAAGAGAGTTATAGGTCAAGTCAGAAACTGTCAGTGATCAGTGATAGAGAAGTGATGGCCAAGTTAAACAGAAAAGAGTTACAGAGTATGGGGCCACACTCGGAGAAAGTGTAGCCTAGCAGGTGCAAAAGTATAGTTGCTAGATGAGTGACCAATCAGAAAAGCGTACTCTATGGAAAATCTATGAATATTTGTCCTGATAAATTGGGCAGTCATATGATCCTAAAAGCGGTGATGACCTTTTGTTCTTTTTGCTTGTCAAAAGGCTCGTGTGAAAATGCACAAAATAAACACATGTGCTGATAAACTTTTTGTGCTGATGCCTTGTTTTGCTCGTCGCAGTTTTTAGATTTTTCACATGACAAATATATAATTCTTTTCATTTACGTTTAATCAGATTTCGCTGCGGGCCACTAGACAGTAGACACCTCCTGCCGGATTACTTGTGGTCCGCGGAACATGGGTTGAGAATGTGAGTCCAGCTTTCATTTCTTAATTAGGAAATATTCTGATCGTCGCCATTTTGAGTGGCGGACAAAGAAATTGTGATGTTTGAAATTAATTCTCTCATTTTCACTATTGGCGATATTTTCATGTAAGTTTAGTTATCGTAAGTAATGTAAGTCTTGGTATTATTTGTGTCTTGAAGAGGAACATTGATGAAAGTTGTTTAAAAAATACTTATTATGATTAGGAAGCGAATGCATTGCTGCTGGATTGATTCATATAGCGCTTTAGTATTTCTAACAATAGTCCCTTAAAATTGATTTTCTGTTGCATATTTTAGATAACAATATTGAATTACAGATTCTAATATGTCTATGGTAAATGAGGTTTTATGATGTTTAGGCATGTATGTGACTTATAATTATTCCTGGAAAATGCCTCGTTCCGTAAATCTTATGTTTGTGAGTCTCTTCGTTATTTTAAATGGTTTCTCTTCTATTGTCTCTGAATTGGGTTTCAGCTTCAAAAGAATGAGTTTGGCCTCACATAGACAGCAGCAGAAGAAGTTCCTATCAAAAGATTTTAGCCTATGTATCAACAGTTCATGCTTAGAGTCTCATGATCCCATGCATTGAAAATTTCCACCATATTTTTTAATGCTTATTTTTTTCATATACTAATCTGGAGAACCAAAAGAGCTATTTGTTACTTGCCAGTTGTGTTGGTTTATGTCTCTGTCTGTCTGTCTGTCTGTCTGTCTGTCTCTCTCTCCATCATTCAATACGTTTTTCTTATTTTGAATCAAATGTTACTGGTCATGATCTCATGCATTGAAAATTTCCATCATATTTTGGTGCTATTTTGATTTGTCGATGCATATTTGTGTTCATTTCTTCCTTTGGTGGTCGAAAGAAGCTTTTTGTTAATTGTCATTTGTGTTGGTATCTGTCTGTGTCTGACTGTCTGTCTCTCTGCACTATTCAACACATTTTCTTATTTTTTATCAAATGTTACTGCTTTATGGCAACTGGTTCCAAAGTTTGTCTTGCCTTTGTTATTATATCCTCTCTTTCATTGAATGTCTTTTTATGAGGTTTCTTTTATGGGATTGTTCTAATCGAGTCTTCATTTGCTTCAACTTCTCTTTTGCTTATTTAAAGTCAACTATTAAAATTTCAAGTGGCTTTGGTTGAATATTACTTTAGCCAGAAGGATTTAGTTGCATCTTCTTTTCTGGTTCAATGACATTTTGTTTTGAGGAATTTATTCTAAATAAGCATTGGGGGACTGGAATATGAAATGAGGAGTGATGAGGTACTGTTTTCTACTGTTTGTTGACCCACCCTTTTGTGTGCATGTTTTACTCATTTCTTTTTCCTTTTCTATCAGAATGATGAATTTGTTTCAATTTGAAAGCAATCGGTAGTCAAAGTAGCATTGGACATCTGCAGAGCATGGCAGGATTGCATGACTGCCATATATGTGGCAAAACATTCACTTGCATAAGTCAACTTAAAGTTCATGAAAGCATTCATACAGGCGAGAAACCATATGTCTGCAAATTGTGTGGCAAGGCATACAGCCAAAAAGGTGGTCTTAAAGTTCATGAAAGAATTCATACTGGCGAAAAGCCATATGTTTGCAAACTGTGTGGGAAGGCATATGGTCGAAATGGTGATCTTAAATATCATGAAAAAACTCATACTGGAGCAAAGCCATATGTTTGCAATACATGCAGAAAAGAATTCAGGACATTAACTCACCTTAAAGATCATGAAAGGATTCATACAGGAGAAAAGCCGTATATATGTAAAATATGTGAGAAATCATTCAGAAATTTAAGCAGTCGTAAACGTCATTTAGGAAATCATTCTGGTGAAAAGCCGTATATCTGTAAAGCATGCACAAAAGCATTCAGTCAATTATGTGATCTTAAAGCTCATGAAAGAATTCATACCGGAGTGAAGTCATTTGCTTGTAAAATATGCGAAAAAGCATTCAGTCATTTACACATTCTTAAATGCCATGAAAGAATTCATACTGAAGAGAAGCCGTTTGTTTGTCAAATATGCATGAAAGCATTCAGACAATTATGTCATCTTAAAGAGCACGAAAGAATTCATACCGGAGAAAAGCCATATGTTTGTAAAATATGCACAAAGGCATTCAGACAATCAGGCACACTTAAAATTCATGAAAGAATTCACTGTGTAAAGAAACTTTTCTTTTGTTATGTTTGTGACAAAGCATTCAGTCGTAGAGATTCTGTGATGAAACATCACATAATCCAACATGAACAAAAGCTACGGCGTGTAAGTCACCACAGAATTTCTAATAAATCATCTTCCAATGTTTGTCACTTGAAGCATCTTAAAAATATTGATATTGGACAAAAATCTTTTGGCATGATTTGGAATAAGCATAAAGAAAAACCTCGTTTTACTGCGAAACCATTTGGATGTGGATTTTGTGATGAACTTTTTGTAGAAGAAACACATTTTATCACACACTGTTCTCTTCACTTTGGTGAAAGTTCGGATTTATCTCAGGATTTGACTTTTTTTTTCTGATTAAAAATGGGATTGTTTCCAATGAAAAGTTAAAGAATTATTTTCCATCAAAGAACTGAGCAATAAGCTGAGAATAGAGTCTAATACAGATGAAGTAAGAGGGAACAGTTTGAGTTGGTTTTGGACATATTGAGAAGTATATAATAAACCCTAACCCTAACTCTAATATTATTAGAGTAGTGACATATGCTATTGTCTTTTCATTGGCACTTAAAGTGAAGTAATTTCAGTTGGGCCTTGAAATTCATGATTTCTTTTCTTTTATTTAGTTGTTTTCATTTTCTGAAGATTTCTGTTCTGATTTCAGATTCAATTTATGTGATGTTTTTCTGTAACACTTTTTGGAATGTTTTGTAGTTTTTCATTGACTAATTTTGCTGCTTTCTGGCCTTTACATGAAACTTTGTGATTTAGTCATGAGTTGAGATTGATTGTATATTCTTCAGAGAGGGTTTTAGCACCAGGGGAGTAGCAAGCATGTTAAAAAGGCAACAAGAAAAGGCGTCGCCACAGTTTTTTCAAACATCTCTAAAAGTCTTGATGAGTTAAAAAGGTTCCTCTGAGCTGATGGTCGTTGCTTTTTTAATTTTTGTTTGTTAATTTATTGCATTTCTATAGCACGAAAAGGTACACTTTTCTGAAAATTTCCTCAGGATAGCGGACACTCCTCTGCATCCCTGGCTACGCCACTGCTTCAGAGGGCCTTTTTGAAAAAAAATCACTGGGTGTCCTCATGGTTTTTGGGGTATTTTTTGAAAGTAACTTGACCGTATTTCCATGTATCAACTGTTCCAAGGTGTGCAAATCTGGTGTTGTCCTGTTACACCATGCTGCAAACACGATAGGAACAACTGATTCGAAACCCCGTTTCGGAAATAGGGAAGTTTGTATTATATATAACGTGAATAGAGTCTTAAATGGAGCCCTGAACCTGTCCCAGGACAGAGAACATGATGATGATGATGATAATTTGAAGACACTTCACAGTATATTTTAATTTTGCTCAGATTTTTAAACTCAGTTTCACATGTTCACATTCGCATAGAAACTCTTTAAAAATATTTCGTTCTCGGCAGCGAAGGAGGTTTAACCTCTTAATTCTTTTGAACTGCTATTCAAAATTGAATCCAAGTTGTATTAATGTTTTTTCTTTAACATTTGTTGGAATGTTTTGTAGTTTTTTTATTGACTAAATTTTGTTTCTCAATCCTTTTACATGAAATTTCGTGGTTTAGTCCTGAGTTGAGGTCGATTGTATATTCTACAGAGAGGGTGGCGTAGCCAGGTTTTATCACCAGGGGAGCAGCGAGCATGCTAAAAAGACAACAAAAGGCGCTGCCACATCTAATTTTTTTCAGACATGTCTAAAAGTCTTGATGTGTTAAAAGGTTCCTGTGAGCCTATGGTCCAATAGCTTGTTATTGCTTTTTATAAATTATTTTTTTACATGCATCACATCACAGTTTGAGCTCCACCAGGGCAAAGGTTCCATGGCACACCAAGATCTGGGTCTTGGAGGGCCAGTTGTCATAAATTTGGCCAAATCTTTGCCACCTGGACCAACTTACAAACTGTACATTGATAATCTTTTCCCATTGCCACGACTCTTGGATTACCTTACTCTCAAGAATATTGGAGCAACTGGCACTCTGTGTCTCAACTGACAGGTGCCATTTTATATCACCATCTGACATGAAGAAGAAAGAAAGAGGACATTTTGATTACAGTTATGATGCAACTGGAAAATTCGTCATCATCCGATGGCATGACAACAGCCCTGCGACCATGGCTTCCAACTTGCATGACATTCATGCAGTTGAGAAAGTGAAACAATGGTCATCAGCCTAGAAGAAGGTGATAGAAATCAATCAGTCAGCAGCAGCAGGTTCACTTTAATTGAATTTAAAACTCAGCAAAGAAGTATCCACAAAAAGAAAACAATTAAATGAAATCTAAAGAATTATCAATTTAGGTATAACTGAAAATTATTCCACTTTAAAAAATTACAATGAAAACACAATATTTACTCAGTGTACTTATATACTCAATACTATCAACCGATTAAGTAAGCCTTTGAGTATGTCCAAACCACCTCAAACTGTTCCCTCTTGCTTCATCTGCATTAGGTTCTATTCCAAGATTATTGCTCAGTTCTCTGATGGCAAATCCTTTTGTTAATTTTTCATTGGAAACTATTCCGTGACAATCAAAATTAAAAGTCAAATCTTGAGATAAATCACTATCACCAAAGTGAAGAGAACAATGCTTTAAAAAATTGGCTTCGTCTACAAATATTTCATTGCAAACTCCACATCCAAATGGTTTAGCATCAAAATGAGATTTCTTTTCTTGTTTATTCCAAATCACAACAGATTTTTGCACATCAATACCTTCAAGATGCATTAAGTAACAATCTATGGGAGATGATTTCTTAGAAATTTGTTGATATTTTACACACAGTGGCTTTTGTTCAGTGTGCATTCTGTGATGTTTCATCACATAGTATCTAGAACTGAATGCTTTGCCACAGACGTAACATAGGAACAGTTTCTTTCCAGTGTGAATCCTTTCATGACTTTTGAGATAGACTAATTCACTGAATGTCTTTGTGCATATTTTACAAACATATGGCTTTTCTCCTGAATGAATTCTTTTATGACGTTCAAAACTGGTTAAATGACAGAAAGATATTTCACATATTTTACAAACATACGGCTTTTCTCCAGAATGAATCATTTCATGTCGTTTAAGGTGGCCCATTTCACTGAATTCTTTTCTGCATGTATTGCAAACGTACGGCTTTCTTCCGGTATGAATTCTTTCGTGTTTTTTAAAGGAGCCTAAACAACCAAATGTCTTTTTGCATATTTTACAAATATATGGCTTTTCTCCAGAATGAATCCTTTCATGGCGTTTAAGACTGTTTAAATGGCTGAATGATTTTTTACATATTTTACAAACATATGGCTTTGATCCAGAATGTATTATTAATGAGCCTTTCAGGGTTTCCGGCGCTGCGTTTAAGACAGGTGTTACGCCATTAATCTGGTTGCCATTAATAGACCTGCGTTTTTTCGCAGCTTAGCGCTGCTACCAATTTATCGAAACGATGAATAGTTGGCCGCCGGCACCACGATTAGCGGATGGTTGATCCAGTATGTATTAACGGTGTTCTGACGAGAACCGGTCGCACAACGCCAAATAGGCCGGCATGAGCATGAGACATGAGCTTTAAGATAGTTTAATTGACTAAATTCTCTTTTGCATAGATTGCATATATATGGCTTTTTTCCGGAATGAATTCTTTCATGAATTTTAAGTTTACCTGATTGTCTGAATGCCTTTGTGCATATTTTACAAACATATGGCTTTTCTCCTGTATGAATTCTTTCATGTTGTCTAAGGTGAGCTAATAGCCTGAATTCTTTTTTGCATGTATTGCAAATGAACGGCCTTGCTTCAGTATGAATTCTCTCATGAACTTTAAGGTCACTTTTTTGTCTCCATGTCTTACCACACAATTTGCAAACATATGGTTTCTCAGTCGTATGAATTCTTTCATGAACTTTAAGATCACCTGATTGCCTGCACGTCTTGCCACACAATTTGCATACATATGGTTTCTCACCAGTATGAATTCTTTCATGAATGTTAAGATGACCTTTTCCACTGTATGTTTTGCCACATAATTTGCAACTATATGGTTTCTCGCCTGTATGAATTCTTTCATGAACTTTAAAATTACCTTTTTCACTGAATGCCTTATCACAAAATTTGCAAACAAATGGTTTCTCACCAGTATGAAGCCTTTCATGAACTTTAAGAATACCTTTTGCACTAAATGCCTTACTACATAATTTGCAAACATATGGTTTCTCACCAGTATGAATTCTTTCATGAAGCTTAAGACCAGATTTTATACTGTATGCCTTGCCACATAATTTGCAAACATATGGTTTCTCACTGCTATGACTTCTTTCATGAATTTTAAGTTTGCTTATGCAAGTGCATGCTTGGCCACATATATTACAGTAATGCATTCTTGCCATGGTCTGCATATGTCAAATGTTCCTTTGGCTGACCGGCTGTAGTTGTTGAATTTCCAGTAAAACAAAGCTCACGTTCACAAGGTTTTTTTAGAGGTTGTCTGATTTAAAAACAGCTTCTTTCATGATTGCTTCCTTCAAATAAAAATACTCTAAAAACAAAAGACATTCTGATAAATTTTAAAACCGAAATTATC
Organism: Metaphire vulgaris; assembly: GCA_018105865.1. NCBI lineage: Eukaryota > Metazoa > Annelida > Clitellata > Crassiclitellata > Megascolecidae > Metaphire > Metaphire vulgaris. Next base: position 20,050,009 of record CM030835.1, read on the forward strand.
ATTCAGATTCAGTGTCTTTGTAAACAATATTATATAGAATCAAATTGCAATTATTTGTTTAGATACACATAAGCATGTATTTGTTGAAAAACTTTTAACACTAGTGAAGTCTAAAATGGCAAACCATTAATCTCAGTGAAATGTATAATATTAAAGCCTGTTGTTTTACAACCTGTCACTGACTTCTCCCATCGCTTGTGAAAATGTTTCCTAGATATTTGAACTTTGTTACCTGTTTTATTTCTATCCCACTATATTGTAGTTTGCACCTAGGAATTTCTTTTTTATTATTGCAATACAGTAAGACTTTTTGTATGAGTATTTATTCTTAGTCCTTTCTTTTCGCTCTCTTCTGTCACTCTGTCTAATGGCCTTTGTAGTTTTCTTTCTGTGTCTGCCATTAGTGTGGTATCATCTGCGTATCATTCATTTCTCAGTTGGATTAATACAAGAAGTCATTGCAAAGGCAAAAATATATGTTAAACAGTGTTAGCCCAATGGAGAAAACTAGGAATAACCTCTAGGGGACCTTTTATGAAAGGCGGACCGCCATAATTACTGTGGTGGCCAGGAAAACAGGTGGGGTGCAGCACCTGTAGTTTACATGCTAAAAAACACCCTGAGCCATAGGTTATATGGTTACTTTAGACTTTTCATACCATGCCTGGTGTGTATTCATATCTCTGCTGTGTTGGTCGTAGTAATCCAATCTCTTCTGTGTGTGTGTGTGTGTGCGCACCATGTTTTGCAGATGTACTCATCCCTCTGACCCCAACTAGGCATCAGAGCAGACTGGTCCTTGCATCACGGTCTCATATTTTAATCTACACTGCTCGAGCGTGATTGTGTGCGTCAGTTCGAAAGATTGCTTCTTTTAAAACATTGGTTCCTAAACTTCTCTGGCTCGGGACCCACTTTAAAATATCTTGGCCAGCTCGCGACCCACTGAATAAAATTAAAGCATTTACCCAATAAATACTTGTCCATAAATCGGGGCCAAGATACATTTGTATCGATGGCTATCACAATCGGCACATTTAGAGCAATTGAATAAACAGTAGAAAACGTGTTAAACTAATCAAAGCAATAAATTGAAATAGTGAATAATGTATAAAAATCTTTAACTGGAGACAAGATCCGTTTGAATTGATGGGTCTCACTTTTGAGTTAAGATTAATATATTTTTAGTTCTAAATTGCATGTCTGGTTCATTCTAAGGCCTATTTATCTTCCTTTGCTCTGTTCATAAATGATCATTCAACACTTCATTTATTCCCTATGTTTAAGAAATTTATCCATATTTACACCTTATTTCCACAAGGTTTTAGAAAATTAAATAAAGATTCTTTTTATAGAAGATATAGGATGATGTTTGTCTCTGAGTTCTATGTCTGCAATCTCCTTCAATTTCTAGATGTTTCTCTCAAAATTTGCAATCATGCTTTAACTAAACTAATCATGAGCTTTCTCTCAATTTCCAATCCCCACACTATTTGGATCATCAAAGCCAAATAACAGATGTCAAATTTTCTCCCCTTCTTGCAACATTCAAAATATAAACACCATTTTTAAAATCATTTCTCTTTATAAAATCTTTTCCACAAAATTCAGTGCAGCTGCCCACTCTCATCTTTTGATTAAAGACCGGCATGAGCTGCCCACTATTTGGCATTAGCTACAGGTTCATTTGAGATTGAGTTAAGCATGACGAGAATGGTAAGCTAGGACAATGGAGAAAGCATGTTTATAAAGAAGTCTTGAGTGTAGATATCAAGGATTTTTCAGAAGATGAGAACTGTTTATATTCAGATACAAAATGGAGAGCAAAGTGAAATAGCAAATGGATAAACAGGCTTCATATCCTCTGCCCATCAATTGTTTATATGTCAGGTAGATAACTTATTGAGCACCCCTTGTTATATCAGATACTAACTGTTTGAAAAGCAATCATCATTCCAATAAACAAAAAGAAGATATATCAGGTGTTTAAATAAATAATATTCTGGCATATCTTTTGACAATGACTAGATTTTAGACGGGTTTATTTTTGCTCATCAGTTTAGAAAGAGAAAATATCCTGGGTTCATCTGCAGTCTAACAAACAGTCTGGGCTTAGCAGTCACAATGACCGTAAAACTAAAGTTATCTTAAATAGTGAGGATGTGATTTAGTGATTAGCAATTAAAACCCAAAAATGTTCAAATGCTATGCATCCATTAAAAACTGGTAATCAGTACCCACTTGCCAAAGATTACTTTGTCACTTTGGAAACATTCAAAGTGCCATATTCATATCAAAATATCGAATAAGATCTAAGGGCCTTTTTATGAAAGGTTTCATTAACTGCAAGTTTACAACAGAAATTATAAATCTCACAACATGAATAATACCATAATCTGTTGCTGAGACTGTCACATTTGAATTGATATCTGTCATTTTTGGGTTAAGATTAATATTTTAGTTCTAAATGCTTTATGGTTCATAATTAAGCACACATCTTCCTTTATCTGTTCATAAATGATCAACAATGCAGTCATTTCTTCCCTATGTTAGATGACCATGTTACTTTTTGGCACTAGGGTTAGGGGACCTGGTCTTTGAATTCTTTCTTCTCAATATAGGATGTGTTTATCTCTGAGTTCTGTGTCTGCAATAACTTCACTTTGTAGATGTTTCCTCAAACAGCTACTACTGACTAAACTAATCATTTTCTTTTTTGTTTTCTTTTCTGTTTCTCTAGATTTCAATCCCCACAGTATTTGGATCATTCATCCTTATCCACAGATGTCAACTTTGTTGCCTTTACTACTTATTCAAAATATAAACACCATTTTTTAAAAATTCAACATGCACTTTTCCACAAAATTCAGTGCAGCAGCACTCTCATCACACAGGAAGACCACAGGAGCTGCCCACTATTTGGCATTGAGCGACAGGTTGACACGAGAACACTGAAGTTAAGCATGACAAGAATTGTAAATTAGGACAATGGAGAAAGAATAGTGTTCATATAAAGAAGTCTTGAGTGTAGATATCAAGGAAGATTCAGAAGATGAGAAATGTATAACAGGATCAGCAATGGAGAGCAAAGTGAAATAGCATTATACCTTATACAGGCTTCAACTCACCTTATCACAATTGTTTATATGTTAGGTAGATAACTTATTGAGCACCCCTTGTATATTTTGAAAGTAACTGTTTGAAAAGCCACATAACTTATAAACAAAATGCTTACATATATCAGGTGTTTAAATAAATAATATTCTAGCATATCTTTTGACAATAAGTAATTTTAGATGTTTATTTTTTTCTCATAGTTTAGGAAACAGAAAATAACATATTGCAAACAAATATAGCAAAAAGGAAATAAAACTAAAGCAAGCTTAAATACTAGGATGTGCTTTAGTGATTAGCAATTAAAACTGAAAAATGTGATATTGCTTCCATACTCTTTAGACTGGTAATCAGTAAAACACACAGATTACTTTGTCATTGTAAATTCAATGTTCATATTCATATCAAAATATGTCACTGAGATCTATCACTTTTAATAGGTTTCATTTACTTGTTTAAACAGAAATTCAGTAATGCACACCATCAGAGAACCAATCACACCTAACTCTGCATCCATTAAACAATGAATAAGGGAATTCAGCAATTGGCAAAAAAGGAAAAATACACATTTTTATAATAGTAACCTAAACATAATAATAATAAGGAAATGTCTGAGTTTTTAAAAAAATACAGAAGAAAGCAGTAGATTGAGATTCAATAGGAGAGTTTCTTTATGTCAAATACAGAAATAATTTAAATACAATTTCCACATTATGCTAATTGTTTTCATAACTTTGTTTTTGCATTGAGGCGTCATCTACAGTGTAAGACATCAAACACCTCCTAATATCCAATGCAGGCAGAAGTTCCTAATAACGTTGGTCAAATTTCCAATCTGAACTTTGCCTACATAACTTCCAGTTCTATTGTCTATGTAGCACAGATACTAATTACATAACTAAACCCTACAATATGACCTAATGTATGGTGAGAGAAAAATTCAAAATGTACTCCATCTCATCATTCTTCATTCGATATTCAGTTTCTTTTTCAATTCAATGCATATTAAGAATAAATTGCTAAGACAAAGTGTCACTAAACCAGGAAAGAAATTTGCAAGCAAACCTTTCTGTCTAATATAATATAATATTTGACCAAAGCCATACAAGTATTAATAGGTGATTCTGATTAAACAAATGAAGCCTCAGTCAAATTTTATAAAATAACATGGATAATATAATATTTGACCAAAGCCACACTATTGTTAATAGGTGATTCTAATTAAACAAATGGAAAGACAAGAAAACCACATAAAATAAACAGAGAGGAAGGAGCATTATTGCATTAATTTACATTAAGTTCAGTCATGATCATTTAGTTTAGAATGAAAAGGACAAAATTGAATAAATGGATAAAGATGTGACATTTGAAGATGCAAAAGAAATAAAAGAAATATAAACAAGAGAATAAATAATGCTAGGGAAAGACAATTAGCAAAAATCTGCTTTTGCATCACCAAATGAAAGAAGAACTAAATTAGAAAGAAATCTAAGAAGGAGCAAAATGCAATGAAAATTAGTTTATTTGCATGGAAACATCAGACTGAACAAAATGCAAACAGGATTAGAGCAAAAAGTCATATTAAAACATAGAATGATCGTAATTCCATTATTAAATGGATTTATTAGGGCATGTTATTGAATATGCAAAAGAAATATTTAAGAATTATACTGAACCAATGAAATCATTTACTAAACAAAAGACAATTAAAAAATCATACTGTGTTACATTGTTACATTGTAAATTAAATCATATTATGTTACTTATTTAGTTGTACTAGTTCTGAATATGTATATGTACTTCAAAGTTTGAGACAACAAAAACAAACAAATTATCTTCAATCAATCAATCAATCAATCAATCTTTCTACAGGAACTTCAACTGCCGTTGGCAACGTAGATATAGCATTGCATGTAATTCTTTACATGACTGAGGACAAATTCATACTTTTAACGTTAAACACTTCTTCAGACACAATAGAAAAGAAACAATTTTAAATAATAAATAGGCTCAAAAAACTAATAGCCATAAAACTCGGCTCTTTCCAGGATTAATTCTTACTTGTTTTTTACACTTGGCGTCGCTAAAATCATGATTGTACCTAAATGACTAAACATAATAAAACCTTATTTAGCATAGAAGCACTACAATCTGTAGGCTAACACTGCCTCGAAATATGCTTCAGAAAATCAATTTCAAACGCTTAATGTTAGAATACTAAAGCGCTATAATTATGTTAATAATCAGTCAAATGCATTGCATTCGTTTCCTCCTTATAAACGTCTTCAAGACACAAATAATATCACAAATTACATTACACACTTACGATCGATACCAAAACTTACATGAAAATATCGCCAAAAGTGAAAATGAGAGAATTAACTTCAAACAACACGATTCTTTCGTCCGTCAGACAAAATGGCGTCGATCAGAATATATCCTAATTTAGAAAAGGGAGCCAGACTAACATTCTTGATAGAAAACATTGCTATTAATCCTATTATTGTCATAAAGCACAGAATCGTTAAACAAATTGTGCAGAAAGCTAGTATACCGATTATATTACTAATGATCATGTTACAATGATCAATTTCAAAAACAGTCCGTATCTTATTGATATTTTATCAAGAGCGAACTAGCCTCCTAAGCAACTAAAATATTTTCGTTTTCTTATTGCGACTAGACCCACCCGAGAACCGAGAGAATCAATCAGCCAATCAATGAAACAACTTCTATGGTGCCACTAGCATGATGCCAGGGTATCAGCCGATGGCGTGCCAAATCCAATCCTAATAAGAATCAGGTCAAGTCAGAAATGTCAGTGCATGAGGGAGCAGTGGGGAATAGGCCAAGGAAAACAGAAAAGAGCTACAGCTATAGAGTGTGGGGCCACACTCGGAGAAGCATCTAGCATATATGAGTCGGCCTACGTGATTGGCCTACGTGAATGAGGAACAACAAACGAAAGTCCTGTTTTTTGCAAGGTATCATTATTTTACTCAATATAATAAATTTTCAAGAAAATACTGCATAGACTACACGTATTCAAAGACAAAAGTGAACGTGTTTTTCTGCGTTGCACCTACTCTGTGCATGTTTCTTTCTTATACAGTAGCTGCCTTCAACGGGTCAATAGCAAACTAATGTAGGCGTAATGAACGCCTTTGACTGTAGATATGTGTGAGATATAACGAGAGAAACCAAAACCATGAAGAAAAGACCAAGAAAGCCTGCTGCCCGGTGTAAGGAAATGCTACAAAAGAACAGTGGGTGGCTGGCAGTGCTTGTCTGATAGTGTATGCACCGAGGAGGGCACTTCATCGGGCGAAAGAGTCGGAAACGAGCAAAGAAGGCAGTGGAAGGGCGGTGAATCGAACTTGGGCGATTAGTTTTCTGCAATGGCCGCCCTAATCCCTGGATCCTTTTAATCCCAATGTCTAATTACCGGTAAGCATTATCCATGATAAAATTGCGCCTAGGAACCTTACTGGTACTTTGACACAACCGCTCCATTGCTCAAAGCTTATAATCTGTCTCAAAACAAACATTAATTTCAGCGCTTTATTACATTGGCGACCTCTATGATATCAGCGGAAATTACTGGTTAAAATGACAGCTGAGTATTTCCAATGTTTTAGATTAAGATATGGCAACTGTTTCGTTGGGCATAAATTACTGTTAAGAAACTGAGAGTTTCAATGAAAATTTTATAAGATTTTATTTGTCATGATGTACATTAAACATTAAATTTTTTTATAGTTGATTACAATCAATTATGGAATATCTGGTCTGTCATTCTGTGGAAATGTCTTGAAACAGAATTTGTCAAACTCCACCTTTTACCTGGTATGAATAGTATCGTTTTTCTCAAGCATTAGTGAACTTGTCAGGCTAAGGTGACATGCAAACAACATTAGTGTGCAGTGGACATTTCTAAGGTTCTTGACTGCATATAGCATAGATAACAAGAAAACACTAGATTTCCACACCTTGGAACCGTTGCCATCTGGCAGAATGTCAAGACAAGACCCAAAAATTGAGGAAATCCAGTGAAAATTTCCTTAAAAACGCCCTTCTAAGAAGAATATACAACTGGTCTCAACTCAGGACTAAATCACACATTTTCATGTAAAATTAGAGAAACAAAATTAGTCACTGAAAAACAACAAAACATTCCAACACATATAATGAAAATGAAAAACAGTATTAAAAGTCAAAAGAAATCCTCACAAAGTGAAAAGAGGTCAATAAAATCAAAAGAGTAATTAATTTCATGACCCAAGAGAAAATTATTTTACTTTAAATGTCTATGAAAAACAAGTGTACACACTAACTTACTATAATATATAATTATATGCAATAAAATCACCAGAATAAGCAATCATTCCAATATGTCAAAAATATCAATTTGATGGCACAACTGAACATTATATATATATATATGTATATATATATATATATATATATATATATATATATATATATATATATATATATATATATATACACTGCATATATGCAATGCAATAAACATATTAATTAATCATTTGAGTATGTGTAAAACATCTCTATGATGGCAAATCCTTCTTTAATTTTTCATTGAAAACAATTCCTTGACAATCAGAAGGGAAAATCAAATCCTGATATAAATCACTATCACCAAAGTGAAGAGAACAATGCTTTAGAAAATGAGTTTCTGCTACAAACAATTCATCACAAAATCCACATCCAAATGGTTCCACATTAAAACAAGATTTTTCTTCTTGTTTACTCCAAATTATGCCAACAGACTTTTGTCTAACATCAATATTTTTAAGATGCTTCAAGTGACAAACATTGGAAGATGATTTCTTAGAAATTCTGTGGTGACTTACATGCTGTAGCTTTTGTTCATGGGAGATTGTGTGATGTTTCATCACAGAGTCTCTATGAATGAATGCTTTGTAACAAGGTTTCTTTCCACTGTGAATCATCTCATGAGCCTTAAGATTGCTTAAGTCACTGAATGCCCTTGTGCATGTTTTGCAGACATATGACTTTGCTCCAGAATGAATTCTTTCATGGCGTTTAAGAATGCTTAACTGAATGAATGATCTATCACATATTTTACAAACATACGGCTTTTCTCCTGAATGAATTCTTTCGTGTTCTTTAAGGTGAGCCAATCGCCTGAATTCTTTTCTGCATGTATTGCAAACATACGGCCTTGCTCCAGTATGAATTCTTTCATGAACTTTAAGATAACCTTTTCGACAGAATGCCTTGTTACATAATTGGCATACATATGGTTTTTCGCCACTATGAATTTTCTCATGAACTTTAAGATGACTTTTTTGACTGTATGTCCTGCCACACATTTTGCATACATATGGTTTCTCTTCACTATGAATTTTCTCATGAACTTTAAGATCACTTTTTCGACTGTATGCCCTGCCACACAATTTGCAAACATATGGTTTCTTACCAGCATGAATTCCTTCATGTCGTTTAAGATCACCTTTTAGACAAAATGCCCTCTGACATAATTTGCAAACATATGGTTTCTCACCTGTGTGAATTCTTTTATGAACTTTAAGTTGACTTATGCAAGTGAATGTTTTGTCACATGTATTACAGTAAGGCAATCTTTCCATAGTCTGCAGATGTCCAAAGTCCCTATGACTTTCTAGCTGATTTACATATATTGATAAATTTTCAAAAACACAAACAGTTTTTTTATTCACAAGTAATGAAAATTATCTGCATTAAAAAATTATCTTCTTTCATGTATGAAAGCCTTTTCCTCCTGCAAATACAAATATTGTAAAACATAAGATATTATGATTCGTTTTTAGAGAAAGTAAGAACAATCAAATTATGATTCAGATTTAATATAACTGCAATCAATGTTATGTATGGATGTATGCATGGAAACAACTGAATAACAAAACAGGCAATAGACTGTCTACCAGAAACAGTGAAAGAAAGAGAAGCAGACTGAGGATAACATGGAAGAAAATGATACAGCAAGATCTCAAGCACATGGGTCTGTCATGGAGTGAGGGCCAAGATTTGGCCAACGACCGATGTAGATGGAGAACATTCTGTGCTGCCCAATGCCCAATGTACTTCCAGCACAAGGACGGACTAAGTACTAAGTAATGTTATATATCTAAGCATTGTTGAAGTCTGAAATAATTTAATTTAAATACAGAAATACTCAAACAACTACGAATGGCATGCTATTGAGTAGAATGAATAACATCACTTCACATCAGAAACATATTTGATAGTGGAACAAATTCTGATAAAAAAACCTGATAAAAAAACAAAAGCAAAATGAGTAAAAAATGTTCTAAAAAATATGGGTTAAATAACAGAAAAAACAGCAGATCAAAACACAGACACAATTTAAACTCAGGTAGCACATTACCTGTATTGCTTTTAAGGACATCACTGATCACTTTGGATTTTACATTCAGACCTATCAGTTAATATTGTAATACTAAATACTAAGCATCACGGTTCCTTAATTAGAGTGATTTCCATTCTTATTTGTTCATAAATGGTCAACCATGCATTAATTTCTTCCCTATGATAGATGACTTGTCACTCGGTCTTCATACTCTACACACAAAATAGGCTGCTATAGTATGTCTGTTCTAAATCTGCACTAACTTTAATTCCAAGATTTTTCCTCAAATCACCATGTGTAGGTCTTTTCTGTGACAGACTAAACTAATCACTCTCTTTTCTGTTCTCTCTAGATTTCAATTCAAACACTATTTTGATCTATGCAGCCTCATCCACAGATGTCAACTGCATTGTCCTTACTTACCAATACTTCTTATTCATATTATGAACAGCAGTTATTTGAAATTCAACATGCACTTTTCACAAGCTAACACTGCTTTCATATTCCATAGACAATGATGGTCAGTCAAACACATGGATTAATCTCTCAAAGTAAAGAGTAAATTCAATGTACATAGCTAAACCAAAATCTGACACTGTTAGTGTGTTTCATTTACTTGCTTAGATAGAAATGCAGCAAATGCACATCAGCATAAAACACATTTCAGTAAATTCATCCTTCTCCTAACTCTGCATCCACTAAAGAAGGAATAAGGGAGTTCTGGAGGGAATCAGCAAAAGACAGAAAAATATCAACAAAGTATATTACAATATATATATATATATATATATATATATATATATATATATATATATATATATTATTTGTACTATATACAAACAAAAATATCAACAAAACTTTCATTCTCTGAAATGTCGTAATTAAAAACAAAACAAAGCCACAGATTGAGATTGAATAGGAAATAAATCATTATTCTAAAATTATAAATAATTTAAACACAAGATGAACATCATATGTTGCCATTTGGCTGGCATCCTGCAACAGAAACTGTAGATCAGAGCCTGAAACAACACTTGTATTGAATATAGGAAATCACCACTATTTGGCATTGAGCGACCATTTCATGTCAGAACACTGAAGTTAGGCAGGATGAACTCAGATCGGACTTCTAAGGTTGAATTTGGTCAATGGAGAAAGAACAGTTTTCATAAGAAAGATTCAGATGTTGAGAAATGGTGAATGGTCAGAATGGAGATCCAACTGAAACAGCATTATATAATTCAATGACAGTTTTTAGATGTCATTTTAAAAACGGATAATTGTGGCATTTATTTCTGATTGACAAACTTCCTGCTATTGCCAAACAGGCAGTATGGACATTGATGCCATCTGCCACTACTTATGTAAGACTGGATTTTCTTATAATGCTGTTACAAAGAAAAGGTATCAAAGTACAGTATGTATGGTGAAAGTAATGGCAACCTATAACAACAGATTAATGGATTATACCACCTATTTCTCTTATTGCCCAGGCCGGAGATAAGCGCCAGAACCCAATGCTCAGACTCGAGTACGGTGCCTACCTTTACATTCACATATGAGTTCAAAATTTAAATTGCTACGATTATAAGAAAACTGGGTTTTCCCAATTTATTGGGAATGAAAACAGGTTCCTTGTTAAAAAAAGTTATGGTAACACCCGTCTATGTATTATAATTTATTATTTATTTGAAGATGACAGCTAATTAGATATGGTTGCATCCTTTGTGAGAACCAGACAGCTTCTGTTAAAAGACATAAAAAATGGGAAATCTGTTATAATTCTATGGACATTAATAAGTAATATTTTATATCCAATAGGCTAGGTAAGCCTTATAAGCAATGTTTGTATTCAAATTTCTAGAAACGACAATTACATGCACTATTAACTATAAATTGGAAAGAATGCCCAGGACAAAATAAGAGCTCCATTGGATATTTCCGATAGGCCTACACAGGGACGACCAATGGAAAACCTGGAGAATCGAAGAAACCAGGATGATGTCTGGTAACATTATTTTCAATAAAATAAATTTCAAAATCAAAATTTGCATTTGAAAGATCTGTTCCAGTAACTTTTATTCCATATACAAACTATACAAGGATAGAACAGAACAGTGGATGATTTTAGTTTCTTTACGAATAGACAACTATTAATGAATAAAAAATGCTAAAACTTGATAGTGAGTGCATAAGTAAATTCCATTTATATAAATGAATGAATTAATTAATTACGTTTATTTTCAACTCAATAAACATAGGCATAGGCACAAGAACATGTAACAAAGTAAAATGTAGATTGATAACACTGGTTTACATCAAATTTATTGTCTAGTTTTCTTAACAGATTAAGGACAATTTCAATGTCCTAAATTATATAACATTGGTTTTGCTCAATCAGGTCCTTTGATAGAACTTTATGATTTTTCATGTATATATGTGTTTTCTATTCTGCAGATTTATTATAATGAAATGGTCAACAACAGTTTGTTGCCTGGAAAGTAAGACCTGTTCTTGATTAATTTTGGTGTCCTGATTCCAAAATGTTAACCGTTTTGCCCCATCAGCTCTAGTTTTTGAGATATAGTCGTCCTTGTATTTTGGTTCTACTAAAGTCGTTAACTGCAGAATCTTAATCTATTCAAATTCTATAATTGAACAGCAAAAATCTTCAAAGCAACAACTATTACATATTTAGATACAACTATTAATGAGTGAATTAGTTGTCATTCATTTTGTCACACTAGAAATCAGAAAAAATGACACTTCAAGCATTTAAATGCAATTGTATTTCTAAATGTGTCCTGGAGGTATGTTGCTGCTCCAGGCCCACAAATCAAAACAGTTGTCATGAATCATCTTATTTAATTAAATAATATAATTTATGATACCTACATATTTCAATTGACTTCTTCTGGAAATATAAAACCTTTAATGTTAATAAAAACCTTTAGGTGAGAGCAATCAAAAGCTACATAGAGCAAATATATGTAATCATCATGCACCAGGATGGCCATATCTAAAAAGCTAGAGCTAATAGAGGAAAACATTATTTGGAATCAGGAATAAATATATTAAATTTAAGGCAAAATCAAAATTTTTTTTTGCCATGTGATATAGGCAACTATCATGCACTTGCAGTAACGGTTATTTATCTCAAAAACTAGAGCTGATAGAAACAACTTGATGCCTATTTGGAATCAGGACCCATACATATACTAAGAAACAGGTGGCAACAGGGCAACACAAATTTGTTTTGTTGCCATGTGATACAACAATTATCATGCATGTCCGGTCTAGAAAATGGCTGAATCTCACAAACTGGAGCAGATAGAAGAAATTGATGCCATATTTGGAATCAGCACCTAAATATACCCAAAAGATGAGTCTAACATCTGAGAGAACTGACAAAAAAATTTGTTGGTTGCCCTAAATTACAAAATTCGATTTAGTTATAAGACTAGATTTTTAAACACTTTTCAAAAACCTGACCTGATTCAAATAAACCAGTGTCATTTTTCAGTTTTAGCAGTACCTAATTGTCATAAATCAGTTTTAAAACTTAGACAATTTTCATAAAATTTTTTTGTAAACCTGTGTAATTATACATCAATAATTGATGAATTATTAATTTCTAAAATAACATAGAATATATTGTCCATTTATAGAAAGTGAAACATATTGAAATAGATCATTGCTAAAAATTCAAAATTAAGTCAGTCAGCTACATATTATTAAAACATTGTTAACAAACATAAGGTTAATGTAAATATATATATATATATATATATATATATATATATATATATATATATATATATATATATATATATATATATATATATATATGGTTTTGTGTTTGGTTGACTAAATAATTGTTCATTGACAGTAACATAAAATAGTAGATTAGTAAGTTAGAGAGTTAGCAAATGTAAATATGTTGGAGTATAAGAAGTATTATAATATAATTAGTAGGTCCATGCATGAAATCAAAACTTTGCAAGCGGCGCATTGCCATACAATCACGTAAATAGCTGACATTCGATTAAGATTCTACCAATAGATGCGCTAATGGTCGTTTCCACAAAAGAAATGATGCCAAATCGCTGCATAAATCTCGCTAATTGAATCATTGACGGCGTTTTCAGGGATGAATTTTTGATGACCATCGATTAGAGTTGGCAATCTAAAGTTGTTGAAATATTACTATTATGTCAAAACTCAGCTAATTAAAAATTATAAAACTTACACAAAAATAGCTAAGGACACTGATTTCACTGAGGACATTTCTCAAAAATTAGGGTTTAAACTAAATGCGCAAAATCTTTTGTCGATATTTCGATAACGCAAAATGGCGCCGTCAGAATATTACCTAATGAATTATGGAACTGGATGTTTAAGCCCGACATTTTGATCTGTTTAACCTTTTACCCTTTCTTTTACAAATCCAAATGCCTAGAGAATAATTTTAGCTGCATCATCCTTCAATCAATCAATCAAATTTATTTATTACAAGATCAGCAACATAACAGAAATATATAATTCACAGTATTCATAGTAAATTACACAACCAACATCATAAACAATGACTCAAGAAATTTAACTAACTTATACTAGAAAAGAATCAAAATTAACACTAAAATACAAATTATTTAGTAACTAAACAGTTATTGTGATTATAATTTAGCATAGAAAGTAATGAGATGCGCACTTTGAGGTCGGAGCACTCTGAGGTTGGAGCGTGAGTGGAGGCACTAAAAGAAATTAGTGGCGGCTCTAGGATTTGGAAAGTGGGGGCCGTTGGAGGAGGGGCGCTAATCATGGGGGCCAACCATTTGTTGTTTAAGGTATGTAGCATAATTGATAGGGTCCCAACTGGAGGGCCACTGGGGGCCAGGCAGTCAATAGGAGCATGGGCCCCTCTCTGCCCCCGGTGGAGATGCCACTGGCTATAGGGCGGTTCGACAGCTGAGGTGCAAGGTAGAGCTGTACCGATTGCACATTTTGCCGATTGTTCCGATTACCGATTGTTCCGATTGTTAGACAACCGATCGATTGTCTTGCCGATACCGATTGTCTGTCTAAAAAATCGGTATTTTTAATGATCATGCACTCAAATAATATACCATAAAGGTGCAGCGTAAAAGTACATGTGTTGATCGACATGAGGTGCATTCGAGACCTGCTAAGAGACTCAATGCAGAATTGTGTTGAATCATTAATGAAAAATTTTGTCATTAATAAATGTCAAATTTTAGATGTCTGTATTCACATTGTAATTACAATTTTATATCTGAAATTGTCGAAAGTATTCATTCGATAAAAACAAGTGGTAGTCAGATAGAAGTAGGCCCTAACTTATTTTGTACAGAACTCCGATGTCCAGTTTCTTCTTTTCTATCGATTCTTTTGAAATTATGCAACTGTGCTTGTTCAAGTGCTGAACCAAATTTGATATATTAAAATTTTTCCAACGAGAAAGTTGATTTGCAAAGTTTGCAAATGGCTTTTTCTGTTCAGCGGACTTATAGTGAAATAAATCCAAATGCAGCTCGTCTGTTGCTTCGACATTTGTATTTTTACGCAGATATTTTATTTATTATTTCAATCAATGTATATCCTATTTTATATAACTGTATGCATTAATGTATAAATTGAAATTCGTATTAGACCGGTCTACAACAAGCGAGTTTTAAAATCAAAGTGGCAGCCCCATCCATATAAGCCCATCTTGACTGACGTATTCTAATGTTGAAACTTTAAACGTCGACGGGCAGTTAGCTTTGAGACTAGTAGGTTGTAACAAGCGAAGCAAAAATTCAAATCATCTAATGCATCGAGTAATTTCGACGAAGTCAGATAAGATCATCGGACCTAATCGTCTCCGACCGAGGGTGAGATGCCGACGAAGTCAGATCGGACGCTAATCGTCTCTGAGTCTCCGACCGATGGTTAACAGATGTCATATCTGGCAATCTGGTGTGACATTAACTGCCCCGACCGACTATCGAATGAAGGATTCAAGATAAACCGGCCTCCCTCGTCCTCCCTCCATCGACAGTTCTACGAGCTCACAACCGCCACCGACCCCCAGATGGCGCTAGCACCACCCCAAAGGAAGCGAAGTCTAGACTCCCAGAGGGCGACACTCACCAGTCACCAGTCACCACTTTGAGGCCTCGGCAGCAAAAAATAATCGGTTCCCCATAACCGATTGTTCCGATTACCCTAATAATCGGCCCGAATACGAATATTAACGATTAATCGGTATCGGTGCCGGATTGGCGCCCGACTACCGATTGTTCCGAGCTATAAGGGCGGTTCGACAGCGGTGAGGTCTATGCGGAGGCACTGACCGTAGGACGGTGCGATAAGGGCAGTGCGATAGACGCACGGTGAGAGGCAAGGTGCACGGAGAGAGGTAAGAAGGATCAGGTGCACGAAGAGTTGAAGCGTACGTAGATATAAAGGGACGATATAATTAAGAGAGGGATTGAGTGTGGAATATCAAAGAGAAGTGCAGGTGTGGTGCGCGAGGTACAGGTGCTGCATTTACTTCGGAAGCAAAGACTATCTGATCGAAGTGCGATTGCAGATGTTGAGCGGTGACTGATTCAACAGACGTAGTAGATTGCGATGAGACGACTTTTGCTTAGATGAATAAACTCAGCTGCAGCATGTATTTGTAGACATAGGCCTAATGTAGCATTAAGGGTCTATGCACAGAGTTAGCAGAGTGAAGATATTTTAATATTCCTATTTGATTTGCATGATTTGCTGTTTGTCGAAATCGATAAAATTGTCTAATAATTATACTAAGCATATCTGGCATAGGCCAAATGAGAATGGAATAAACAGCTGTAAAAATTCTGGGTCGTAAATTCAATAGATACGGCTTTTCGCAATTGCATATTTATTCTTGTATAACATTAATGCAGGCTAATGTTCACCTTTTGACTAATATTATACATAAATCAATAGATTACAGATAGAAAATTCTACCAGTAAAAGGCAATTATTCTTAATACACTATGGCTAACAGTAAAGGCACCCGTCTAATGCTAAAAGTCGTCGTTTTAAAACTTAATAAGAGGAGACTTTCATCTCAGTCGCCTTCAATGAATACCAGACGCTGTGCCAACCCTGCCATTGAATTCCGATACCACTCGTTGACGAATAGCGTCCGCGTAGATATCGACCGTTCAGATTCGACCATGTGCAGTCGTCGTACCACCAAGCACCATGACGATCGACAGCGCAGTTTAAGGAAGAGTTTGCGTCGTTGTCGTTGTCTTTTGTGGTGAAACGATGGCCACTGTTATAACTAAAACTATCTCCTGAAATCAAGGACCATTGCAATAGCATCGCAGACGAAATACAAGCATATTGAACGAATACTGTAAACGAAATCTCCACAGATTCCTCTGTCAACATTATCTTCAACAAAATGACCTTAAATACAGGATATATCCTACAGAACCACTTTTAAATTAGTTATTATTATTATTATTATTATTATTATTATTATTATTATTATTATTATTATTATTATTATTATTATTATTATTATTATTATTATTATTATTATTATTATTATTATGTATTGACTTTGACTTTTATTATTATTATATTGCTATCATGTTATTCTATACAATGTACTAAATAAATACCAGAAATTGATTATTTGCGCGCAACACACAAATAGTTTTCAAAACACGCGTATAACAAACTACAGTAATACGAAACTACAAATGAAAAGTCAACGAGACTAAATCAATCCATTAGACGTAATAACCTGCAGTTCCAGAATAATTGTCGATGGTGAGTCTGTATTTGTCCGCAGATGAACTGATGTTGAATGTCGAATATTCTGCATAACGATTTCCTCCTTCGAAATCTTCCAGATCAATTCTCAGTCGGTATCTTTTTTTGATGACAAACGATAAAGAAAATCGTTTCCTGGATAATATGTCAAATTGTTTTTCATTATATATAGCAATTGATGCATTATATACACACACACACACACACACACACACACATACACACATATATACAGTATATATATATATATATATATATATATATATATATATATATATATATATAATATATTGTGTGGCATTTCAAATGATTTTTTAGTGAAATTTTACAAAAGCAAAGGCCAACAGAAGCAGAATAGGCCTACAGTATTCATTCTATACAACGATGATTTTCCGGAAACGACGACAAGATCCAGAACATCATATTTGTCGAAAGAATACATGGAGTGTTTATGCCTATTTGCCTTTGACATTCTTTGGCGGCGAGAAGTGAATATTTCGTTGTCGTATTTTTTTGAATTTTAGGTTTCAAACACAGAGAAATTCTCAATCTTAACTCCATCTAAACGATTCGTGTGTTTTGAGCATCGAATCTGAGAATTGCTTTTCCTCGTGAAATTCAGCAAATTATTGAGACCAATTTGAAAAGTTGACTCAGCCTTACTCGCTAGAGGGCGATGGTAAAATGAGGAGCAGCGTTAAAAACTGCAAAGTGAAACATGGGTCTGCAGGGCCAGATTAAGGTCCGAGTGGGCCGGGGGTCTGAGAAAAAAGGCCGTCGCCTATACTGAAAATCTCTGACAAGCAAAAAAAGTTATCTCCCTTCCAAATCGTGCCGACAAACAAAAAATGTGCTATCTCCCTTCCAAATTGTGCTCACAAGCAAAAATTGGTTATCTCGAAAATCGGTGGGCCTATTTTCATGATGGGCCGGGGGCTACAGCCCCCGCCTTAATATGGCCCTGTGGGTCTGGGGAAAGTAATGGCAATATGCCCCAGGTTAATGGCTTATACCACATATGTCGCTGGTTTCCTAGACCGGAGATAAGTGCCGGAACTCAACGCTCGGACTCGAGTACGGGACCTATCTTTACCTTTTACCACCTTTTTGTTGTAGCGAACATAAACAACTCTGAAAGACACAACCGGAAATGGACATGGGAATCGGTGGATGGCAGTGGCATAGCCAAAGGGGGATTTGGGTGTTAACCCCCTTGGCTGAAGAAAACAAAATATTTTTAATGAGTTTTCATGCATATTTTTTTAACGATATTTTCGGAGTGAAACCCCACTTGGCTAGACCTGAAAGATTAAAGTAAGAGGCGATAAGGTTTTTTGCTTGTCATGATTTTTCCAAAGTTTGTCACGGTCAAAACCAAAAACCAAACCCCCCTTCCGGAAATCCTGGCTACGCCACTGGTGGACGGAGAGACCGAAACATGAATGACTATGTTCTGGTAGACTGAAGGTTCCAAGAGCATATCCACAAGTGCATGAGTTATCCAGGGTATGACGTAGGGGGCTGTCCATCAATTACGTCAACAATTTAGGAGAGAGTTTGAAAGAGTTTGACAGTTGTTGACAGGAGGGAGGGGGTCAAGAGAAGTTGACGTCAATAATTTCACTTTTTACAAATAATAAAAATTAGGAAATTTTACGGAATACTACTTATTACAGTGGAAAAAAGCATGGCAAAAAAGTTCATCACCACCACATTTTGACACCCGATGAGCAAAAAAAGGAAAAAAAATTGTCATCAGCACAAAAAATAATAACCTTATTGTTGGGACCTGTCATTGACCTTGAGGGGGCAAAAGTTTTTGACGTAATTATGGGGGTTAAGTGAAAGTTGACAGTTGTTGACAAGAGGAGGGGTAAAAAATTGCCCAAAAATTGTTGACATAATTAATGGACAGCCCCTAGGATCAGACCGTCGATTGGTTCTCTGTAACAGGGAAATAACGCTGGGTCATGCCATGAAGAGGAATTGCATGAAGC
The DNA here is from genome assembly GCA_018105865.1 of Metaphire vulgaris. Taxonomy (NCBI): domain Eukaryota; kingdom Metazoa; phylum Annelida; class Clitellata; order Crassiclitellata; family Megascolecidae; genus Metaphire; species Metaphire vulgaris. Next base: position 20,069,338 of record CM030835.1, read on the forward strand.
CTGGAAAAGCTGAAAGACTTGAAGGAACAGAAGACATACGAAGAGGAGGCAACAAGACGGTTACTTATGGAGAACCCGAACGCTTAGGCCGACCAAAAGATATACGAACTGCTGTATGCGGAGCAAGAGAGAATCTGCTGGCGAACAACATAACACCTAAAACAACATGGATTGGGTTAGGCACCATGAAAATTGTTAAGGAAATTGGCAAGGTGAAAAGACTCAAACATCAGTCGCCTTCGAAGGAGGAATTATGCAGACAAGTTAAGAAAAACGCTAGGCGCGATAAAAGAAGATGGTTCTATATAAAAATTTGTCGGTCACCTTACTTAAATTAAAAGATGGATCATATTTACCTAGCCAGAATTCTCCATCGGGATTTCCGAAACCATTTGCATAATCGCTCCACTCTCTGAAAAAATCGACACTGCCATCTTTTCGTCTTTGAAAAACCTACTCAAAAACATCTTTACTTATTTAGTGCAAAGACTTCGTTAGCCAACGAATCAATTTGAAACCAATTCAGTTATTTTTTAGCCAAAGAAAACCAAATTCAAGATTTTAAATAATGCCTCAAAGGAGATTCGTGGAATTTAGTGAATGCACTTTTATGAAAATCTAGTTTAAAAATTTGCGCCCGTTTATGTAGGTTTTATTGTTTAAGTTTAAGCAGCTGGTATGGACAAAATAACAACAGAGATGATAGTATTTGCAGGAGAAATAGGAATTCAAAAACTAACGGAAATAACAAACACTTTCTACGAAAAAGGAGTTTTACCAGAAGAACTATGCAGTTCAATCTTTGTAGCTATACCGAAAAAAGTAGGCACAAGGGAATGTAAAGAACACAGAACCATAAGCCTCATAAGTCATGTGACCAAAATAATTCTAAGAGTACTCCTACAGAGAGCAAGACAAAAAATAAAAGATCAAATAAGTGAAGAACAGTTTGGTTTCAAAGAAGATAGTGGTTGTAGGAATGCAATCTTTGTTCTAAGGATGCTGAGTGAAAGATGTATCGAAATGCAGAGAGACCTTTACTTATGCTTCATCGATTATGAGAAGGCTTTCGACAACATCAAACATGAAGACCTATTTGAAAGCCTGAATAAAGCAGGAATCGATGGAAAAGACAAAAGATTAATAGCGGATCTATACTGAAACAAGAAGCAGCTATTAGACTAAATGGGAAATAGGGAAAACGATAAAGATCTTAAAGGGATTGAGACAAGGGTGCGGACTATCACCAGATTTTTTCAACTTGTGTGGGAGGAGATATTCGAAATGATCAAAGAGATGGAAGGTATAAGGATAGGAGGAAAAATATCAATAACATAAGATTTGCGGATGATACAACACTGTTAGCGTACTCGGAAAGAAGGCTACAGGAACTGGTGGACAAACTATCAGAGGAAAGTGAGAGAAAAGGACTAAAAATAAACATAAAGAAGACCTTCACTATGGTAATAACAAAACAAAAAAGAAGTGCTGAAATGCAAGATTTTATTAAATGGAAGAGAAATAGAACAAGTAACTTATTTCAAATATTTGGGAAGCATTATTACAAGTGATGGAAGAAGTGATAAAGACATAATAACAAGAATAGGTATGGCAAAATCTGCCTTCATGGAAATGAAACAAATATTAACGAACAAGAAAATATTAAAAGAAACAAGGCTCAGAGTGCTTAGATGCTATGTATGGTCAGTTTTGTTATATGGATCTGAGACGTGGAACATATCAAAAAGATTAAAAAGAAACTGGAAGCGGCAGAAATGTGGTTTTATAGGAGGATGCTAAAGGTCCCATGGACAGACAAGAGAACTAACGAAGAAGTACTACAGATGATGGAAGAGAGACGAACACTGATGACTACCATCAAGTTAAGACAGATGAAATTTTTCGGGCACGTGATGAGAAAAGAAGGATTAGAAAACTTGGCAGTGACAGGCATGGTGGAGGGTAAAAGATCAAGAGGAAAACAAAGATCAAAATATACAGATAGAATGAGAGAGGAAATGGGGATAGGAAATAACATCGAACTCCTGAGGAACACTAGAGATCGAGAAAAGTGGAAGTCCATGGCCGCCGACGCAGCAATGCATGGCACCTGAAAGAAGAAGATTGTTTAAGTTGAGTTCATGAAGCAACTAAAAATATCAGAGATACAGTAGGGTAAATGCTGGTATTATGGGTATTTTAAAAAATGGCTCATTTGCTCTCAGCCGACTGCATATACAGGTCAACACAGAAGACGTGGTTGCATTAGTTAATATCAGAGGTTGCCAACGTAAAGAGGATGTTGTTCATCTGCCATGAGAGACTGATGGCAGGAACAGTTCAGTTTCATTGGACATCTCTAATGTCCAAGGCAAGAATTTGACGGCTAGACGTCAAGCAGTTTGTCTGTCATCCAGGAACCATCACATGTATCCAGTGGCGTATTTATGGGGTATACGCTACTGAGCCATAGCGTACCCCTTTGGTCATTGGTTCTTTTCTCTTGTCATCAGGTTTTAGAAGGGCGATAACCTTTTTTGCTTGTCACCACGTTTATTTTTCGAACTTCTTCAATTTCAGCCTACATCTTTGAGCCTTTCTAAATACGCCCATGCATGCATCACCAGTAAACAAATCATATCGATAATGGAGGCAAACTGCTTAATCGCAAATATAGGTCAATTATACAACGAATTATTGATACTTTGATGAATGTCTATATCATGGATAGTTCATTGTCAATGTGGGTAGACTACGCATATTAGCAACCACCGAGAATACCCATATTTTCAACACATTAGAGTTGCCTCTGCAGTGATGCTAGCCGCTAAATGTCATACGAAACTTGTATTATACAGTATATCATTTACACGACGAATCACGATGGATCATTTCAGGGCAGGACAACTCGAAATGCGATCAAATTTTGCGCTACGCTGTAACTGCTCTAACAGACGACACATAGCCTACTAAAGAATATGATCTTTTGTTAAAACCTCGCAACATTCGTAATATATATGTCTAAATACAAAAGAAACGATTCACGATTGTCAAAGGTCATCGCTCGATTCGAAAAGAGCGATACATCTACAGTATATGTCACGTGATATGGATGCGTTTTTCATCACCATACCCATAATTCAAGCATAGATATCCATATTATCCTACTGTTAAGATAGATCATGTGAGGGATCGACTGGGAAGATAATGAAAATTTCATGGCATTTTTCGAATCAGAGAGCGATCAAAAAACAGGACTTGCTAGTAGAACTCCTTATTCGATAGATAGCTCATCTGTTTGTGCTTTGAGCGCTTCCGTAGCTGCTAGTTTGGTTTCCGTACTATTGAATCTTGGACAATTCAAACAGGCCAGTTGCTCGGTGGGTTCAGTTACCCTAGTTCAAGTAACCAAAATTAATAGGAGAGTTGGTTCTTAGCTGCTCATAACAGTGGCGGCTCCAGGAATTGGCAAGTGGGGGCCGTTGGGGTGGCAACTTCTTATCATGAGGCCAACCATTTGTTGTTAGGTATGTAGTATTAAGTATAGGTCCTAACAGGGGGACCACTGGGGCGCCAGGCACTCAATAGGGGCACGGGCCCCCCGGACCTCCCTGTGGAGCCGCCACTGGCTCATAAGTAAGTAAAGTAAGTAGTAACGTTCAGATTATTGTGGTGTCTCGTCCAGTGGTGGGCTGCATGAACACATTACAGAATTAAAGTTAATGACTAGTGCGGAACAACCAAGTCTATAGCCTCTTTTTGAAAATGTTGAGCAAAGAGGAAAGTTGAACGAATGGAGGTAGGCCGTTCCAGGATCTAACGGCTGACACATGAAATGCGTGGTCTCCTGATACGCAGGACCTGCACCATTCAGGCAGCAGAAGACCAGCGTCACAAGCCTGTAATTAATACGTTCCGGCACATACAGCTAATGTAAGTCGCGGAGCAGTGGTGTTATATGGTCCCCGAGTTTGGCCTGGTAGATCAATCGCACAGCGGTGTTCAGAACCGACTGAGGGCGGTTAAGTAGGTACTAGGTAGTTGTGTATTCCTTGCAAGATTTGCGTTACCATAATCGTGCTTGGTCAGCACGAGTGAGGAGACCAGCGATTTGAGGACAGTAGTAGACACTATCGGCGAATGCTTCTGATCAGTCTTAAGGCGTTGGAGCACCCCGCAACGGTTTTTGCCACGTGTGCCTGCATCGAAACCGTGCGATTGAGATAGATACTGAGGTTCCTCACCGAGGACACTGGCTGCACATCGTGTTCATCTATGCGGATACAGGTCGATGATAGTAGATGTTTCTGCCTTTCGGTAGCCATCCAGAGGACTTCAGTCTTGGCAGCGTTGAGCTGTAACCGATTTTACTTCAGCTCATGACCGACAGATAACCCTGATGGCTCTTCCGGGTAAAGGACGGATAGAATCTATTTCGTCATAATATGGATATTTTGGTCGGAGTCAAATTGCGAAGATAACCTTCTAATATATGTGCCCATAGGCTTATATATGCTCCTTTAAATAATGCAGCTAAACAAATTTATTTCTTTTACCAGGACTGCATTTACAATATGCGAACGTTTCAGCACTTCGATTGCTCCATATGAACTATGTACATAGATCTTCGCATTTTCATTATCATTGACTTACAGTCCAACCGCGGTTTTCCGTTGTCATGTCGCAGTATGCGTTGGCGTAATATCGTTGACCCCCATCAACGACATAGATGCGATAGACTCCACTAGTTGTGTGGCCATTGACTCTGATATCAGAACAGTCGCACGCAACTTGATTATTGTTTGGACAATATCTATGAAAGTGAAAATGTTTCAACTTAAATGACTTGAATATCATAATACAAAAATTGCATGACACGCTCAAAATAATGTATAAGAGCAGAGACACTTGCTTACATCTGCATGTACAATGACATCTAATTTCTGATGGAGTTTTAGGCGTTCATGTACTGTTTACATCATGGATGATTTGATGTTCTCTAGAGACGGGAAGATGGCAGATTGGTAATATGTTAGAACGGGACGCTGACTGAATGGGTTTTACTCCCACAGGAGCCCCTAAGGTCGATTCAGACTTCATTCGCTAGAGGGAGGTGGCAAATGAGTAGCATCTTTGGATGCGAAGATAAACTCGGGTCTGGAGAAAGCAATGGCAAGCTACTCTAGATTAATGGTCTTAGCCACCTACGTGGCTACGTCGCTGCTCGCCTGACCCCGAAGATCAGCGCCCACCCAACGATCGAATTTGAGAATGACAAGTTGCAACAAGCAGCTGAAGTTGCTGAACGTTATTTAAAGAAAACTTGATTTTACAGAAATGCATAGATATTGTCCTGACAGTTAGGTTGGAGTCTTAAGGACCTAGTAGGCCTATAGAAGGCTTTCGTTCACTAAATACAAAGATTCGTTTGCCTACCTTGAGACCTGGAATACTGAATATTTTCGTACACATTGCCAAGTATGACATTGAGCTTTTCATTGATTTTATCGATTGCAGAGGAAAGTGTTTCATTCATCGTCTGAAATTTCGTGTCAACTGCTGAGCGCATAATGTAGTCATGCTCTTCTAGTCTTTTCAGAAGACTTTCTTCTGATCTCGAATCAGAAACTTCGCAATTGGAAACCGTACATTGTCCAGTCACTAAAAGCGTGATACATGAAAGCGCAACACATACGGATAGGAACATAAACCAAGGCATGTTTTCATTAGATTTCAGTTTGATCGAAAACAAATTAATGATTAGCCTACTCTATATTTCAACAAACCACTAATTATGCTGAAGTGAAGCTATCTAATTCTGAGACCGCTCAAGGGACAGGGTTTTATTTATGTATGCTCGTGTCCTGTATTCTGCTGATTGCTATTATTAGTTACTTCCTACAATGGTTGCAGGAAAAATATCCTGGTTGCGGTGTATTGCATGCACGCTGTTCAATACATTTGCATTGCCTTAAGGTCGACATTTGTAAGAGGGGCAATCATTTTGAGTACAAACGATAAGAATAGTAAAACACAGTTGATTTTGTATGTTAATTTTTCATGGTTGCTGACAAAAATATTCTGTTGTGGACAAAGACGAAAGATTTCCCTGCCTCCAAAAGGATGTTAAAAAACGTACAATGCCTCCGCCTACATTCGCTTCGGACCTAATTTCAACTTTAACATTTCGCCTATCTTTAGACTATCTGTTTCTTAAAAGGCTCCTTTCTGGTTTTGGAATAAGCATATTCGTCCGTATTGTGGCGAAGTTGGATACATTACTAAAACTACCGGGTATACACGCCTGAGATCCGCCTTGTCTGCCTCACTGGTTGTCCCGAGGACGCGCCTCCGCACCGCAGGAGACCGCGCATTTCATGTGGCTGCCGTTAGGGTCTAGAACGGCCTACCTCCATCCGTTCAACTTTTTCTTTCCCCTTCGCTCAACATTTTCAAAAAGAGGCTAAAAACTTGGTTGTTCCGCACTAGTTATGAACTTTAACTATGTAATGTGTTCACGCAGCCTACCTCTGGACGAGGCACCACAATAATCTGAACGTTACTTACTTGCTTTAGTTACTTATGAGCAGCTAAGAACCAACTATCCTATTAATTACTGTAATATACACGTTTCATTGAACCTTGGGTGACGTTCAATCCTAGGCTCGTCACTTAGGATGGCTAAACAAACATAAACGGCGTTGCGTTTTCGTCCCTACTTTTGTTTGACAAAGCCTTCTCTGCTTGAGTTGTAATCCACTATCCTTCAACCTCGTATCATTACACTTGTTCTTCACTATTATCTATTACTGAACGTATACTAATTCTCTTCGTCTCTTCAGTACCTTTTTTGAGATATTGACTCACGTCCTATGGTTTTACAGGTAGTTATCTGTATTCTTATTAACTTCTTCTTTGTCTTTTATGGACTTACTTTTATCTGCTTCCAGAAAAACCCCTACAGTACAGTATTGTCACTACAAACAGATATATTGTCTGAAAAAATATAATGGAATCTGTCATTAAAACAGGTAATCTCACTGCACATGATGCTGTTTACCTGGACACCCGAACGATTCGTCATATTGTACCGAATGCTGTTCTTCCTAGCCACCCTCTCAATTTCACTAATGGGACTGTCCATTAATTATGTCAACAATTTTTTGGGCAATATTTGACCCCCTTGTCAACAACTGTCAAAGTTCACTTACCCCCCCATAATTACGTCAAAAACTCTTGACCCCAAGATCAATGACAGGTCCCAATAACAAGGTTATTATTTTTGTGGTGATGATCGTTTTTTCCTTTTTTCCTCATCGAGTGTCAAAATGTGGTGGTAATGGCCTTTTTCTAATGCTTTTTTCTATTGTAATAAGTAGTATTCTATGAAATTTCCTATTTTTTGATTATCTAAAAAAGTGAAATTGCTGCCGTCAACTTCTCTTGACCCCTGTCAACAACTGTCAAACTTTTCCAAACCCCTCCCCTAAATTGTTGACGTAGTTAATGGACAGCCCCAATTATGATTCCCGGAGAAAGCAGTGATTTTTCATGCGCTTCATCTTACTTGCTCAGTTAATTGTAGTCTACAAGCGATCACCGACGCGCGCCTTTGCTTATCTTCAGGGTAGTTATAATGCACTACAGTCTATGGAGATTCTTAGAAACACTAATGTTATACTGCACTACAATCTATGAAGATTTTTAGAAACACTAATGTTATAATGCACTGCAGTCTATGGAGATTCCTAGAAACACTAATAGTCAGAATTTAACTGCGGATATTACACAACAGCTGCAGTCAGATCTTTCACGAAGTAAAACTCCGCTTGTTAACACTTTAGTGAAATGGTGACACGACAGATCGAGTCCACGGTCTACAGTACAGTATTATGTTCATGCAGGCCAGAGCAAAGGAAATGTTTGTGCGTTCTGGATTACTGGACATAATAAAGTAACTGACATAGACATGCTCACAAATAGTTTTGCTATCATGTACTATAATAGTAAAATTTATATAGAGCTTCTTGCGCCACTCAGAATGTCGCATATCGTTAACCCATTAGTGCCCAAACTCAGAATAAATAATTTTTGTTGTTTTAACCTAGAATATCTATTCAATTGAATGACAAAAGACAGCTCATAACCTGTATTTGTTTAAAAAAATTAATTGATACTATATCTTTTTAACGTCCGTTTTAACGGACATTGGACACTGGCCCGGTGTTAACAAACGCATGGGTACATACATTACCATGTGAAGTATCATTATTTGTCACCTAGAGTGTTATTCAAATTTTAACTGTATCAGCTTATTGGCCAGTTTTTCAAGCATTTTAACATTTTAATTTTTTAACAAATACAGGTTATCAGCTGTCTTTTGTCATTCAATTGAATAGATATTTTAGGTTAAAACAACAAAAAATTATTTATGCTGAGTTTTTTTACTAATGTATTAACCATATGCGACATTCTGAGTGGCGCAAGAAGCTCTATAGAAATTTTACTATTATAGTACATGATAGCAAAACTATTTGGGAGCATTTTAATAGTTTCCAGTTTAAGTTGCAATGTGGTAGGCCCTGTGACAGTCAGCATGAAGGCCTATATCGCACTTCTCACATCTGTAGATCGACTTTTTGGAAATAGACTTTGCAGCGTAGTTCAGTGCTCCCACGCACAATCCAGTTGAGTTTACCATCAAAACGAATATCAGTTGATGGCAAAGCTGGTCTACGTCCCAAATAACGAGACATTCCGTAGCATTTCAGAAGGCTTATCGCTAGATGACGTCCGAATTTCAGTAGTCTATCTGTAGTTCCTGCCAACGTTCGATTGAGGTACCACGCATTTACAACAGTAGCATCAAATAGATAAACAAATATTGGCCACCACCACTTTCGCTGTCGTATTCTAGTTCGGTAGCAGGCTATTTGTTGGTCCATTTGGTCGACTCCACCCATACCTTGGTTGTAAAGGCTAAACAGCGTTGGCTGAGGAATTGAAATTTTCCTATTCTCAATGTTGGACCATCTTTGAACCTGTCCATCAGCAAGATGTCCAAAATTAGAGCCTAAGGTAACTACACTGCTGTCATTCCATCTGAGCATCAGCGCATCACCACTTGAAAGGTAACCAAATGAGCCTCGAGCAGATTTTTTCATATATGAAAGTGACTCCAGTGGACATTATCCAGTTCTTCCCTCTCATTAGACGTGTCACTGCCTTGGTCAATTTGATAGTGGCGTCTTTACATAGTGGGTTCATGGGGGCATGCCCCTTATAGAATGCCTGACCCCCAGTGGCCTCCAGTTGGGAGCCCTACAGTATACTCGTTACTACATACCAATCAACAAATAGTTAGCCCCCTGTGCTCAGCAGTTACCACCCCAATGCCCCTTCCGTCCTCCCACTTGCCAAATCCTGGATCCGCCACTGGTAATTGGCCAATCCTCCTCAGACAGTTCCATAAAATGTCCAGAAGTCCTTCACTGTTTTCTTCTAATTGAGCCAAGACTCAACAAGGGCTCCGGTGGCATTTGTATACAATGATTCAACTTTGCTACTGCATATTTGACAGATTTCATAGCGAACCTTCACTATGCATCAGGCAAATGCCTTTTAAAAACTACAACTTAAGTTAAAGAAATATAATAAAACTCCAATTCTGTCCAGATTTTAAAGATTGTGGTAATTTATTTTGGAAATACTGTCGTATATGTATTAGGACATACTGTATATTTATATGCCTGAACACTGGGCCAGTGCCCAGTGTCCGTTATAACGGACACGTAAATTTGAATGAGATTTTCTGAGAACATTTTAAAAAATTTACATCAACTTATACACCATTGATTTAAGTGATATATGATGTACAAAACACATTTCTGGCTTGACATTAAGCAATATATTTAGTTTTTAGCACACATTTATACTTACAGAGTTGGACCTCTCTTTACAGCCACGTTTCTCACAAAACTTTACGAAATTCCCAAAGTGATATAAATGCGAGTTCCATTGAAATTCTTATAGCACACTATCTCTAAATAATGTACCTTATTTATGCAGTTATTTAATTATATTCTAAAATAAAATAACAAAGCTTTTGTAAGCGTCCGTTTTAACGGCCGTCAGTAACTAATGGGTTAATGTTTCTGGTGAATTAATGGTTGCTATTAGTGGTTAGAAACGTGAGAACGATAAAATAAAGATCAGGAAGTAACTACTAATGTCTATGACCTCATAATGGATCAGGAAGTAGCTACTTGTGTATATGACCTCATAATGGAAGTTCAAAATAATTCGACTGCGTACAAGATATCCAAGTTTCTCACGATTCGCTGCTCTGTTTTTTTTCAAACCGCAATTACAATGTCACGAAATATCCTACTCAGAAATGTAATGACTGCGCTTGTTTAGGCTAGCCACGGCCATCTAGATCAAAATGGCAGTAGGCTGGCACTCTCCTCTGCTCTTCTTCTGGGCTATTAGTAAGTTCTATATCGTAGCTCGCTTGTATGAGTCAATAGTCAATGAAATGAGTGACTTATTTCCAACACAGGAGAAATCCTACTAAGCCTCTTAAAATTCAGTTATTATTATTATTAGTAGTAGTAGTAATAGTAGTAGTAGTAGTAGTAGTAGTAGTAGTAGCCTAGTAGTAGTAGTAGTAGTAGGAGTAGTAGGCTAGTAGCAGTAGTAGTAGTTGTTGTAATAATAGTAGTAGCCTAATAGTAGTAGTAGTAGTAATAGTAGTAGTAGTAGTAATAGTAATAGTAGTAGTTGTTGTTGTAGTTGTAGTCGTTGTTGTTGTTGTTGCTGCTGCTGCTGTATTACAAATGAAACTGCAAACTTTAAAAACAACACAGACAATTACAATTTACGAGCTATCGTTGAGCTAATAGCGTTGGGTGTTTCGAAGAAAGAGAGGCTGGAGAAAAAAGAGACTATGAACCATTTTGTAACTCTTGGAAGTGGCAGCTCCAGGATTTGGCAAGTGGAGGAGGCGTTGAGGTGGCATTTTCTAATCATGAGGGACAACTATTTTTCTTAAACCTGTACTATTCTACAGCAGTTGCTTAGAACGTGTGTACTAAGTTATGCGAGGCCACTGGCGGACCAGGCATTCAATAGGGGCAGAGGCACGGTCCTCGAGTCTTCATGTACGGCTACCTCTGACTGATGACTAAACAGTTTAGCTTCACGAGCCTCCTAGTGAGTCAACATGAAAGCTATGGCTTCTTACCTTAGCTTAATATTTAGGATTTTGCTGGGTCGCAGATAAGAGAGAGAGAGAGAGAGAGAGAGAGAGAGAGAGAGACAGAGACAGAGACAGAGACAGAGACAGAGAGACAGAGAGACAGAGAGAGACAGTGAGAGACAGAGAGAGACAGAGAGAGAAAGAGAGAGAAAGAGAAAGAAAGAAAGAGTGAGAATGAGAGAATAAAACTATCAGTTTACTAGAAGAAAATTCCTGCAGATTACGAACAATCAACATAAACCCAGTATACATAGAACTTAGCTTAGTGTAAATGCAGCAGTTAAAACACAGTAGCTATTGCGGATATTCTGCTAGACAGTTAGTTAGTTAGTTAGTTAGTTACTAAGACAACTTTTATAGCGCTGTGACATGGTTAAGTACCAAAATCAAAAGCGCTTTGACAACGCTAACATGTCAATGGTGGACAGAAGATGGCGATGTTGAAGTTGGTGTGAACTTCGCCTCGTAGATGAGTTTATAATTAGATGAGCTTATAGTAATATTGACGCACTGTTTGTCCTTATATTATTTGGCTGGTTGACAAGCATCGAGACGATTTGTCCTCATACATCCGTCTTCACATTAACGAGGGGTCATGGAACTCCTCAAACCCTCTAGTTACAGCAGTCAAACGAAGATAATGATGTCGGTGATGACGACGATGACAATGCTGATAACGACATTGACGGCAATAACGTTGATGACGGTGTAGATGATGACGATGATGATCATGATGACGTATTATCTGACCTAAGCTAGGTCAAACTGGTTTTAAGTAAGTAAGTAAGCAACATTTCGTGGATTTATAAAGCGCTTTAGGAAACCAGCAAAGCTGCAAAACGGTAGCTGATTATTCTTACATGTAGGCGCTTAGCCTATCTTAAAATCACTATGAGAAAGATCAGCCAGGCAATGGTCAATATATCCGGGGGCAATGAGGCTAGGTCAGGGTTGTCCAACTGGCAGCCCGCGGACCAGTTTCATCCGGCCCGCCACCGAGTTTGGGAAAATAACAATTGTTGCTATAGGACCGGTTATTACCGTTATTTTATAGGACTATACTTGGACTAGGAGGTTACCAAATTGATTACTTATCCACACCGCAGGTGACGGCGGTAATTAAACTTACGCATTTGCTACTTATTACTAACTTGCTTACATTTATCATCTCGCTGCAAGTCTCGTTTTCGCTCGGTTAAAATTTGACGCCGTTTTCAGCAGTTTGCTAGTGTAAAAAACTCTCGTTCCTTGTATACGACATGGCGTCACAAGCATTGATATTGATATTGCTGGAATTGTTAGAGAAAACCCTTTTCCGCAGTGCTCTGCTAGATTAGAAAGTCTTCACTCAATAGAATAGAATGGATCATTAGATTGAAATTGAACAGAATCAATCGAACGACTGTCACTAGTCTTACTAAATCTAACTTAGACACTAAGCCGGTAGAATACTAATACTTACTTGCTACTTAATTTTAACTGGAATACTATGTTAAAATAATACAGTAAAATTATAGCAATATAGCTGTTTATAGCAGTTACCACCGAAGTGTTTTTTTTATTTCTTGGTTAACACTTAGGCCTAGTCTTACACTAGTCGTACATAGTCTTATTTTCAGTGGTGTCATTCCACACTTTTCTTAGGGGCGAGGCAAGACATTTTTTGGCAAATTTTTATCAATTTTTGGCCAATTTTGTGCACATTTAAGGCGGGCGCAGCTGCGCCCGGAAAAAATGGGGGAGATATTTTGCTACTAATCTCAACTGAACCGAGACTGATATTGATTCAAAATAACACTGACCATGACGTACTCAATGATAGCTATGCCTAACACAAAGGATAAAAAGCTGAATATAATACTAAGTCTACAAGGGAGCAAATTAACAGAGGGAATTTGTAATTTGGGGGGGATTTGTATTTGGGGGGAATTGAGCACGGCTGCAAGGGGGGGATAGAAGCCGCTGCATCTACGGGAAAGTCTTCGTGGGGCTTCAGCATATGTGACAATGGGCACGCAATGCTTAGTATCAGATACGGCTTCAGTGACGTATTCGATTGAAGAAGGGATGTTGTTAGAGGGACTGAACGATATCCCTTCAACGTTTTTTTAATTTCTACCATAATTTTCGCTTCAACAGCACTCAAGCTAATGGGACACGAGTGTCAACGGATCTGGATGTGACAGGCAGACAGTTTCACTAGGACCTATTATCTTCGTGCCGCCCGTCCTTTTGGAATAGAGACGACCAATTAGGTCACAAGTATCAAGAATATCAACGAGTGCTTCATGATTACTCTCTAGTATTGAGAGCTCCCTCTGCGTCAAAGGCCAATCTTTGTCGAATTGTGGGTTTCGTTCTGCAAACAAAATGCCGAACTGTTCATAACCTTTGCAAGTGATAGTCTTCTTTCATTTGTTCATATGATTAATATTTTTAAAAGCAAAAAAACAACATTCCGTGGTAGGTATTCTATCGCCTTTAGGCTGTCATCATTTTGCTATCAGATTTCTGGGCGTGTTGCAGTTTCGTCCAGTCAAAAGTAGTCATTACACACGGCAAACCCTATTATATAAGGCCGATGAAGATAGGCAATTCCAACCGTACATGGCATAAGGTTTTCGACCTTCTGTAGGTCATCCAGGGGAAAGCCCTGGTGGGGCTTCAGCTTATGTGACAATGGGCGCGCAATGCTTAATACCCAACGCGGCTGCAGTGATATATCGGATTGAAGAAAGGATGTTATTAAAGGGACTGAAAGACATCCCTTCAGCGTTTTTAATTTCTTCCATCATTTTCGCTTCATAAGCAGTCAAGCTAATGGGACACGGATGCCAACGGATCTGGATACGACAGATTGGCACTAGGACCTATCGATTTGTATGCCAGACCAAAGAGAGAGTCGCTCAAGCAAAATTTTTTGATCTATGGTATCAAATGCAGCAGAGAGATCAAAGAGACATACAGTAGACCAGTTACTTGTCGGAGACCAATTGCGGTTAAGAGTCTGTCATGAATGTAGGCGAGAACGGTTTCAGTTTAATGATGTTTAGTGTAGGGAGACTGATGAGCATTATATAGCAAGTTATTTCAGAGGTGTTCGGTCAGTCTAGAAAGCACAATTTTCTCAGTAAGCTTTGATAGAACAGAAAAATTTGAGTTTCTGAGTGATCCATCAACAGATTTTAAAAGCCTGAATACGAAGCCATTGATCAGTGTTTATTCTAGGGCTTCTCGGGGGCGGGGGATTCCCCACAAGTTAAAAAATTCCCCCACAAAAGTTTCTATATGTTGCATTGGGGGATGGAAATTTCCCTCAAAAGTTTGACGAGGGGGTTTTTATTTTTGGGAGAGGGGGAAAAATATAACGGTGGCCATTTTGATTTGGTTGTCAGAGCATCTTAGAATGATAAGGAAGGCTGTGAGTCTGTGACGACCTTTTTTGCTTGTCAGCACATCCGGCGTCCGGTAGAAGGAAGAAATATAAGGGTGATAAGGATTACCTTTTTTGCTTGTCAAGGTTTTTGGGAGATAAACCTTCTCCCCTCAACATTTAAAATTCCCTCAATGTCAAAGTGGCTAGAATAAACACTGGCCATTGATTAAGCAGCTATTCAAAAAATACAATACACCTTTACCATCTAGTGCACCGGTAGAGCGCTTATTTAGTTTAGAAGGTCAGATTCTGACCCCTAGAGGCCTAGACGCAACAGGATGGGAGACGGACACTTTGAGCAACAGCTTTTGTTGAGAGTCAATAACTCTTTGAGTAAAGTTTTTAACTTGCTTATGTCACTTGTGAGCTGTAACCTGTTTTTATCTTCATCTTATAACTTTCACAGTGCTTGCAGCTTCTGATTGCAATGTGACAGTATCAAACTGTGTTAGCGTGCTGATTTTCTCACTGGCTAGCAGCTTGATATTCATGGCACTAGAGTCTTGTAGGCCTGCACATATTAGTAATGGTTTCTGTATTTGCTTTGTATCAAGTGCTTGAGGACGCAGTCAACTTTCATACCCCTCCACAATAAGGGAGATCCACTCCTCTGCAGCAACAACAGGACTATCGCACTGGTCTCACACGCCAGTAAGATACTACTACGAGTTGTCTTAGAACGCATGCAGAAAAAAACTCGAAAGCGAAATCGCACAAGAGCAAGCTGGATTTAGACAAAAAAGAGGTACACGCGATCACGTCACAAACCTGCGGATAATATTGGAGAAGGCAAACGAAAGGATCCAGCCGCTGTATCTCTGCTTCATAGATTTCTCAAGCTTTTGATATGATCAGACATAGACAGCTATGGCTAACTATGCTAGAGATGGGCTTCCCTCCACACCTGGTCGAACTGCTGCGGAACCTATACAAAAATCAGCATGCTGCTATCAGGATCGCAAACATCACATCAACCTGGTGCATTACTGGCGGATTGCATATAAGCGATGTATGCAAACTTATCGGGCCCTGAATGACACCACCTGCCCGGATTACCTGGCAGCGCTTATACATAGATCGACCCAGCCAGACTCGGCGAGGCAGCTGCGATCCAGCAAGAGAGTCCGCCTCCTGGTTCCGCCTCCATCCAAGACGGTCGTCCTGGGCGAAAGATCGGTGACTCGGGGCAACCCGCTACTGTGGAACGCCCTTCCGGACGAGATAGCAGCGGCGACTTCTATTGAATCCTTCGCTTCAAAACTAAAACCGCACCTGTTTCGCAATTCTTATTGTGACTGATTGTGAATCGCTCTTGCCTATGGCCTTAGTCATGTTATAGCGTTGATAAATTAGCTAATAATAATAATAATAATAATAATAATAATAATAATAATAATAATAATAACCTGGTTCAGAGTAAATAAAGGAGTATGTCAAGGTTGTAATCTATCACCAAGCCTAGTTAATGTCCTAGCTGAACAAGTAATGAGAAAAGCACTGCAAGGATTTCATGGAGGCTTCAAGATTGGAGGAAAAAAGATAAGTAACCTACGGTACGCCGATGACATCGTACTACTTGCTACACCTCCGAAAGAACTGCAGGAATTGATGGATCGTGTAGGGGCAGCCGCAGAAGAATAAAACATGTCAATAAATATTCCAAAGACAAAAATAATGACCAATACCAATAACATCACAGAAATCAAGGTGGATGGGTGTAACACTAGAACAGGTAGAATGCTTCATATTCCTAAGATGTCAAATAACAAACAATGCGGAATGCAAAATGGAGGTGAAAAAGAGACTAGCCATGGGAACAACAGTAATGATCAAGTTAACCAAACTATGGAAAAACAAATCGATAAGCACTACCACAAAACTGAGATTGATGAAAACTTTGGTATGGCCAGTGGCGACATATGGATACGAATCCTGGACGTTAAGAAAAGAAGAAGAAAAAAGCATACAGACCTTTGAGAGCAAGTGCATAAGAAAACTGTTACGCATACCATGGACAAAACTACTAACTAACGAGTAAGTCTAAAACAAGGAAACTGAGTTACTTTGGGCATGTGATAAGACAACCACAAGACACCAACGAGAGCAGTGTGATCACAGGACTTGTTGAAGGAAACAGAAGACGAGGGCGAGCAAAGGCATGCTGGATTGACAACATTACGACGTGGATTGGCCTTTATGGAGACTGTCTACTACGCACTGCGCAAGACAGATCGCGATGGAGAACACTGACCCATTCTAGTAGCCAACCGTCGCATAGCGACGACGGCGCAATGACTTGACTTGACTTGAAGTGCTTGTTTCATTCAACTACTAGTGCTTCTTTACTAATGTTGAACAACAAAACAAACGAAATGAAGCTGTACGTGTAAGAACTGCTATTCCACATTATTGGTACTACCAGTACAATTGGTACTAACGGTTGGGTCTATATAGTGGACTTTTAGCGTCTTTTTAACTACGAGTAACTTTACTGTAACTAGTTACTTTGCAAGTAACTGTAACTTTAACTAGTTACTTTGTAAAAAGTATCTTGTAACTGTATCTAGTTACTTCTTTGCATACTAATGCATAGTAACTTGTAACTGTAACTAGGTACAAATAAAAAGTAACTTACCCAACACTGGTGGCTGTATGCTACATGGAAGGAACCATTGGCTGATTAGCTAGTATAGTTCGCAGCATCAATTAATTACCAATGAATTTTGTATCTTTAACTTTTATGCATTATAGAATTTTACCTCCACATGCATTGAGATAGTTGACAATATGCTGTTGTCCTGTGTCTTTTAGTGCTTCACACAATTCAGGAATCTTTTTATTCATTAAAATTGTGTCTAATAGCAGTGAGTTTCTTCTGATGAATGTATCTTTGGCTTTGATATCCTGAATTTCTCTTAAGATAAGAACACCTTTTGACCGCAGTTTGTCGATCAAGCCGAAGTCAGAATCGATGATTTCTTCTAGGAACACTCGGGTGTTGTGCAAAAGGTTTTCCAAATCATCCATGTTACTAGAGAAACAATCCAACTGCAAAATATTGAATTTGCAAGATAGATTAGTAGAAAAGCTATTGCAATTTAATGCAGAGCTAAACAAGGGTAGATGGATTTAATCACGTAGATTACTAATGCAAATGAAGAAATGGAATGAAGACAAGTTTTGAAAACATGAACGCATGCATCTTCATTTCTTTCGCTTTTTCGCAGTTGATTTCAAGGCGGACTTTTGCTCATTTTCGTAGAGTTTGTCGGTCATTTCTTGTAGAGTACTTTGTTTTTCATTCATTAATTGTTTGGTCTTTTCTGTTTCTCATCTTTTATCTAATGTTTGAATAATATTTAAGCAAGTAAGATGCAATTCTTTTGTTCTCCAGTGTTTATGCGATCACGCTCTGGTGGAGTCAGAGCCTAGACAACTATCGCAGAAGCGGTCTGGGCTCTGTGCTGCATGCAGGACAGTTAGGCGACTCCACGGCGGTGACTGCAAATGCACCTCCGTAGGCCCCACTCCAACCCCTGCCCCAGCTCGAGTCAGCCACCTTACACTCGGGCAGCGAAACGGGGTTGGATCGAAAGATGGTCACCGAAAGGCTTAAGCCAACATCATATATACTTTCGATCGGCACATGGAATGTACGCACATTATAGGCGCCGGCAACTGGAGCTACTGAGAACGGATATACAAAGATGCAGGTGTGATGTTTTAGAAATAGCGGAGATGAAATAGACAAAACATATAATCTGGAGAGGTATGAGGTACAGAGGTAATATGGCCCAGAAATGAAAAGAAACATAAGACAGGGTGGGATTTCTTCTCAGAAAAAGAGCGAGACAAACCCTGATAGAATACAAACCTGTGAATTCAAGAATCATCGTAGCGAGATTTGAAGCAAGACCATTTATCATATCCATCGTTCAGGTGTATGCAGACTTGATAGTGAGATACCGAAAGAGATGTAATGATCATTGGAGGAGACTGGAATGCAAAAATTCGCACAGATAGAACTGGATGGGAAAGGATTATGGGAAAATATGAAATCGAGGAACAAAATTAAGGAGGGGGAAATTACTGGAGTTCTCTCTACAGCACGAGATGGTCATTTGCAACACCAAGTTTCAGCAGAGGAACTGCAGAAAGTGGACATGGAGATCTGGAGACGGGAGTACTAAGAAAATGATAGACATGATCCTAATGCCTAGAAGATAGAACACTGCAGTCCAGTTGTGCAGATCACAGCCTCGTGCTTACAAACATCAAAATGAAAGTGAAAAGACGAATAAGAAGACCATTCCTAACATCGAGAAACATCAATAAGTTAGCAGAAAAGACATTGAGCAATCCTTCTCATAAAGACCGGGATTTAAGATCAGAAATGCACCATGGAACCAGATGGAAGAGCAATATATCGACAATAGAGCCGACAGGATAGTAGGAGTGATCCGAGAAGCTTTTGAAGAAACAGTACCAGAAAAGGAGAAAATCAATTAAGAAATGGATCACAGAAGCCACCCTCAAGCTCGTGGTCGAGGAGAGGGCCCTAAAGATTAGACGTGATTTATCTGATACAGCTGAAAAGGGGTATAGATTTAAATGTCAAGAAATGAAGAAGGCTGCAATAACAGACAAAAATAAATGTTGTCTTGAAGATCAATGCAAGTGTCCAAAAGTGTTACAGTATGATGAGTTTAAAACAAGAGAAGCGTACAAGCTAATCCGGCACATACATAGAAAATGGAACCCAAAACAAATGACCATCAAAGACAAAAAGACAAATTACTAATGGAAAGGAAATAGTCAGCAAAGATGGACAGACTATTGCTATGCGAGAGCTTCCAGTTTCTTTCAGATGCCAGACAAACTTCTTCGATCAAAGCCGCATATAGAAAAAGCAGAGGTCAGATGCTGGCCTCAGTGTCATCCAAGCTAGAGGGCGGGAACATAAGGGCTGCAGTCAGGATCCTAAAGTCTGGTGGGGGAACCGGTTACTCCTGGCCCTCAGACGTTCCAGTAGCTGCTGACTACCGGAAAATCCTGCTCACATGCCACCGGTCAGTGATTGCAATCCCCTCTAGAAATGTCCATGGATCCATTTTTTAGAACCCAATCCAACCCAACCCATCAAATCTCCAACCCAACCCAACCCAACCCATGCCGATAATAGGTTTACTTGACTCAACCCAACCCACTGTAATACATCACAGTTTCTAAACCATGACCCATGACCCGTTTCTGACCCAAGCCAACCCACCATTAATATGGAAAGGTCTGACCCAACCAACCCAATCCAACCCAACCAAACCCATGGGTTAACCCAGCCCATGGAATCTCTGAAGAGGACACAAGGAGCAGAATTCGCTCCTTTCCCGCTGGTTCATCCGGAGGTGCAGGTGTATTAAGGTCACAAACTGTGGACGAGCTCATTGCCTGACCCGAGGACGACAGCTATAACGGGCCTGACCAATCTTTTCCTTTCGGGCACATATGTCCCGCCGAGGTGCATCGTATCCTCTTTGGTTAAAAACTCTTCCGGCCTTCAAATAAGCGGGAGGATTGCGTCTAATCGCGATAGGTTATTTTGGCGGTACTTAGCTTCCAAATGTGCTGCAAACTGGTCCATTTGCAGTAGAGGTAGGGTTGTGAAGCGCTAATACAGTCAATCAGGCGTTTCATGGATGCAATGCCAGATAACAACATTATCGTAAAACTGGACTTCAGCAATGCTTTTAATTAACAGCATGCAGAGACAGAATGCTCACCGCAATAGCGGACATCCTGTCGGAACTTTCAGCCTACGGTCGCTTGTCCTATGGTAGCCCCAGTCTCCTAAAATTTGGCGGATTGCTTCTGACCTCTCAAATGGATAGACAGCAAGGTGATTCATTTGGCCCTCTACATTTTTGCTTACCACTCCAGCCCATTCTCAGAAAACTGGCAGCCACTCTCATTTTGGGGTACCTCGATGACATCACCCTGGGCGGGGACGGAAACCAAAGTTGTCTATGGGTCGGTTTTCTCAACCCAAACCTAACCAAACCCACCAACTTTCCAAACCAACCCATCCCAACCCAAACAAAATTCATGTTTGTTGACCCAAACCCAACCCAACTCGGTGACCGGACAATTCGGAGACGGACAATTCGGAGTGGACAATTCGGAGAAGGACAAAAATCGCCCCAAAAGTTGTAAAAAGTTGTAAAACTGTTTTAAAATATGACTTTTATAATGGTTAGGGTTAGGGTGAGGTTTAGGGTTAGGGTTAGGGTTAGAGTTAAAGTTAGAGTTAGGGTTAAACTGTGCTCCGAATTGTCCGTCTCCGAATTGTCCGCTCCGAATTGTCCGTCTCCGAATTGTCCGTCTCCGAATTGTCCTAGAACCCGCAACTCATCCATACAACAACGTGAAAGTACAATCGCAAGTTTAAAAACATACATACATTCAAGCACATCAATAGTTATTCGCTTACTAGGTGTTTACCCATCAAAAATGACGGGAGAGATTGGCTGTTTTACCACCCGATTTTGCGCAAATGCAATAGCATTTTGCGCAATTATTTGTCCTTAACTCGCCGCCTTTTCCTTCAACCGAGTTAACGCCCATTTGCATGAATTTTTTTGATAGTCAACGTAAGTGTAATGATTTGACAGTGTCGAACGACATGCAGTGCTTGATTCTCTTGTTTGTTGTGCTGCTTTTTCACGCCGAGCAACAGCCTGCTCCTCATTCTCACTTGATTGTCGGAAAGCTCGTGAACACTGGACTTTTTGTTTTGCACAAACGGTTAGAAAGAGGAATAAAAAAGCTAAACAACAGTGCAAATCTCATCTTCTTAGCTCTTATATAGCCTGAGATATAGCAAATTCAAAAAAAGGAAACTTTCTCAGAATTCAAAACTTACGCGAAATTCGCTCATAATACTTATGTTCAAACATTGGGGTCATCGAGTTAGTTAATAATCGATTTTCAAACTGTTTGGTTTATTTTGTTCCTCTGACATCCCTTTATAACTTTGCCGCTGACCAAAGTGGGGTTACCGCTGAAAATATTTTGCTAGGGGGCTTTAAAACATTTTTGGGGGAGAGGGTGATATTTTAGGCCGTAAAGTGGACTCTACCCCAAATGTTTTTGTTTTGCACGGATGGTTAGTAAGAGGAATTAAAAATCTAAACAATGGTGCAAACCTCATCTTTTTAGCCCCTATATAGCCTGAGATATAGCAAATTTAAAACGTTACAGCAATAATTTCTGAAGAACGCTTTTCCAAAAATTAAATCCCTAGTACGGTGACGGCGTCTGAAAATTTAATCCCCACTTGAGGGGTCACATTTAAAAAAATAAATATTGAGGTCAGGAAAGAGTAAATATATATAATAACGGGGGGCAGGGCATTGGGAGAGGGAAGGGAGGTTTGGGAGGAGGAAAGTGGGTTGTACGGGTTTTCGGGGCAGCGTTGTGTAGGTTTGGGAACGGAGTTTGGGGCCGGTAGGGTAGGGCGGAGCAGTGATGGGTTGGGGCCAGGGCGATTGGGAAAGGGATGGTGAGAGGGAATGGGGTTAGGAAAAGGATGGGGAGAGGAAGGGAACGGGGGTTTGGGGCCTGTTGGGTATGGCAGGGCAGGTATGGGTTGGGGCCTGGGGCGATTGGGAGAGATGGGAGAGGGAAGGGTGGTTAGAAGAGGGATGGGGAGAGGAAAGGGAACGGGGGGGTTTGGGTCCTGTGGGGTAGTGCAGGGCGGGTATGGGTTGGGGCCTGGGCATGGGATGTACAATGGGAGGCGATTGGGAGAGGGATGGGGAGATGGAAGGGAGTTAGGATAGGGATGGGGAGAGGGAAGGGGAACGTGGGTTTGGGGCCTGTGGGGTAGGGCGGGGCGGAGATGGGTTGGGGCCGGAGCGATTGGGAGAGGGATGGGAGAGGGAAGGGGGACGGGGATTTGAGCTGCAATTAAGACGCTTCGTTAAACGCTCCATTGATAATACAGTTTTGATTAAAGAATTTCGTTGTTATGGCAACAGCGTCTTGCAAAATCTGCCGTGTATCGTGACCGACAGACAGATTCGCCGGATTCGCCGGACATCGAGAATTATATAATAAGATATCGAGTTGTTATTGCAACACACCGGAAATTCATCATTCTCATAATTGAGAAACAATGATTGTATTAATGCCAGCGTCGCCGTGATGTGATGCATTTATTTCAATGTATTCATGTATGTATGTATGTATGTATGTATGTATGTATGTATGTATGTATGTATGTATTTGAAACAACTTCCATAATGCCGTAACATAGACTGGTCAAAGAAGCACGTTACGAAATAATGTGATCTTCCATGAGTAGGCAACATAACCCATCGCCAGTGATGGGCAACTAAATAAAAAACATTATTTAAACTATAACTAGAGTTAAACTAGAAATAAGTAGTTAAACTTTTAGTTGCAAACTAACTTTCTAAAATAGTTAACTAAGCTAAAAAAATATAGTTAAACTTTTTGCAACTAATTTTACAACTATTTCCCAGGTATCAGGTATGTGTTCATGAAAACATAGATGATGCTCGCAATCAGTGTTTAATCTAGACTTATGGACTCCCGGGGGAAACTGAAAAAGCCGAGGGGTTGAGGGAAACTGAAAAAGCTGGGGTGAAATTCTGCTATGGGGTTGCTATTAGTTCATGTAGTTACTTGTAATATGCCAAAATTTCCGGGTGGATTTGAAATTTCCGGGGAAATGGCAATTTCCCTTCCGAAAACGACCTAGATTATACCCTGCTCGCAACATGGACATATGAGTCAATGAACCATTGAAATCATTAATTATTGTCTATTTAATATTTAAGTCTTATTCTAGACTGCAGGAACACAAGTTTGTCAAGTTTGTTTTGAAAAAAGTGACCCAGAAAAGAATAGATTTAAGAGGGACTGTTATTGAGAATTCGGGACGCCACAAGTTTTCAGTTAAACTAGCATTTTAACTAAACTATTTATATTTAATAAAACTATGAAGATAACTAAAAAATAGTTAAACTTTTAGTTAGTAACTAATTAGTTAACTAGTTGCCCATCACTGCCCATCGCCGGTAACATGTGATGCGTTCTTCCGTGAATAGGTCCTATAACCCACCGCCAAACTTGGCAGATCCAACCCAAGGTGGAATTTCAGGCGAAGATTATGACGGCAGTCGTTCGATCTAGTCTTAAAAATCTTACCTCTCATATGACACTCGACATCGCTTGCCATTTTCGCGGGCTTACTGAATTCGAACTTCGAATTACCTGAAAATATCTTTCTATCTAGCCTGTTGCCAACTAGTTGTGCCCGGTTTTAATGCCAGGCAAGTAAGCAGCAGCCGTCTCTGTTTATCAGTCCACATGATATAATCGATCTGAATTGTCATGGTCCAGTTGGTACAGACTACTGAATTATGGAATCTACTGTAGACTAACGTACAAGGCGACATTAGCAGTCAATATGGAATAATACAAGGATCTATGGATATTATTAGTAGGCCAAAACAGACCACGTGGTTAACAGGTGCAAACGAGGCTAAAATGTATAGATTCACGAAATCCAACCCAACCCATTAATTTCTGAAAAATCTTGACCCAAACCCAACCCAACCCAACCCAAACCATGGGTTAACCCAACCCATGGACAACTCTGACGCAAACAACGTCGCAAGCATGTCGCAGTCATCGAGCTAGGTCTTTCATTGAACCACGCTGAATGCGAAATATAATCGAAAGGTCCAATTACAGCAACAGACACCTCGCTGGACCGTTTTCAGCGCACAGACCCGGAGGACTCCATTGGGATCTCTTGGGACCCCTCTTTCCATCGCGCAGGCATTTGAGACATTTAGACCTATGTCATGCCACACCAGCGAGCTAAATATAGCAGACCATAGCGAATAAGAAGTGTAAACATCAGAACAAAAGGCTGTGGATGCAAGAGGCAATAATAGATGAATTTAGAGGAAGTCCTATACTGTAGATGATATGGACATGCAAATTATAAAGCTGCTGCCAATCTAAAAACAGAATTGATAACTCACCTGTTTTAAAAGTACGTCCTTTATGCTGCAGACAGGATCATAGTTCAGAAGGGATACATGGCCTACACTTTAGCTGACTTGTAGTCAATGCAACTCTAGACCTGTAGTCTTAAACACCAGTACCTTTAGCCTACAGATTTTATGCGCCGTTGGTGAAGTATGCTCAAAAGTGACTTGAACCAAAAAGAACTTGCGCTCTTAGAATTTACTCTTGCGTATGAAGTAAACAGCTGACGGCGGCATTGTGATAATAGGAGCGTCTTTTTAAATAGATCGGATACGAAGAATTACATTCATAGTTCACCGACTGTCAAGGTGGCTGGAGGGGGTAATGGTTGCATTGATGTTTTCGAGAAACGTGGTCATGTCGATTTTATTAATACCATAGAAAGAGTAGCTATCGTGAGACGGAGGATGTGAGGAGGTGGTGAGCGAAAACAAAATAAGATGGAAATATTTTCAGACGGAGAGAAATGATTAATTGATGAACACGAAGACAGTTATGTCTTTGTGATTCGGTCATATCCTGCCCTTGTATACGATAGCGCCCCTCTGGGCCGTTAGACTATAGCCTAATAAACGATATGTAAAATGTTGGGAATGATAGATAATAAACTTGAACATCAACAGAGACATGATTTGCATCAAACATGCGACCATAAATCACACAGTCTTCGCATTTTACGTCATTCAAAGTTCAATTAATCAAAAATGATCGAAGTTGACTTAGCGGTTATGTGTGTGTGTGTGTTATGTTTGTTTACATCCGCGTCCAAATCACAGACGATGAGTGTCTGTGTGTGGTTTTGTGTGGTTTTTTTGGTTCATCTTTCTCAACCAGGGTTTGCCACCGGTTATGACGGAGTTATTTAGCAGTTATGCAGAATTTCTTTTATGTGTATAAATCAATCGAGGTTCTTAACATAGGCGTGGTTGTGGATTGTAATCAATGGAGCATTCTTTCAATTCATTTGTTATTGTTTCACGAATTACAAAATCATCATTTCGTTTTCTCCCGGGATTGTTTTGAAAATCTTTGTCACAATTCTCGTGTTGAAATCTTTGATTTCTGTCTAACTGAGGGCTGTTTATCCTGCTTAACGCTGTTGGATACTCGACAGTTTCGAAGCAAATGAGAAAAAATGAGAAAAATGGTTTTGATGTTAATATTGTTGCGAACCGGGCTAAGGACTTCTCTACTCTCCGTCTAACTTACTTACAAATTTTTCCAAAATGCCTGTGGCCCGACTGTCTACATAGGGTTTAATCTCACTTAGACACAAGGTCGTTCTATACCTAGCTTCGTAGCATAGGTTTTATACTCTAGGGCTGACTATCTCTCTCTCCTCCCTTCATGTACATCATCATCATCATCATCATCATCATCATCATCATCATCATCGAGTCGCTTGAACAGCGGAGGTCCGTTGCGCCTATCAACCACTAGTGGAGTGTCCACGTTCTAGTGCAATGTTTTCCATTCGCGCTATAGCGGAGGAGAATCCATCTTCAATCTGCTGGATTCAAGAACATCGCGGTCTCCCAGGGAGCCGTTTCCAGTTTGCGGGGGAGATGACATTTGTTACGACGTGCTATGGCGCAGACAAGGGCTCCATGTGCTGAGGTGTTGACGTCCAGCCGTGCAACGTGTCCGAATAATGTCATGCGGCGACGAAAGATCGTGTCCCGTATTGATGCTAATCATGTACCGCGTACCTTAATCTTTTCCGTGTGCCCGTTTGCCGGTGTACCTTAGCTAACTCTCGTTTACCGAGTATCTTTCTATATCCTCGTGCATCCTCTACCTGGTACCTTAACTCTTCTCGTGTACTGTGTACCTTCTGTGCTTCATGTACCCGTGTACTGTGTATCTTTCTGGTACCGGACACTCTTCCGGGCCTCTCTCCCTTCCACGCGCCGCGATCTTATATTTTGCGGGGCATAACCACCTCGTAGTACCCTCTTACTGCGGCGTTTGCTACATTCCCTAGTGAAGTCAGTACACACTCCTTTCAGATGGTAGGCCCACACTCTTCCTTATTTGCCTTACTTGATAATCCGTGTGAAAACTCAGTTTCCCGGCCCTTTGCCATTCTCAAGACCCTTTATACTATATATATATATATATATATATATATATATATATATATATATATATATATATATATATATATATATATATATATCCTATATATACTGTAGGGGTTTCTACACTACATTAATTTACTATCTTAAATATTTTTAGCTCACCTTTTGACATCGTTGAATTCTGTCTAACTCAGGGCTGTATAACCTGTTTAGTGCTGTTTTAAAACAGATTTCTGGTCTCTGATCACAGAAACAAACAGAGGCATCTATCTCTTGCACGAAATTGCGCCATCTGGCGAATAACAGCTAAACACTTTCCCTTTACAAATGAAAAGGTCAACCAAATGTTATTAATAATAATCAATCAAATAAAACATTCATTTCACTGGCTTTAATAAAAGCAAATAAACTAAAATTATGTTGTTTTGATTGCAAGTTGGATTAAATGGTTTCATACAGGACATTGGATTTTGAGTGTTTAAACAAGAGGCCCGGAATCAATATTTGTCCCCCGCCCGTATTTTCTCTCGACCGTCCGGGAGCGCTGAAAATGCAGGACCTAAAAATGCCGGACTGAAAAATGACGGACGAAATTTCAGGAGCGGAAAATGCAGGACTGGAATATGGCGGACCAAAGTTAAAAAGGAAAAAAGAAA
This sequence comes from Metaphire vulgaris, assembly GCA_018105865.1. NCBI lineage: Eukaryota > Metazoa > Annelida > Clitellata > Crassiclitellata > Megascolecidae > Metaphire > Metaphire vulgaris. The sequence goes on from CM030835.1 coordinate 20,096,851, forward strand.
TAAGAAAAGAAGGTAATTCTTATTAGTGTTTTTGCCCACTAAATGTCAATAAACCTTGCCGGAAAAGGCTGACAAGAAAAGAAAACCTCATTCTCAACAGTTTTCAGTAGATTTTTTTATAATAAATTTATAATAATCTTTATTCGTGACAAGCACAGCATCAAAAACAGCACACAAACAAGGAACAACACAAACCAACCGAACGAAAACAAATAAAATAAAACTAATTATAATAAACTAATAAACTAAGCACAAACGCTTTACACAGTACAGCCACTAGAACTGCCCTCAGACAAATTCTAGTAGGCCTAATGCACTCAGCAAAGTACAGTGGCTTCTTCGCATATTTATTGACAAAGGATGCTTGTCGCTTTTTTACAGTAACATGCATACTTTCCAAACCCGTCAAAGCTCTGATATAATAAGCATTATCTGACTCACTTGTTTTAAAAAATTTACACACAACAACTTGAATCAATCTGTCAAGAGCATTAAGAGTGCTTCTGTTTGGACACGTGGCTTCCATGTCATGCAATACAATAGGTAGACAATAGCTCTTTGAGCGCATAGGAATAAGGAGCTATTTCGGTGCATCTTTTGAAAGCGCTTTAGAAATTAACGAGATTTTACTTACTTACTTACTCTTTACAAGGTTAACGCATATCAATTCAGAAGCGGCAGCTCTGTTGCGACTATACAAGCAATTAAACGTACGAAAAAATTTTAATTTAACTTCCGAAATAGATAACCCGAAGTGCCTGCCCTTTTTCAGTGTCACTCCAAGATACCTAATTTCTTCCACAAATGGCAAGGCAACACCATCCAGGACCAATACAGCACATGCGATATTGCAACGTGTCCCAATCCTCATGACCATAGATTTCTTCACATTAAATTTCAAGTCCAGATCCACAAAGTCATTGGTGCAAATGTCAAGCATGTGCTGCATGCCGGATATAGAGTGTGACACCAATAAGATATCATCTGCATACAATACACATCCAATAAATAATAAATAATAAATTTGTCGCGATTATCTTTCGATATTCGCAAAACTCAAAATATAAGGTTAATTTTTAATTTATGAAAGGTGAAGGTAGTCCCATACTCGATCGAGTGAGTGTAGGCTATAGTCCGGCGCTGATGTCTGGTTAGGCTACTAGACAAGTAGCGATGCAGGTGGCTTTCACCATTAATCTATTTAAGTAATCTAGTTCACCATTAATCGATTGCCATTGCTCCTCTACAACCACGTTTAATCTTCGCAGCTTAACGCTGCTACCAATATATCGGTGTGTGTTTTTGTGTGTGTGTGTGTGTGTGTGTGTGTGTGTGTGTGTGTGTGTGTGTGTGTGTGTGTGTGAATGTGTGTGTTTATGGCTATGTCGAAGTTTCCTGCGTTCGAGCGGCCTCTCTCATTCAGATAACCCTCTCGCCGTGCTTTATAAGGTATTAGTACGATTTAAGCAAAGGCAATGAATTAAAGTCCTATATAGGCCTCGACTCTGACAGAAGCTAAATTTTAAAAAAATTCATATTTCAATGTTAACACATTAGCCAATGCGCACAGCACTGCAACCTTAATCAAGCCATTTTAAAGCAATTTAGATAAACTAAATTCGAACAGTACATTATTTTTATAATTTTAAAATTTAATAGAGAAATGGAGCACAAATTCATCGGAAGAGGATGCCTGCGACATGAGATGGCTGATAGAACAATAATGAAAATCACGAAATAAGTAAGGAAATAAGAAAACGACGTAACATAGTGTAGGTCTATTATTTCGAAAAAAGAATTAAATGGATGAGACATTTATTAACAATGAACAAGTCATTATAATATACTATACCGGTGCAGATAGCACCGGTATCATTGGTAGCATACCTGAAGAACAACAATCTTCTGCCCAGTGAACAATCCGCCTACAGAAGGGGATATTCAACTGAGACGGCTGTTCTCCGCATCGTCAACGATATCATAGTTTCGACGGCAGAGGGAAGAATGTCGCTACTGTGTCTTTTAGACCTCTCAGCGGCATTCGATACTGTGGATCATGTCATTCTACTCCGCCGTCTGGAGTCCTCCTATGGTCTAAACGGAACAGTCCTTGAGTGGCTACGCAGCTATCTGGCAGAGAGGTACCAGGCCGTCCACTGGGGAGACCAGGAGTCAAATTCACGCCCAGTAGCCTGCGGGGTACCCCAAGGGTCAGTACTGGGCCCGCTGTTATTTATCCTATATGTCAGAGATCTCGGTCGCATCATCAGCTCGTACGGACTAAATGCACACATGTATGCGGACGACGTCCAAGTCCTAGGCTCGAGCGAACCGAACGACGCGCAGCGACTACGAGCGGATCTGGAGGACTGTATCGCAGCGATTCAACGATGGGCCTTCCAGCCAATCAGCTGCATAGGCTGCAATCGGTCCTCAACGCGTCTGCCAGGCTCATTTACGGACTAAAGTGGACAGATCAGGTCACGCCTCTGCTTCGAGACTGTCTACATTGGCTGAAAGTTCCGGAAAGGATACTGTTCAAACGCTGCTGGCTGACGTTTAGGGCATTGCATGACCTGACCTGCCCTGACTACCTAGCTAAGCTGGTACATAGGGTAGGGTCGGACACAGATCGTCCGAAACTAAGATCGAACCAAGGGTTAAGACTAGTGGTGCCTCCCCCAGCCAAGAGCGCTAAGTTTGGGGACAGATCCCTTTCAAGGGGAAATGCCATAGTGTGGAATTCCCTCCCGGTAGACGTCAGGTCCGAAATCTCCCCCGACCGTTTCGCTCAGAAACTGAAACTTACCTTTTTAGTACGTCTTATGGAACTCGTCTGTAAAGTGCTCTCGACTACCGCCCGAGCTTTAAGATAGCGCTATAAAAGTCGTCACTCTAATAATAATAATAATAATAATAGCAAGGGCTTTCGACTGAATGCGATCCAGCTTGGCCCTCGCCGTCTGCGGCGCGGCGTAATTTCTTAAATTAAATAAAATGTCTTTTAACACAGTTTTAAAAGGGTGTGTATTTCTTTACTATTTCTATAGATTACTATAAGAATAATCTCCGTTAACAATTATCGTTCAATCAATTTCAACATTACATTTACAGATCGATTAAAAAGATTTCTCTAAACGAAAAAGAAGGATAATCCTATAAGCAACGTAAAATTATTGTTTGATATTTCTTTTTAAAACGCAGTTTCCACTAATTCGAAAGATGGCGCCACTATCATCATCATCATCATAATCATCATCATCATCATCTTTATTATCAGTGAACGGAAATTTCTATATCGCTGTCCGTGAGATTGGCGCAGTGTACTAGCAATCTTTCTTGGTAGAATCCATGGTCCGTAATCAATCAGGATTTTAAAAATCATAAAATCTATATTCCGTATTCCGTGTTGATCTTGAATTTTTATTGTATGCAAATCCAGGAGCTGAAATCATGAAATCTGGGGTGGTTTTTTGAAATTTTCTGGGGCTATTGTAGCAATTTTTACTATATTAATAATGATAGCGATCAACATAAAGAAAAACGAACTACACTGAATTTAATATTTGTGAAATTGGCGAATATTGACGAATATTCTCGACAAAAATTTATATATTCCATATGAATTAATTACTGCAGGTTTCTGCAGTTTTTAGTCCCAAGCGTCCCCAGTCGACTCAGCTGTGAATGAGTACATCGGGTGTTAACTCGATGGAAAAAAGGCGGCGAAGGAAAGGCTGGAAATCGCCCTCATTCAGCCGTTGCTATGTAAGACTGAAGGTGCTAACGGCTAACCCTTCGGTTCTCCGCACGGGCTCTGGACCTATGGAGTGTACCTTATGTTTCTAAACTTATATAAAAATAATTTTAGCAGAGTTTAAGAGGGTATGTTATTTTATTAGTTTTTTATTATTTCTAGGAAAATTGCGGTTTAAACTCTTCACGCAATCAGTTTCTACGTTAAATTTTCAAAGTTGCAGCACATTTATTTCGCTAACACAGTGATGGGCACAAGTTTTTATCCGAGGGCCGCAAAAGTGTCTGTGATATAATACTAGAGAAGTATTTCACGCCCGAGAGTAGGGTGAAGTCCATTGAAGTAGGGATTTATGAATGCTCTCGCTGCCCATAGTTTGTGCGCAGCGCATCACGTGTTCCAATGAGACAGTTGGAAATCCCCGTAAAATTAGGCGTACTATTCGAAGTACAGGCAACTGGCACGGGATACGATAAGACCATTGGATAAACCATAGGCCTACTGATGAAAAACGCGTCTAGTGCTCGTTATGATGTTGGAAATGTAGTTGTTGCCCAGTTCTATGTTCATATTCCTCAACTTCTGGCTAATGCGAAGCGCCACTGAGCGATCGCTTTGGAACTAATTCAACGGAAGTAATTGACGCTATCTAAGGAATGTACATTGTACAACGAGGATCATTGGACTCATACAGAGAGACTTTATTAATTAATCAATGTTAGTCTGATCAATTTTCCATTTCACCATTAAGTTTCCTCATTTCAATTCGAATTTCTATTTTCCGTCGTACACTCGATTTCAAAAATATTGCAATATACATGAATAATTTACAATAATAATAATAATAATAATAATAATAATAATAATAATAATAATAATAATAATAATAATAATACTGTGATTTTAAGTGGTTTAGGAGGCTAAGCCTGGTGAAAACCACTGAAGCAGTAGAAAATACGTTAATAAATGAGGACTTTTATTTCAACTGACAAATCAAACGAAGTACTTGGGTTATCTAAAACTTATTCAAGAAAACAATTTCTACTCCAAAAAATCCGTAGACAACGAGTTGCTTTTTTTTCTCGTCATAATAAAGTCGGTGAGGATAAAGACGAATTATCTTTCTGATGTCTTCATCTTTCCCTTCACTTTCAGGAAATAGAATTTGATTCCAACGAAGATTCGAATCCAAGAGAATCACTCTACCGTAGTAAGAATCAGCCACGAAGACTCGATCGTTTGAATCGATGCTGAGGTAACCGCCAGGGAAGAAAAAAATACTGACATTATAATCATAATGAGTGCGCAATCGTTGTTCCTCATTTTCAGGTTGATAATTGTGAACAATGGTTTTTCCATCACCACTCAGAGTCGTTATCGTCATTTCTTTGTTTTTCTCATCCTCTTTCTCTAGGAAATGCAAAGTGACGAAATTTCCAGTCGATGTTTCCACTGCATGAATAGGCCATTCGATATATTGACCAAGATAAATTGAAAGACGAAGTTGAGCATCAGATCCATAAATTCTCAGACAATGCGGAGGTTTCCAACTGACCATCAGTAGCTGATCACATCTCGACATAGATAGGGTGTCAGGCCGAAAGTCATCTAGTAATTCCAACCACTTGATTTCGCTTTGATTTGTCTTCGAGTTTTGTTCAATTTTCCATACGCAGACATGAGACCATCGATGAATGTCAAGAACGTAGAGAGCGTTTTCTTTCTCGCAGGAGACAATGTCCCTTGCTTCTTTGATCTCTTTCAATTGGAATTTTCGCAGAAGAACAAACGGATATCGGTCACAGAAGACTTTCATTTCTCCATCATCGTTTAAGAAATAGAATTCATTTCTCAATTTAGTCACTCCAACTACTTTACCTTGTTCATTGATTGTCTCTAAAGATTCGTCGAATATATGAGGCAGAACTGCAATCAAATGATCGAAAATCATTAAAATTACAGAAAAACGTCAATCAGTTACTTAACATTTTACATGCAATGTAAAGTGGCAAATCGCATCATTTTACGTCGTTCAGACTCGTCAGGAGCATTCTAAACAGACTAAAGTCCTTGTAATAGCGACACGAGAAGATTAAATAGAAGAATATTGATCAGAATAGACGACTGACAAAGAGATATTCGAGTGATCTGATCAATAATTTATTATTTATCGTGTAGCCTATTCAAGACATTTTGACACCACTGTATTTACATACGACGAATACTGGTCATAACTCAGCGCATTCAATCTCAGTATTAACTCTGGATCAGAGTTGTCCATGGGTTGGGTTAACCCATGGGTTGGGTTGGGTTGGGTTGGGTTTGGGTCGAGATTTAAAAAAAAATTATGGTTTGGGTTGGGTTAGGTTTCGTAAATCTGCACCAGTTATTCTGTTAGTCACGTTAAATAAAGGTTTTCTGTTTTCTGCGTTGACAAAGTATTAGATTCTTGTAGTATGTCATTAAAAATGGCGCCATATACGTTAGCCTACATTCCATCGTAGGCAGTGCATTCAGAAGTCTGTAAACAGTGGACAATAGCTATTCAGATAGATCAAATCATGTGAACGGCTGTTGTTGACTTGTTTTAACGCATTCCTTTTATAAACCGACCTCGGCCAGTTGACAATAGCAGGGCTGGATTAACCATTAAGCATACTAAGCACGTGCTTAGGGCTCCATGAGGGAAAAGGCACACATGTTTCGTTTCTCAGTCAAATATTTTGCGATCTAGTTTAATAAATTTATTAATCAGTCGCTTTGTTCTGATCGAAATTCCATCAGAACAACTATCCAAAAGACAGGTTGGATGCCTTATCTCTACTATATAATTATAGATTTTCTTCATGATATTTGTCCTTGCTTTCTTCCTTTTAGAGCTGTGTGTGTGTCTGTCTGTGTGTGTTCTCAATAACTGTAATTGTGTTCCATCCAGTCTTATAACAGTGAACTATTCTTCTTGTCTGTAAAAACTAATCAAGCGAATCGAAGTCCAGCAGCGTAGCCAAGAGGGAGGGGGTTACCTCTGACTACCGACGAAAATTTTTGTTAATGTGCTTACATCTATTTTTAACTTTCTGACGCGGTTTGGGGGGTCAAACCCCCATGGCTGCCGACGCAACGTGTTTCTTTGACTAGTCTATGTTACGGCACTATGGAAGTTGTTTCGAATACATACATACATATATTGAAATAAATACATCACCTCACGGCGACGCTGGCATTAATACAATCATTGTTTCTCAATTATGAGAATGATGAATTTCCGGTTTGTTGCAATAACAACTTGAAATAAGCAAATAACTATTTATGTGCTTGAATGTATGTATGTTTTTAAAATTGCGATTGTACTTTCACGTTTTTGTATGGATGGGTTGGGTTGGGTTTGGGTCAGAAAACATGAATTTTGTTTGGATTGGGTTGGGTTGGGTTGGAAATTTGGTGGGTTGGGTTGGGTTTGGGTTGACAAAACCGACCCATGGACAACTCTGCTCTGGATTGTCTCTGCAAAATTATAGATGTTCAAAACGTTGAAATTAAATTACAAATGAGACACGTTTTTCTTATTTTCAGAGAGGACCGGTGCCAAGGAGAAGATTTAAAGCGAATAATTCGAATCCAGGAGACAGTTCTGATGATGAAGAAGGAATGATTGCCGAGGAAATCACTACGAGTGAGTTTTTACTTAACAAATAAAAGCGCTAAAACGTTCCTATGGTTTTTATACAACACAAACATTAAACGCTTACCTATTTACACGCGTACAACACCATAATCACCGTGATTTTTCTTATTTCAAAGTTAGATTTTAAGTCTCTAGCTCTTTAGTTTATTGTACTAAATCACGTGTCCATTTTTCATTTTTGGGTATTTAACAACAATGCACAAAAGAAGTACTGTTATAATTGCGTCATTTACAGTACTATTATACAATCTTAACCGCTACCGTCCCGTTATTAGTGTATGTGAGGATTCAGCACTACCTAGTAGGCTATCATTCTGTAGCCCAACCAGATAGGCAATCGCACCGAGATAGTCTATCGCTTTCACAAAATCGAATTTTAACGATAAATTACGATTATCATATGGGATATTGAGAAGTTTCCTAAGGATATTTTCATATTCAACTAAACCTATTAATTACATGAAAATCAGTTATTCAACTTAGCTAATTTCAGATATGTATGCGACTGAGGACCGCCAGTAGGCCTCTTGACCGATGACAAAAAATTAAAGCAAAAAATTTAAATTAATATAAAACGCAGAAAAAACGAAAAACGAATAGAGACATAGAAATATATTAAAAGAACGCGAAAATCCATTAAGTTAAAATAAGAAACAGAAAACGTTATTATTATTTTTGCTTCAAAATGCTTCAGAATGTGGGCGGGCATGCAAATTGAACAAACTAGAACCTCAATATTTTAAACTGATAAAACATTTGTGATGAGGAACACGTAATTAGTGAATTAAAAAGGCACAGAAGTCTTCAGAAATCACATTGATACCGTTATTAACATTCGTTTCTCCTTGCCTTATTCTTAAATATATGTAAAGTTATAATTAATTAAAAGAGACAGAAAATTAATTAAAAGAAACAGAAAAATCAGCTGAGTCTTCGTGGAAACCACAATTGTGATAAAAGTAAGTTTGTTTTATCGAGTGAGTGAGCTTAGTCAATGGCACTTACCAACTGCTTTCTTCTTCAGTTGATCAATGTCCAAGTTAATCCTTGTTTCATTTTTACGTTGAGGACTTTCTTCTACTGAATGACAGAAAGATTGTTGCAACTCTTCAGGGTCATCATCATCATCATCATCATCATCATCATCATCATCATCATCATCATATGATAATGATTTGCACCAAATCCATCGAACGAAATCTCTGTCTTTCATTGAACCCAGAATTTCGGATCCAGAATCTTCGAAGAACCGGGTGATCTCTTCATCTTCAACTGTACTTCGGCTGTTAATTTCAACTCTGACAGAAGCTAAATTAAACAAATTTCACACATCATTGATAAACCGTTATACAATGAGTATAGGCCTATAAGCATACATATACAAGCACTGCATCTCTGAATGGGAAATTTTAAAGTAATTTAGAGAATGGCAATTCGATGTGCAATTTTTAATTTTATAATTTTAATTTTAAAAGAGACATTGAGCACAAATTCGTCACAAATTTCCGTAAATGGATGGCTGTAAAAAGAGTTGGCTGAGAAGAATAACGAACATCAATTCCCGACAACATAAAATAAATAAAGAAAGAAGGAAATGAACACGACGGTAAGCAAATAAATTGAGGAAATGAGGATAAAAAGCCGAAGGCAAGAAAAGAGAAGATCTGAGGTGATGTAAGCAATTATAGAAAACCAAGCGGACCACAACGGTCAATGTTTAAAAAATTTCCAAGGATCAAGGACAATGGACACAGTCGCGGGCCGCATAAAATGTGTTTGAGACCCCTGGTCTAAGAGATGATAGACAAAACAAAAACAACGTAGAATTGATAAGAATAAACAGAAACAGAAGAGTGAACAGCCATGGTCGATGAAGTGGCAAATATAGAACATGAAGAGAAGAATTAATTAATTCTAATTAAATGAATTTGGGTTGACATTGTAAACGAAGCACATACTCCCACAATTTCTCATTGCTATAGAAATCCGACGACGTTTTGATAAGCGCAAATATTCGCTGAATAGATTTGCAATGGTCCCATCTTTGTAATTCAGGATGAGTGAGAGATCAGTTGCTTTATTTGAAGCCGGTGATTTCTTCACAGTAGAAGACTTTCCTGCAATAAGTGCACACTGAATGTCACTCAACAGATCGTGGTGTTTTAATCTGTTTGCTCCAGTTCTAATCTGAAACACGTTCTCTTCAATGAACTGTCGATTGCTTTTCCAGAATGCTGAGATAGAGTTTATCCTTTCGCAAATACCTACAACATAGAAATGAAATTATGATCTAGCCTTTGACTCGTTTTGTCTTCTTGTAACGCGTTATATATAACTATAGTTGTTCTGTCATATTTCACCCTTCTACACTGTACTAAACAGCAATACTTTTCGCCAAATAGTTTACCTATTACTTGAAATATGGACATTAGAAATTAGCACATGTTTTAATTCCAGAGACACTAACTGTTTCCAGTATTGTGAATAGAATTCTGCTATATATTACAGTGGTGTGAAAAAGTCTTGCATAGGCTACACGATTTCGCTGTTTTGGACATAAGTCTGATATTCTCGCCAAATCCCCTTACAATGCTGGCTTATTATATACCGTTTTATTGGAAATTTAATTCTGCCCAAATTTCTGTGCATGGTGCTGCTTTTTCTTGCATTTGACCCGGTTTTTCATGGGAAGATGAACCAACGAGTTTGTATGGTGAATTTGGATCGTAATTATCCAATGAAAAGTTATACTTTCCCGACCAATAAGACTTCATACTTTGCAGCCAATCAGTGGACAGTATTTTTGCAGCGCGCGGAGGGAGTAAAAAATTTTCATGGATTATCTGCTTTTCATTCAAATTTCTAGCATGGCGAGGAGGGGACAGTTTTTGTCAAGTGAGGACAGAGTCTGAGTTGTGGTTGAAAATTTTCACAACACGTAATAAAAAGCACAAAAATAGGTGCGCAATTAAATTTCCAATAAAACGGTATATAATAAGCCAGCACTGTGTAAGGGGATTTAGCGAGAATATCAGACCCGGTGTCCAAAATAGCAAAATCGTGTTCAGCCTATGCAAGACTTTTTCACACCACTGTATATATGCATTATATATTTATAAGAGGGAACTTTACTCACTTATTTATAAATTTAGAATAATAAAAGAATATAAAAATCAGATAAATAATGTAATAAAACTGACCAGTAGGCCTGCTCCTCAGAAATTCATCAGAAACGTCTCTCAAAAGAATTACAATCTTCCGGCCAAGAGGATAGTTTCCTTGGGTATTTAAAGAAATCTCAGAGCTGGGATGGCTGCCCCCTATCTTAGGCTAGATACAGCTAATTCTGCTAACCACCGATCGGTCAGTCTAGGTGATCGCCGGCACCCAGTCAGATTTGCCTACCTATATCAAGTAAGGAATTTGGTTCTAAGAAAAGAATCCTTGGCTATTTTTAATTCATTGACCGCTCACTCCGAACCACATCCATGCTCTTCTCTCTCTCTCTCTCTCTCTCTCTCTCTCTCTCTCTCTCATGGCTAAGGTCCAGTTCTAAGCAGTCAATGATACAGAAACTTGTGCTATATAATTTAATCAATTGTTACTATTTCCCAATTTCCTATCTTTCCATATGGGAGAAATCCTCGACCTTATATATTCTATATAAAAATAGAATATTCTCTCTCTCTCTCTCTCTCTCTCTCTCTCTCTCTCTCTATATATATATATATATATATATATATATATACATATGTGTGTATGTGTGTGCGTGTGTGTGTGTGTATACTGTATATTCTGTAGAGCAATTATGAATTGTGGTTATTCTTTTCATTGATGTGCGAGATTGTCCTGCTGACAGTAGGAGAGGACTGGTGACAAGCGATCAAAGAGAGCAACAAAAAGAACGATTATGTTTTACCTGAAAGATAAGACCAACGATCGTTCTTGAATCTTCGTTTTGTCATTCGTTTGAACCAACAGACATCGACTTCTGCTAATTGTTTGAAACCCTCTTTATATCTTTCTTCATGAGTTTGGCTTTTCATTTGAATGAAGATAGCAAATGATTTCTGAATTATGATGTCTATTAATTCGAATGGAATGCTGTTTATCTAAAAATATTGCATCCATTCTGTATTTGAAATGAATTCGATGATGATTTAACTGAAAATGAACTGTCTAAGCAAGTTTAATCTCATTGAAATATATTTTCTCGTTCTTTAATAAACAGCTGTAAAAGAACTGGAATAATAAGCCCCACAGTAATAATGTGCACTACTGCGTTTTCATGAACGTTTTCTTCTGAATCTCCAGGTAGAACTTTAAATTTATTGGCAGCGATCCAGATCGTGACATGCGACTACTATATACTCAAATGGCGAAATCATTATGAATTTCTAAACATTAAATCAAATGAAAGATATTGATTTTACCAATACAGATGGAATTCTTCGGGCAGGTGATGAGAAAAGAGGAACTAAAGAACTTTTCAGTGACAGGTATAGGTAAAGGAAAAAAGATCGTAAGAATAACACACACACACACACACACACACATATATATATATATATATATATATATATATTAATTCAAGAACAAACGAAGAGAACAGAAGTAGACAATCCCATCAAGCACCAATGTTCACCAGAGATCTAGCGAAGTGGAAGTATATGGCGGCCAACGCAGCAGGACAAAGTATATGAAGAAATAGAAGAAGAAGAAGAAGAAGAAGAAGAAGAAGAAGAAGAAGTAGTAGTAGTAGTAGTAGTAGTAGTAGTAGTGAGCCGAACCTGGTTTGCCCCGGTCACTAGAGGGCGAGGACCCAGTCATTTCACCCACGGTCGCTAAATGGCGACGCGTGGGTATAAAAGCTAAGGCACGGCCATTTTCCGCCCTTCTTTCTTTTGCTTTCGGCCGGCTTGGATCATTAGGGTTGCTGCGGCGGGGCTCGAAAGGTTATTTGGAATAATGTCTGTTTAGTAGTTATTGAGTTGCTATTTAAGGCTGTTTTGGAATAAACAACGCATATTGGAAACGTATCATCGAAACGGCGTTCGTGTTATAAATCGTCGACATACCTAGAGCTTGAAGTCCTCACCTTCTAAGGCACGAGGCCGAACCACGCGGGGCATTGAGGGTTAGCCATACGTGGGGGGGTGGGTGCAGTAGTCCCCCCTCTTACGTTTCAGTAGTAGTAGTAGTAGTAGTAGTAGTAGTAGTAGAAGAAGAAGAAGAAGAAGAAGAAGATGATGATGATGATGATGATGATGAAGAAAAAGATGAAGAAGAAGAAGAATGAGGAGGAGGAGGAGAAGAAGAAGAAGAGGTGCTTTACTTACATTGACTGCTTGAAATATGAGCAAAATAACATATCTAGCCAAATTACCGCATGCTATTAGCAATCAATGGGCCTAAACCGCGAAAATTTGAAAATTGTCAAATTTCTATAGAGTGACAATGCTTCATGGCTAATACTTGCATCAAGTGAAATGAATCATTGCAACTGAAATACAATTTTAGGTATTTGAATGCAGAATCCTTGGATACATAACAATACACAATTCCAAAAGTTAGGGTTGGGCTTGTAACTAACTCAAAGCACGCGTCACTTATTTACTTCGCTTCATTCGTCTATCGAATGACGTCACGTATTGCTTATATTCTAAAAAATGGGTACGGCAAAGAAAAGCGTTTTCGTTGAAAATTACGCGAAGACAAAAAAGATGCTAAAAGTTTTGTTTGGAGTTATTTTGGTCATTAGGTATGCAGATCTGATTGCTCAGTAAACGCTATGACCAACATATATTGAAGCCAATGCTTTGAAAACAAAGACATCAAACTGTGCAAAGACACAGTTAGTACGACCAACCTGGCACATCGTTTCGGAATGCGCACAATATCATTTCTCGCAAATGAATGTGAATCTTTCGTATTTCAGTGACGCCTGCTACCTATTGAAATAACGGATCACTACGATATGCACAATTTTAGGAGGGCTGTTTGTCGCTGCTATGTACACTGTATATGAAACTTTATTTCAGCATAAGTTTACCGAATCTCAGTCGCATCACCTTTCTGTTCCGATTCGTAACTGAGAGCCTTTGTTGTTTAAATCTTGTTAGTTTCATGTCGGCAATGTTTTGTTTTGGAAGCTGGCGCATAAACGTTTTAGAAGTTTTCATTTATGGCCAATAAGGGATATACAATAAAGCACTATAAATTGAGAAAATACTTCCTAAACTGTACACTTTTATTTTTAATTTGTATTAGTTAGTTAATTAGCAGTGATGTTAACAAGGACTGACTCCCAAGGACCAGGATAAGCACAAGAACTGACCCCCCTAATGACCAGGATAAGGACAAGGACCTACCCCAAGGACGAGGACAAAAACGAGGACCTACCCCTCAAACACCAAGACCACAAGGACTGACCTCTAAGGACAAGGGCCGACCTCTGTCAGACAAAAAAGTCAGAAAGGAAAAAACCAAACACAATTTCAACTCAAATTACAAAATTAGAAAAGCAAAAAAAGTTGTAAAACATAATCTAGTCAACAGCATTGTTGCATTTCAAATAAAGAAGTGTTTCCAACAGCTTATCAGTCATGCGCACACGATGAGGTCTAATTAATTATGAGACCACTTTGCGAAAACACTCGTTCAACTGGAGCCGACGTCGCAAGGCAACAAAGAATTATGCTAAAGAATTTCGAGAGAAGCTGGAATTTATAATTATTTGAAAGCTACCTCTCCTTGAACTTTCGGGTGTTTACTTTAATTAAAAATATGAATAGTATTAGGCCTATCACTTACTTTGTGAAGGCACTTGTGACTGATATCTTATCTTGGATGCGTTTGTTACATTTCTTACAAGTAGCAATCCATTTAGTGTCGATGTCGACGATCTTGAAGTCTTTAAACGAGAATTTCACAACTCGCGGCTGTGTATACCCTAAAGGCGATCCTTCTTCCTGATTATGATTGATATTAATTATTATATTTATCTGTATTTTAGGATACAGCTAAAGAATAATATAAATTTTAAAAATGCAGGCGCTTGGCTCATACGCTTTCAAACAGAAAAAAGAAGTTCAGCTGCTCAACTGCTTTTATCATAGACTTTAATATCATGTATTATAATCATTGACGTCTATGAATAGCCTAGACTGGTCATAGGCTCGTTAATCTGAGGCCACGTCGGAGAAACGTAAGATGGCTGCCGACCGCTGCAGCCTCCCTATTGCCGACTTGAACTTCCCCGTTTTGCTATTTAAATTCCTTTTTGGTGATTTTCACTCGTATATATATATATATATATATATATATATATATATATATATATATATATAGATTCCTGATTATATAAGCTAATTTGCCATAGGAATTAATTCTAGGTCGATTAGTGTAGGAATTAGAGGCCGTTCTGTTGTACCCGGTGCAAGGACAAGGACCAGGACAAGGATTAACATCACTGTTAATTAGTTCACGTAGCCAGCGATGCACCGTTGCGTAGCCTCAATACTATGTCCTCTGAGAACGGCGCGTCGCTAGAGAGAGGTGGGAGGGATGTTGTTGTCCTGTCGAAACTGATCGATCCACCTGTTTCTAGGTCGTCCCAGAGGTCGCTTCCAGGAGGAATCAGAGCGACGTCCAGATGGCAGGTCGACCTGATGCCATAGGACTCGGTGCGGAGACACATACAAGACGCATGTCAAATAGCTCAAAGAATACGTGTCCAAATAGAGCAAGGCGACGTTTGGACAGCATTTCAGTTAACTTGGGAGTGGGGAGTGCTGCACGTTTGAGAGGATTTTGTTGTTTGTAATAAAGTCGTACCAGCGTATTACCATGATTATCCGCAAGCTCCTTGCGTGGAAAGCTTCCAGGGATCTCGGTCTTCAGCAAGTAAGGTCCATGTTTCCGCTGCATAAAGAAGGATGGACAGAATGAGCGAACGGTACATGCGAATCTTGAGATCAGGAGATAGTCTTCTATTCTTCCAAACCTTGCTCATTGAAAACATGGCTGATGGTGCTAGACCAATACGGCGTTTTAAGTCCTCTTTGCAGTGTCCATCCGATGACTGGAGACTGCCTGGGTATAGGAAGCTTTCAGTTGATTTCACTGCCTCCCTGTCCATGTATATTGGTGCTGGTTGGTGGGTCTTTATCCAGGAGGTTTTCATACCCTGGGGGAGCAGCGGCTGTAGTGAAATCAGATAAGATCTCGACTACCTGACCGTCTGGAGCATAAAATAGAGTAGAGTCATCGACGTACACTAAGCCCGATGTAGTGTGCGAGCCAGTGCCGGATTTAGAACAAATGAGGCCACTGCAGCTGTGCTAGTTCACTTATGAGGCCCTTATGTTGTCCCTAAAGGAGGTTGGCCAGGTAGGTATAAACAGGCAGTCAGACATACTTAGTCGGAAAATTTAGGAGTAGTTACCTGATTAATCATCAATTTTACAATGTTGTTTGATAAAGCAGTTTAATGTTTACACAAAATAGTTTAGTAATCAAAATGTTTTGTGTTTGTATTACCCTGTTAATCGCATGACAAAAATTATTCATCGTAAATGTGTAGGACGATGATCAGCCGTAAGAGAATGACTGGTATGCCCAATTGCCCATAGAACGTAGAACCTTCAATAGCGCTTCGAGGTCGACTGAGTCGAATGCCGCTTTGATATCCAGATAGGCCATGTTTAGAGGGCGGTCGACCTCACGATGCAGCTCAGACAAGAGTCTTAAAGCGAGGATGACATCTACTGTCGAACGTCCGGCAGTGAAGCCTGATTGTTGAGGTCGCCGGGTTGTGAAGAGCAGAGGTTGGATGCGTTATAGTAGAACATGTGCTGAAACTGCCTGGCACTGATAGCAAGGTTATTGGTCGATAATTGCCGCATTCAGTTCTTGAGCCTTTCCCCTTGTATAGGGTGATGAGTGTTCCATCCTTCCAGTCTGCATACACATGACCAGTCCGCCATACTTGAATAAACATGAAGTGGAGGGCAGAACTGACAGGTCCAATCGCAGAGTTCATTAGTTCGAGGGAATACCATCGGGTCCTGCAGCACGTCAACTTTTTAGCTTCTTCATTTCATGGCGGAAATCACTTCGTGCAGAGAGGGCTTGTCAACGTTGGTATCTTTATCAAGTTGAGGCATAAGCGCTTCTGAATCTAGTTCATTAGATATTGTTCCTGGAAAGAAGTTGGGGGCATTGGAGACGTGTTCCTCCCATCGTTCTAAAACCTCTTCTGTACAATTGCATGAGGCATGCAATCTGATTTCTTGATTGTTGTAAACGATGGTGATTTACGATGTCCTCCAGCAAGAGTCCGTATGGTCTTGAAAAGTGATCGCGTGCGATTATGAAGGAGCTCCTCCCCAACCTCATCTGCCATACGTGGCAGGTATTTGCTGTGTAGTAATTAATGCGTATTGTAAGTTTGTAACATTGTTTTTTAAATGAACCGGGTGGCAGAGCACTCATGAGAATTGAATAAAAATGACGATACCATAAGGTATCCTTTGTAATCACGCATATTGTACGGTAATGACCGCCGCCGCCGCCAATGAGGTCAACGCCGCCGCCGATAAAATTTGTTCAGCGCGCCGCCGCCGCCGGTGATAGAGCGGTCAAGCACCGCCGCCGACCCTCAGAGATACTGCCACCAGTATAGTATCCGGCATTTAAAGTAAAACAAATCAAGCAAGTCAAACTCAAAATAACCAAAGCCTGTATCACTGCCTTACACTCAAGCACTATTGAAAGACATCTCGAAAGTTATCACATTTAAGTCAATGAAATGAATAAAATAAGTAAAAGTGGTATATGGTGCTACCCGTGGATTTCACTGGAATTAAAATTAATTTCATTGTCAGATGCAAGTTCCTTACAATACAGTATAGATAGGCCTACCAATACAAACTATTTGTCTGTTTGACTTGAATATGAGTCAGAATATGAATGGTACTCACAGTTGTCTTCTCCATTATGGAAATTTTACATTCATCAGAAATCTCTGAAATTACAATCGTAGAATGAAACAGATGTGAAAACGTGAAGCCTATGGTTCAAAAAAGTTAAATTAAGCAACAAATCAAAAAACAGCCGTAGGATAAGTGATTGATCTTGTTTAAATCTAATAAAGTACAGTATGAAATGTTGCTGAAACTGAACAGTGCACACTGTTAATTTGGCTTTTATTTAAAAAATCTATTATAAGAAGACAATGTACAGTAGGGGAAGGCATGAACAAAACAAGTAGAAGACGAGAACGGAAAGAATGAGAATACAATAAAAGAAAAGAAAATATGAATGAAGGAACAAATGGAAGACAGCGATCTTGTTTAACAGTCAACACTACACGCTAACACAATCACGTGTCCGACCACCTGGGGTCTCTCCGGACCCCAGATAATTTACATTGATTATACCGAATTTAAAATCGAGAAAACAAATATTTATTGAATAAACTGTCGCGACAAGTTTTAAAATGATATTGTTCGCATTTTGTCATGAATATGGTAGTGAAACCACCGTCTAGTTCATTCTAAACAGTCCGAACACATCACTCTATGATATTATGGGGTGTTAATTTATTAAATAAATTACCTTATATTTACCTAATTTCAATATTATTTATGCCACATAGCCACATACTATATAAACCGGGTTAACCACATTGCGGGATCTCTGATTCCTTCGGTTAACCTTTCACATTCGGCATCATATGCTACTTTGCTAACTACTAAAGTACTCTCAAAGTATGTAAGCTTAATTAAGTTTTATTTTATTTTTGCTGTTTGTTTACAATATGCCATTTCCTGTTTCCCAAAGTGTGTGAAAAATAAATATTCTTCTTCTTCTTCTTCTCCTCCTCCTCCTCCACCTTCTTCTTCTTCGTCTTCTTCTTCGTCTTCTTCTTCTTCTTCTTTCTTCTTCTTCTTCTTCTTCTTCTTCTTCTTCTTCTTCTTCTTCTTCTTCTAGTACTTGCAGTGCGTCTGATATGATGGACACTGGGTATGGCAAGGTGGAGACTTGTTTAAAAGCAACTATAAAAACGTTTAAGTCCGAAGCGACAGTTTGCAGTAAGTTGTTCCAAACAGACGGAGCAGCGTTGGCGAAAGAACGGTCAGTGAGCGAACGGCGAATGCGCCGCTGTAGAAGTTTGTTAGAACCTCGCGATCTCAGTAGTCGAGGCAGTTCCTGCAGTTGGATGACGTCTGTCATGCAAGTAGCTGGGCTGTTGTTTGTTAACGTCTTAAAATGACTAGCGCGATCTTATACTGAATGCGGTACGGTAGCCAATGGAGACGAGCAAGGATCGGTGTCATGAGTTCTGTTCAGCTCACTTTAAAAACGGTCCTTTCCAGTGAGTTCTGCACCCGCTGCAGTTTTTGTAAGTTTTATCCCGAGGCATATGAAAGGTACTTGGAACATGGCCAAGTTTTAGCACCAGAGGGAGCGGCCAGGACATTAAAAAGGCGCCACATTTTCAAACGGTCTACATTAGTAAGCGCACCAGTAGTTTGCGCACCTGGAAGTTTGCGCACTAGGAATTTGCGCACCAGGGGCGTACCAGGTTAGGATTAGAGTTAGGGTTAAAGTTAACCCTCAACCCAACTCTAACCTCACCCTAACCCTAAACCTAACCTAAACCTAACCTAACCCTTACCTAACCCTGGTGCAAATTCCTAGTGCGCAAACTCCCAGGTGCGCAAACTACTGGTGCGCATACTATGCTACACCTTTTCAAACCACATCAAAAGACGCAGCCACATCGATTTTTCCCCAGACAGATCAACAAAGGTAAGGTCTTCGTGATCGACAGTCCTTTGGTTTGTTGTTGCTTGATATCCTCTGTAATTCTTTATTTTAATTTTAATTTCATTACATTTTCTTTCCAACAAAAGAAATGGACGCCACTTTCTAAAAAAAATTCCCAGGGTAGTGGCCGCTCCCTCTACACCCCCCGTACCTGTCACTAAATAGAGGCCAACAAAAGCCACGAAAAGGTTGGATATACATACTGTATAATAAGACTCCTTGGGCATGCAGAAGGGAAAAAATCGCCAGGGACAGAACTGCAGAGATGGACAATGGTCCATTTTTTAGAACCCAACCCAACCCGAACCATCAAATCTCCAACCCAACCCATTTGGTAATTGCAAGTATTCACCCAACCCAACCCATCCAAGCTTCAAGTAAACAAGAAAATCATTTTAAACATTACCTCTCAAGTGTCGCTGCATATTTTCCGCCATTATAATTATAAGTGACGTGCAAAGGAAGGTTGACATCCAAATTATGATTTGTACCTATACTCTCTAAAATTCAGCTTCAAATGTTGAAAGACTAACGAATAAGGAAACCGAGAGCCATTATAGCATTTGCTTAACACGTTTGCACGCAATAACTCATGAATGTTAATGTAGGCAATAAGGGGATTAAGATGGATTTAAAATGGATGGTTCAAAGAAAGTAACCTTCATTCATCAATTTTGATTCTCGATTCCAATGCTTTGAGTCATTTACTAACAAGCGGTCTTATGCAAACATCTCGTGGCTGCGGATTAACATCTACCTATAAGCATATGACGCTGCACAATATCGAGAACGCAACGGGGGCCACAACGGCAAGAAGGGTTTTGTGTATCAAAGGAGATCTGACTTTAATGCTTTATTATATAGGCACAATTATCTTTGGATCAATAGAGCCAGGGGTTAAAGACAGTCCTGAATATAACTCCCACCCCCATTCGCTTAACTAATAGACGACATAAGCCAGTGTTGCCAGCAACAGTTCGGAAACAATTTGTCTGGTGAAAATTCGGAAAACGATAACCATTTTTATAACCAATATATGCGTGTGCACTGTGCCACGTGCAAGTCAGAGTTTTCCAACCCAACCCAACCCAACCCAACCCAACCCACCACAATTGTCCAAATTTATGACCCAACCCAATCGAACCCAACCCTACCCTACCCATGGGTTAACCCAACCCATGTCCATCTCTGCAAAACTGTATCCAATCATTTCAACCTCATCGTCATCCGATGGATGACGAACGGGGACGAAGAAGATATTTTTGAATAATGAGCTTACTTTTAAATAACTGCCTTGCTTTAGTGACGTCACTTTCCAAGATTTTCACCGAAAGAACCTTGATCTTTATATTATAAATCAGCAAGTTAAAGAGTTGTTCGATGACATCTTTTATCTTCAAGTCATCAATAATTTTGCACAGACGATCCAGTTCATCTTCTCTTCTGCACCACGAATAAAGAACAACGCTTTGGCCACGTCTTATAGCAATGATATTCAACTGCGTTGCAGCCAGAAGACGGCTTGATTGTTCTTGTGATACATTCTCTTGCACAAGCAAATCTGTCATTACGTTGACGATTCGCGTTTCTGTTTCGTCTAAGTTGTCGCTCTCCAGTGTTGCGTGAAATGCCACAAGAGCTACAAAAGCAAGCGGTAAAATATACAGTAGTATGGCTACATACATACTCTTCTACCTGATAATATCATTCATTGATGAACATTACAAAGCTAAATAGGAGCAAGATGCGTTTTTCATCCTCATTGCATTTGTAACACTGGTTAACAAGGTTTTTTGTTTTCTTTGCTAATTTCTGGTGTACCTTGTTGACCAATCTAATTAGAGGGAGATTTGATTTGGTTAGAAGTGAACACTTTATAGTTAAGTAAATAGGCCTAAAGCTGTACAAAGAAACGCTGATCTTAAGGTATTATATATGATATGATATGAAAGTTAATTTCTAGGCGCACTTAGAGACAAATGCGCCTCTGCTACAGAAATAACCATGTCTTCAATCTAGTTAGAAACACCGTCCTGGAGATGGTAACATCTCTTAGTTATGGCGGGAGGGAGTTCCAGAGATTCGGTCCGATTGCCCTGAATGACCTATCACCCATTTTGCTCCGTGTGCAGTGGTTATCTAGCAATTTCGTGTCGCCTGGGCGTAGGCCAGCTGTCCTACGAACATGATGTAGGATTTTGCAATCCTTGGCAAGGTATCCGGGTGCCTCTCCCCGAAGACATTTGTGGACGAGCGAGATGATCTTGAATTTGCCCCTCTGTCTGACTGGGATCCAGTGTAGTTGATTTAGAACTGGAGTGATGTGATTTATTCTTCCTGTACCAGTTATGAGGCGAGCGGCTGATTTCTGGACGACCTGGAGTCTGCGAATCAGTGTGCCCGGAGCCAATACCAGCAGGCTGTTACAACAGTGCGGCCGGTGACCATGTCGCTGGGTTGCGCAACCCCCAGCTCAACCCCCAATTTTTCGCTGCACAATTTATCAATAGCAATAATAATTTCATATGGAATTTTGTTTGGTGCAGAAAGACAAGTATTTCCGATCAGGTAAATGAATAGGTTTGAGTGCTTAAATGCGCTTCGGCTGCAGTGTGCTGTGAGCTATTTGTGTAGCGGTTGCAGACGGACTGCGACACAAGTAGAATTTCCATGCTGCGTATATACTACATAGGCCGTAATGGAGCATTACAGGACGCATTTTGCATTGTAGAAGTGGGCGTGGCTTGTGCCGCTCTTCAGCTGCAACCGGGGCTGATGCGATACACACCAGAGCCGAACTATAAATAGCTTGGCTCTGCATACACTCGCCGAGGCTTAGCGGGAATCCCGATACACTGGCTGAATACCGGGTAACTCTCTGCGGGGGAGGGGAGATGTTGGCGCGTTGCTAGCATGCCTTAACTGGCTCTGTCCTTTACTTTCGACGTCCATTATTATATATTCTTAAATTTTGTTTAACTAATTCATGATTTTTTTAATTAAATAGGCCTATACAGTATAGTTTCGACTGTTACCTAACAGAGATTAAGCTAGCTAGAATAATAAGGAATAATTATATTCGTGCTGAGGCAATATCCTGCGGAAAACAATCACTACCCACATAATAGGACCACATTGGAACCGAAGTATCCCAGCCTAATTTTAAGAGTGAACTTTTTCTCACTATCATTGCAACCCTCACTTCTTATAGCCACCGGCCGCCACTGTGTTACAATAGTCCAGTCTGGAACTGATCATGGCATGTACAGGTGTATTTCCTGCCTCAGAGGTCAGAGAGCCTGTTACCAAGCCAATTTGCCCCAGCTCGTATAGGCAACTAGTAGCTGTTTTCGCTACATGCTGAGCGAAAGATAGGCTCTCGTCAAGCATGACCCCCAGATTCCTTACAACATTGGACCGGGTAATTTCTACAGGACCGATAATTATCTTATTGAGCGTCGTCTAGGCTACCTGTGCTTTACTGTAGCGACTATTTACCTCCACCATTTTCCAGAATGTTCGCAATATGCGCTTGATGTGATTCCTTGAGACATTGTATCAGAGTTAAATACGAAGCTTTGCTTAATCGTCTTATCATTCCGAGCAACGCTTCATTCCGAGCTTGATCAGATGTCCTCGTACTGATAAAATTTCTTTGTTTTACATTGATCACCTGTTTAGAGCAGAGTTTGTGAAGGAGTTCGCAGGTATCAAGAATTTCGGTCAACTGTTCCTCGTTATCATTTAGAATTTCGTGTTCTCTTTCTGTCAGTGGCCAATCCAGTCCAAATTCCGATTTATACTCTGAAAAATCAGAATGATTTAATTTAATTGAATTTATTTCCAAAGATGATGATCATCATCAGCATCATTAGAGTCCGGTTAATTAAGAATCGCATTAAAGATAGCAACGGATTGGGAGGTTATCAATGACTCAGTTGGTAGAGTGTCGGCGCCTTGAAGAACCGTCAAAGTGGATTCGATTAATTATCGATACTAGAGCAAGACGGAAGCTGCAATTTGCAGTATCGGCCGAAGCCGAAGCTGGGGCCGAATATGCAGTCCTACATTCGGCCGAAGCCGAAGCTAGGCCGAAGCTGTCTGTAATAGATTCGGCCGAAGCCGAAGCTATTGACATGCAATCCTGAAAGTTAGCTAAGCATAAGCAGCTACGAATAGTCAAATTGGAGATGCAAACAAAATACGTGACTGTAATGAAATATGAGCAGAAGTTAATTTTCTCACTTGTTAACTGAGAGTGACCTTTTACATAGGTTAGATAGGTAAAATAACACATGAATAATATAAAGTGTGAATGACGTCAGACTCGATTTTACTAAAGAAAATCCAAATAGCATTTGTAAGCGCCATTTCCAGCGTCGAGTATCACTTCGAAACGAAGAATGCAACTTAAATGTAATGCAACCGTTCAACCCCTCCCCCCCCCACAAAATCCAACCTGCACCTCATCGTGGTGGGGGTGGGTGGCAACGCCCAGCTTACGGTGATGACTGTTGAAGGCTATACCATCAGTGGAGAAGGTGTAAAAACCGAAGTACCACCTAGGGCGCTACGCGAGGTGGGCAGGCTTCGCAGGAACCAAATAGCTGGACGGCTAACGCAGGCTCTGGTCACAGACAGACTAGGAGAAGGAACTCGGATGTTAAACCGGGGCAGTAATACAATTAAAGATAAAGAAGGAAAACTGTTAACTGATCATGAAACTGTGAAGAAAAGGTGGAAAGAGTACATTGAAGAGCTTTACATGAAAGATAATAGACCCATAGACCTAGGTGAAAAAGAATATAATGAAGAGCTGGAGGATAAAGGACCAGACATAATAGAAGAAGAAATAACAAAGGCCATAGAAGAAATGGAAAACAACAAGGCAAGAGGAGTTGACAACATACCCAGTGAAATGCTAAAATCACTCGGAGAGAAGGGAAGGAAGGTACTATATCAAATTTGTCGTGACATTAATTTTATGCAACTGGGATATGGCCAGAAGACTTCCTACAGACAGTTATGATTCCTGTAGAGAAGAAATTGAATGCAGTAAATTGTGAGGAATTTAGAGTGATCAGCAGTTAGTCATGCAGCCAAAATTGTTCTGAAAATTCTCACCAAAAGAATACAGGCAAAGTTGATAGCATCCACTTCCTTGGCAATGATCAATTTGGATTTAGAAGAGGAATGGGGACTAGGGATGCCATTGGATCTTTAAGAGTACTAAGTGAAAGAAGTATACAACATGGCAAGGATGTCTACATATGCTTTGTAGACTATGAGAAGGCCTTTGATAGAGTGGACTGGGTTAAGTTAATGAGGGCATTGCGAAGACTTGGAGTGGATTGGAGAGAAAGACGGCTAATCGGTAATCTCTACATGGGACAAGCAGTGAGAATAAGAATAGAAGGAGACATGACAGAACCGGGAAAGATTGGAAGAGGGGTAAGACAGGGATGCCCGCTGTCACCACTGCGTTTCAATATATACATCGAAGAACTGATCAAAGAAGCACTAGAGGAATTGGAAGAAGGAATCAAAGTAGGAGGAGTATTGGTACCAGCATTGCGATTTTCAGACGATCAGGCTATGTTAGCAAACAAAGAAAAAGCCTTACAAAACATCATGGATAGACTGGCCTTCGTATTCGAAGAATATGGTATGAGGATTAACATCAAAAAGACGAAAGTGATGGTCATCAGTAAAGAGCAAGGAAAGGAGGCAAACATCACAATCTATGGACAGAAGGTAGAACAAGTGAAACCGAAGCCGAAGCCGAAGCCGAACATTATGAAAGCGATTAGGCCGAAGCCGAATGTTGGCCGAATATCAATGATTCCTTAGATTCGGCGCCGAAGCCGAAGCCGAACTTCGGTCTCGCTCTAATCGATACTGCTTGAGTCGGGTACCTAATGCTGACGACCTAATGCTGTCAATTGCATTATTATCGAAGTACCCAATTCGCCTTTTAAATTTGTATTTAAATAAGTTATGTATGCATTCCTATTAATAAATGCCAATGAGATCAAGATATTTCCTACCGCCATTGCTGTTAATGTAGTTTACCAGATGAGTTTGGAAAGATTCTGACAATGCTTTCACCAAATCCTGCTGTTTTCCGCTTTGCAAAATGAAATCTAAAATCATTTCATTCTTTTCTTCTCTCATCACTGCATAACGAATTTTCTCAACTTGTCTGTGCGACAAAGCTCGCATTTTCAACAGTTTCTCCGGAAGTCCGAATTCTGATTCCATGATCTCAACGAGTTTGTCTCTCTGACTTTCCATCCTCTGGAAGGCTTAATCAGCTTCTGCATCAAAATTCAAACCCAATCAAATTACTATGGCTACCATGGGCGTAGCCAGGGGAGGTGCAAGGGGTGCAATTGCACCCCCAAGATGTCAAGTGTTAAAAAATTGGTCATTATTTGAGCACTAGCATTGCAATATACATTACAATGCAATTCTTACTTTTCTACCTTTTTTTAGCATTATTTTGTTAACGGTATTTGTTAACATAAACATAATCGTCCATCGTAGCGTTATCTTTTTTCACAGGTAAATACAATAACTAACGAATAAAATATCCCTTTGTTCAAGTTTCTTTTGCATTGAGACCAGTGATGCTGAGATGCAAGCTGTCCAGTAAGAGACTCAGAATGCGCTACAGTAACAGTACCAGTGGTCAAAGGCTACTGATTTAGCATTAGCACGTCGACGCTGCTTTGGCCTTTAGTTCACGTTTTACTACAGAATACTCACTAAGTTAACCAATGATAACCATTAATTAATCCCTTACGCCTGGGGTTCTGACCTGTGAGTTCCCAGTTAGTAAGCATATCCTGTAACTCCAGAAAATAGATTCGTAGTCTACTACCGACTTGTTAAATTCTAGACTGCAGTACACTTGATGTAATTTTTTGAGAATAGGCTAGGCCCCTACTGTATATTGGAATAAAAATATTTAAATATTAATGTTAGGACATGTTCAAAAATCAGAAATCTGTTGTAAGCTATACGTAGGCGTGTATGCATGAAGTCAATTTTCATACATGGCATTTATTTATTACTTTTATTATTATTTCACACGGGGCTGGAAGTTAGCAGAGTGGTAACAACGTTGGACGATGGAGCAGGAGGTCGCGGGTTCGAGTCCCGCAGGAGCCCTAAAGGTCGACTCAGCCTTTTTCGCGGTGGTAAAATGAGGAGCAGTGGTAAAAATCTCTGCGATAAGTCAAACAGGTACGCTATGCGATACACTAGCCCCGTATCTGTGGCATTGCACGCCTGGCTGAGGTCTATAGAAACGGAAATCAGCGCCGCCTTATGAGCCCGTGAGGCTCGGGGAAGAACTTTGACTTTGACTTTTTGATTATTTCACACAGATCATTGGCATCTGGCAGATTAGACAGACCATCTGAACCGAAGAAAAAAACAGCGAAAAATTGCAGATTTCTTTCGGTCAAACCTGGACTCTCAGATTGCAGACCATCAGTTGGAGGCGCCCATCGTTGACGAAAGGCTTTTTACAAATGAACACGCGCTTATGAAAGCATTCCATAGTCAGCAGTTTTGTCAACAGATTGTACATCAGATCTCAAAGTCATTGTGTCACTGCCAAGTTGTGATGGCGACATAGACGTAGGCCTACAATTTGTTTCAACGGGCCTAATATATATAGGCCGTGTCATAAATAAAGCGAAGAACAGGGAAAATGTTGCAGATTTAGGAATTAGACAGTGTCTTGAGTGCCATCACTGTCACTATAATAGCCAAATTGAATCAAGTTTGCTCGAGTCGATTATCAATATACTCCATATGCATGTCCATTATTTTAAATATAAGAATTGCACCCCAAGACAAATTCCTAGCTACGCCACTGATGGCTACTCGTCTAGTTCGGCTAAAACAAAGGTCATGTCAGTAACGTAAATCTAGATAACAAGTCTATTCAGAGTACCCGATAGATCTAATTTCAAAAGGTTTACGTTAAAGTCCTCCCTACGTTAACCCTCAAGCGTCCGACATATTTTACGCCTTAATCTGACCAACTGGGGTCCTTTGGGACCCCATTTACCTTTACTGAAAACTAGCGATCTTAAGCACAACTAAATGAAGTTTGTATAACATTCAATTAATAATTATCTTAAAACAAGGCCCTATCAGACTATGGGCGTACAGAGGGGGACAAGGGGGTGCAACTGCACCCCTGGGAAAATTGCGAAGTTAATAAATAAGTAAAATTCCTTGTTTCTTTCTTCACATTACCCTGCTTTGCACCCCTGGAAATTTTTGTCATTTCTTTCGTCACAAAACCCTGTTTTGCAGCTCCTGGAAAAATTTATGTGGATGCGCCCACAGAGTGGCGGCTCTAGGATTTGGAAATTGGGGGCCATTGGGGTGGCAACTTCTAATCATGGGGGGCCAACCATTTGTTGTTAGGTATGTAGTATTATGTATAGGGTCTCAACAGGGGGCCACTGGAGGGCCAGACACTCAGTAGGGGGCACGGGCTTTTCTGGCTCCCTGTGGAGCCGCTACTGCGCCCACGCATCAGACTTTTAACCACTCGCGCACCCTGTTCAACCTCTCTTTTTGCATTCTTCTGCCTACCTAAGCATATATCTGCAGTAAGTGGTTACGATGACACAAAATCACAGCACCAACAACTTTTAATCTCGTACTTAGCCGCTTTTGAAAGGATATGAGATGGAAATATTTTCAGAAGGAGAGAAATGACTAATTGCTGAACACGAAGACGGTGGTGTCTTTTTAATTCGGTGATATTCTGCCCTTGTGTACGATAGCGCCCCACTGGGCTGTTATAATAAGCGATGAATGAAGATTGGAAATGATAGATATCAAAATTGAACATCAACAGATACATAAAACATACAGTAGGCCTAAGACCAGAAATCATCCAGTCTTCGCTTTTTGCCACATTCACTGTTCAATTAATCCAAAATGATCGAAAGTTGACTTAGCTGCTATGTTTGTTGTGTGTGGTTAATACGTTTATAGAGACGTACGCATCAAAGACGATGGGCGTCTATGTGTGTTTGGCTCCTCCTTTCTCAACCAGGGCTTACCACCGGCTATGACGCAGTTACTTAGCAGTTATGCAGAATTTCTTTCATGTACATAAATCAATCGAGGTCCTTAATATAGGCGTGGTTGTGGATTGTAATTAAAGGAGCATTCTTTCAATTCATTTGCTTTTGTTTCACGAATTACAAAAACATCATTTCATTTTTCCCCAGGATTGTTTTGAAAATCTTTGTCACAATTCTCATTTTGACATCTTTGATTTCTGTCTAACTGAGGGCTGTATAGCCTGTTTACGCTGTGGGACACCCGACAGTTTAGAAAACAGATTGCAGTTCGTGAGAAAAGTGGCGTTGATGTTAATATTGTGGCGAACCGGGCCTAAGGACTTATCTATTCTCAATCCAACTTACTTATCAACTTTTCCAGAAATTAGAATGCCTGTGGTCCGGCAGGGGGTTTAATCTCGCTTTAAGACGTTCGACCTAGCTTCGTGGCATAGGTTCTATAATCCAGGGCTGATTAACTACAGTATCTACAGTGTATCTATATTCTCCCTTAAAGTACATCATCATCATCATCATCATCATCGTCATCATCATTATCATCATCATCATCATCATTATCATTATCATCATCATCATTATCATCGAATTGCTTGGACAGCAGAGGTCCGTTGAACCAATCTACCACTAGCGGAGTGTACATGTCCTGTGCGGTGTTCCATTCGCGCTATAGCGGAGGAGGATCCATCTCCGATCTGCTGGATCCAAGAATGTCGCGGTGACGCGGTCTCCCAGGGAGTCGCTTCCAGTTTGGGGGAGGATGACGTTCGTTACGACGTGCTATGGTGCAGACAAGGGCGCCATGTGCTGTGGTGTTAACGTCCAGCCGTGCATCGTGTCCAAATAATGCCTTGCGTTGACGAGAGATGGTGTCGGGTATTGATGTTAATCATGTACCGCGTACCTTAATCTTTTCCGTGTACCAGTTTACCGGTGTACCTTCTTTAGCTAACCGTGTACCTTCCTATTCTCGTGCATCTGGTACGTACCTGGTACCAGTATGTGCCTGGTACCTTAACTCTTCTTGTGTACGGTGTACCTTCTGTGCTTCATGTACTCGTATGCAGTGTACCAGACATGGAACCGGGTCACCGGGTCAACGGGTCATCGGGTCATTCGGGTCACCTTTTTCCAGCGGGTCACCGGGTCTCCGGGTCACTTTTGTGACCCGGTCATTGACCCGGTATTAATTAAAATCTTCAAAACGCTAAGTATGCAGGTTCATCAATCCTGAAAAGGCTAAAGAGACTGTCCGCCTAATATTAGGTAGGTTCACAGATACAAGTAATTGATTTTATCACTGAGGGATATTGGTATTATTACTCTATGAAATGTTATATTCAAATATTTCTTGGCTCAAAAACAGTATATTTCAAGTGTTGCTCGTGTACTAAAGTTAAGAATATATCAGAGTTACAGTTACAGTGTATATAGTAGAGAAGGGTAGTTATAAATAACCAGGGGCGGACCTTAATAGTCGGCTTCATAATTATATCATTATTCACCTCTAATAGATCAATGTTAACATAAGACTCATAATCAGTATTGTAGCTCGTAATTGGCTAGGTCTACTGTCTGTTTGATGGAGTGGAAATAGAACAGGTAGAAGAATTCTGCTATCTTGGTAGCTAACTTGGTAGCCTGCTTGATGAAAATGCCAAGCGTCATAAAGAAATAAGGAGAAGAATTGCCATGGGGACAGAAGCCTTTACGAACAGAAGAGAACTACTGAGAACATTTTTTACAAAAATCTGAAAAAACGATTGGTCAAAACACTGATCTGGCCAGTGACACTCTATGGATCAGAAACTTGGACGCTCAGAAAGGAAGACATAAAGAGATTCGAGGCATTCGAAATTTGGATCTGGCGAAGAATGGAAAAAATTAGCTGGACGGAAAAAATAACAAACGAAGAAGTCTTGGAGAGGGTAGAAGAGAAGAAAAGCCTAATTAACACTATCCGTACAAGACAAAAGAAGTGGATAAGTCATGTTCTGAGAGAAGAATCAAACCTACTAAGAGAAGTACCAGAAGGAAAGATGAACGGGAAAGCACAGAAAGGGCGACCAAGAACATCGATGCTGGAGTGGATGTTCGACACTACGGGGAAAAACAAGTATTCAGCCCTGAAGATAAAAGCTCAAGATAGAGATGAGTGGCGACGGTGGAGTATGGAACCTGTCCTTGGACAGAGCACCTGAAGAAGAACTGTCTGTTAGATATAGGACATAGGGATTGGTTGGATGATATCCGCTGATTTCTTATTGGATATTGTTTCTTAATAAAAAATACTGAGAACGGGGTAACCGGGGTCTTCCTCTGAGCTCGCTGGCGTACATCAGAACATTGCGAATATTATATGGGGTTCAGAGGATAGCACGGCGAACCGAGCGGTCAATACCATCAATAAACGACGCGTGTGATCTGCGACGTCTACACCCCCCTTCTTTCAGGGACAGGGCCTTTATTTATTCGACGTCTGCCAAACTATTCTATTTTCCCAGTATAACCAGATATTTCACCAGTTTGGCTTCCCAAATGTCCCTGGGTTCGCCTGGTCTATGCGAGACTAGGGGGGGGGGTGACTGTACTACATGAAGACGATATGAATAACGACAAGTTGCATCGAATAAAATAAACATAATATATATATATATATATATATATATATATATATATATATATATATATATATCAGAGCAATCATGCAACAACTCCCAAAACAGCAAGTCCTGCCAAGGGCAGAGCAAAACCAATACAATCGAATGTTCAACTCTACAATTAGGCTCTAATGTTCCTCTTCACAATTAATTGCAGATATAGTAGCGAACAGCAAACAAGGCCAGCAGACTTGTACCCACAAACTGCAAGAGCGGGCCTAATGCCTACAATGTCCAACTCAATTCTAAACAACACTGGCTGAACTATAAACGAGCAATCTCCACTCGCACATAGCTAAGGCCAGAGATCATCAATAAAGCGACACGTAATAAAGTATTTCAAACATAAGCAACTAAAATATACTATGAGTAAAGGTTGTCACTTCCCAATTTCCGTGGAAGAATCGGATCCTTCAGCGATGTCCTGCGATCGCTCTCTTTCGCTCTCCTTTGGTTTCTTTCATGTCACTCTCTCCGTGCCAGAGTCAGAGCTTTCACCGGCGTCGACCAAGCCTCCCACATCAGGAGCCAAGCGCCAAAACCCCAAGCGAGCGTTCTCTCGTCTTTCACTCCCTTTTATCCCTTTTTCCTCGTCCTCAGCCTCTCTTCCTCAGGCCTCCCAAGTAGAGCTGAGTAGCGCCCTTATGGCTCACTATCTTCGGCCTCTCCCTCTCATCCCTTGCAGCAGCCCATCCAACCAGACTGGCTGAATGTAGTCAGAGAGAGTCATAAAATAAATCAGTAGATAGATAAGTACTATGCGGTGGTACGCCGCAGTAATAGACAGACTCGTCGAGAAAAATTCCGGGCTTCTCGGCAGAACAGTCACAGGCCCTAGAAAGTTTATATTCAAGAGGTGATTACATTTTTGATTTTCAGTAATCGTAATAAGTTCAAGTGTGTAAGTGGGAAGGTCGACTCAGCCTTACTCTCTAGAGGGCGCTGGTAAACTGAGGAGCAGCGAAGCTGCGAGGTAAAACGTGGGTCTGGAGAAAGTAACGGCAACTCACCCCAGATAATGGATTATACCTTAGCGAAACTTTTCCTACGATTTTGCGCAGATCTCACAACCTATCCAGCCACAATAAGGGGTTCGCCCCACCGTACCATCCCGTGGCTACTCCAACTAGTAATAATACTAACAATAATATAATATAATAATAATTATGATGATAACACTGGTCTATATTTGAAAAAAAATTCTGCTGACCTAAGTATTTTTGCTGATTTTACTCAAAAGAGAGATGCTGATTCCAGGTATAAAGTAAAAATATGCAATGGGTCAACTATTTTCACAAATGAGCAATTCTTGTGGCCATATTAATTGAAACTGCACTGAATTTGGACTAGACGTAACGGCGGCCACAAGACTTACACAATACCACAATAGATGGAGATCCATATTGAAGCTTACAAGGCGTGCAGAAGCATCACCACGGCATTGATGACGATGACGAAGACGGCAGCGAAGACGACGACGACGACGACGATGATGATGATGATGATGATGACTGGGCCATCTTAAGGCTTAGGCAGTTTAGGCACTGCCTAGGAGCGAAAAATTTTAGGGACGACATAAAACGGGGATGACAAAAATTTCAGGCGCGTTTTTTGATAGAATAACTTAACTGAAGCTCGTATAGTGCACAATAATATAACTTGCGGAACACATTTGGCGACAGTACAACCTCCAACATAGGCTAGAGAACCAACATAGGCTAGGGAACCTCATATACTACTGACGTCACAAAAGCTAGGATAAGTGGCAGACTAATAATATTTTGTCATATAAAGTCATATTTTGCAAATAAGTTATATAGTGCCATACACAAATTTTGAGAACTAGTGCTTTGGAGAATTGAAAAAAAATCACGCCATCCTACTATGTATGCACTCGGAGTTATTCGGCAAAAATGCAGCAGTAACAAGCGTTTCAAAACCGAGCTAAAATTCGCGGCCTCTTTACATGTTTAGTCATTGGTATGGCGAAGTACATGCAAACGGACAAATATTAGATCTCTCACTTTAAGCCAAACTTAAACAGAGCCTACTGTACAATACGACTGAACATGATTTCGACAATACATATGTTTGTTCAGTCAGTGTGCTTTCCCAGTAACATACACTGTAACTAATCCCTTCGGCAGTCTGCCTGGCATCCAGCTTCGCATCAGTAACTTTTTCGGTCGAAACTCTGCTATGCGACTCTCTTGAACGTCTGCTTAAGCGCTATAGTAAACACTGCTTCCATTGTCCTGAAGCAGTCTGCCAATCCACTTAATACGTAGATTTTGATATTTGTATTATCATTGTTTGCATATAGCCAATATTATGCCAAATAGCAAATACTGTAGCTGATTTTACCTTGACTATTTCTACTGAGAGCCGCGTTCTAACCTTTGGAACGTCGTCTAAAAACGTCTTTGTGCTTACAACTAAAACTCTTAATTAATCTTAGATATTTTGAGCTCGCGTATAATATTGTGCGCCGTTGAATTCTGCAATGGATGAGCTTATATTACATTGGTTGCATGTATTCTTTATCTGTTCTTCTGTGATGGAGTTCATTATAATATATTTTTCTTCGCTTTTTTCGCCTTTTGCATTGCTTGGCAATTGTGACTTGATACAGGTTACCTGGTGCTGAATGCTGATATCTTTTTGCACTGTGTTTCTCGTGTTTTCACCCGTTTAGTAGGCCTATACAAGGCTATACAGTGACTTTGCTCTCTTTCGTCCACAGTCATTTGACTTGTTCTAGATTCTCTAAGCGTTCCTCTTTCGTTCTCTCTTGTCTTATTTGTCAGTCTTCTTGAGTCCTTTGTCTTCTGCTTACTACTTCCCGTATATTACAATGCTGTCTTTCTCCGCTGTTTTTTCATTCCCTAAGTTTTCTTCGGATCTGATTCTTCCACAAGTGCCTATTGACCCTGATTAGATTTTGCACACTTCATCTTCCGTTCCAATTGAAAATCTCTTTCATTCGGTGTCTGCAATTTACTTATATTTGTCTCTTGTACTTTCATTCATCATGCTCACTGCTTATTTGACTGCGCTGATTCAATGACGTGAACATCATTTTCAAAGAACTTTCTCGATGTAGTACTTCTGGCTTATTCCATAATATTCGCCAATCATTCCAGTTGGAAGTTGAACGTAGAGTCCGTATGGATGAATATTGCTCAGGCAAAAATTGCGAAGCATTTTAGGCCTTAGCTGATACACATTTTCATCATCTTTCACGTGTGACTGAACATGATGGTTGGCAAACATAATTCCAAGGAGAACTATGGAAAGACACTTATAACTGCTTTGATGGAGAATTTTGTGACGCCATTTCCAGCTGCCTAACTTGTCGTGATTCCGTTTCATAAACGACTTCTTGTCTACTTCTGTGGTTTGCATCACATCTCTCTAACCGACCTCAAATGATTGTTTTGGAGCATTCCCGCTCAAACTGGTTTCATGCCCCGTTTGGTGATCCTCAGGGTTCGGTGCTTGGTCATCTATTGTACATACTATCGCATCAGACATCTCCTCCCTAAACCTGTTCTTATTCAGTTAGCCAATGCATTGGTATCTAGTCGCCTAGATTATTGCAATTCCTTGTTTTTTGGCATCACCAATTCAAATATGCAGAAACTCCAGAGAGTACAAAATTCCTTAGTTAGAGTCATATCCAAAACTCCAAGATTCGAACATATAGCTCCAGCTAGACAGTCCCTACATTGGCTTCCTATCAAATACCGAATTAATTATTAAATTTGTCTTTTGGTATTTAAAACCATATCATATAATTA
This sequence comes from Metaphire vulgaris, assembly GCA_018105865.1. NCBI lineage: Eukaryota > Metazoa > Annelida > Clitellata > Crassiclitellata > Megascolecidae > Metaphire > Metaphire vulgaris. The sequence continues at coordinate 20,131,704 of CM030835.1, forward strand.
ACCCTATTACCTTAAGATGCGACTAATCCCTCGACCTACTGCTCAATCCACTAGGTATCCGGCAGGACTTTCATTTGTTGTTACTTATTCTCGCACCGTCATTGGCACTTCTTGTTTCTCAGTGTGTGGCCCTAAGCTTTGGAATTCATTACCAATATCACTTCGTAAAACTAAAAATTTATCATCTTTTAGATCTGGTCTTAAAACTTACCTGTTTGACTTGGCTTATCCCCCTTAGATTGCTCTCCCGCTGTTCTGACTGATCTTCTGGATCGACCTGGTTCTAATTCTATTTGGATTTGGTGCGCCATCGGCTGATGCCCTGGGCATTATGATAGTGGCGCCATAGAAGTTTATTGATTGATTGAATGATTGATTACACTGCTGACCTTTGCTCTTTAATCAGCTCGTTTGGTTTCACTTTGCACCTCTATGCTGATGACATTCAAATCTACCGACATGGCCATCACTAGTCTGAGTCTCAGCTAACCCAATCAGTAGACAATGTAATTCCGACTCTATTTCGGGATAGGATGTTCTCTAATAGACTTTGACTTAATACTGACAAAACTCCACTCATCTGGCTTGGTACTAAACATCTACACACGAACTTTGATTATGACTCACTGAACTCTCTCTTTCCTATACTTTTGTTCAAATTGTATAAAGAACCTTGGTGTTTACTTTGAAAGTACTTTGACCTTCAAAGAGAATTTTGCTAGACTCTCTCGTTCCTGCTTTTACCAACTTAGGCAACTAAGAGTTACTGTATTCGTTCTTCACTTTCTCTCTCTGCAACAAAATCTATGGATCATGCTTTTGTTCCTAGTAGGCTAGACTATTGCAGTTCTCTTTATCTTGTTTTGGTTTGCCCAAAAACCTGCCATCCGCTCTGCAATCTGTCCTAAATGCGACGGCTCGTCTTGTGGCTAAAGCTCATCGCTACTCTAACATCTCAGATTTCATGCTTAACACCCTCCACTGGCTTCCAATTTCTGGCCGCATTAAATTCAAACAAGTAATTATTGTTTCTGCAGCACTTCGAGGTCATGCACCATATTACATTACTGAGCTTTTCAAATCACCCTCGTTCACTGCTCATCGCCTGCTCCGCTCCACTGATCAGAAGAATGTTTGTGTCCCCAAATGACGCACTGCTCTTACCCAGCGTCGGGCTTTTGCAGTGACTGGACCCTCCCTCTGGAATGCCTTGAACCCATTCATTCGGGCCTCACTCCCTCGCAGTTCAATGCGAAAGTTAAAGTCTCACTACTTTATCATGCGACTCCAATGCCAGGAGCGCTCTGAGTAAAAATATAAGAGGCGCTATACAAATGCTACAATGCATTACATTACATTACTAGAGTTCAATGTCATGGATTTCGCCATTGGAGAAATTCTTATCAAAGATGAATACAAGTAGGATTTGGACATTGACATTCATAGCGTTTTAGGATGATGCCAAATAGTGCCGCTGAATTAATTGTAGACGAAATTCGAGTTGTTGAAAATCTTTAATCAAATGATTTACAGATTTCACGTACAATAAATAGGCTAAACCGTTCAGGATTCTAATTAGTTACTGCTTTAAATTAAGAGCTGCTGTCATTCTCAGTCCAAAAATACAACGGATAACAGTACTCACCTGCTCTAAAGTAAGTTCCTTATGCTGCAGACAGGATCAAAGTTCAGAAGGAAATGCATTGCCTACACTTCAGCTGACTTGTAGCCAGCGAAGTGTAGTCAATGCAACGCTAGATCCGCAGTCAGCACCAGCATTTCTAGCCTTCAGATTTTATGCTTTGTTGCTGAAGTATGCTCATAAGTGACTTGCTCTCTTAGCATTTACCCTTGCGTATAGAATAAACAGTCGGCGGAGGCATTGAGATAACAGGAGCGTCTTTATTAAATAGATATCAAATGCAATACAGTGTATTGCATTTATTGATCATTGACTGTAAATATGGTTGGAGGGGTAAAGGATGCTTTGATGTTTTCAGGGATATGTTTGCACCCCCTACCGCCTCCCCCCAACACACCAAATTTGAGGTCGACGCCCCCAAAATTTGCTATTCTGAGGCTGGTATGCATACCAAATGCATACTAAATAGCCCAAAACATTCCAATTCGAGAAATAACACCCCCAACTTTTTTTCTCGGATAACGTTTTTGCTTGTCAGACTCTTTTGAGACTTTTTGTCACACATTTTTGACAGACTCCCAAATTTTACCGACAACCCCCAAATTCACAATAGTAGAAATGACCCTGGATGTTTTCGAGCAACGATGTCATATAGATGTCATTAAGAACATAGAAAGAGTAGCCTAATTGCTGTGAGGCGGAGAATGTGGAGGAAGCGGTGAACGAAGTCAAAATATGATGGATATATTTTCAGACGGAGAGTATTGATTAATTGATTAACACGAAGACAGTTATGTATTTCGATTATATTCTGCCCTTGTATAAGATAGCGTCCCACTGGGCTGTTATAATAAGTGAAATTCGTAAATTCGAAGGCTACCATAATGTAATGAAATAATTTGTGCATTTTCATTAAACTAGTTTTCGAATATAGGCCATTAGTGTAACCACGGATGTGCATCGGGCCGACCGCTCCCTCTAGATGGAATTAGTTCTGGGATTTTCGCAAAACCGTTGAGATGTTCCTAGAAGGGAGATACAGTGGGTAGAATGAATGATACAGAGGAGACCCTTCAAGAAATCCTTGATGACGCTTTTATGCTTGTGCTCTTTTATACTCCAAAATATCGATGTGTTCCCTAATTCCGTAACCCTGGCTACGCCATTGATTTAAACATACGATATGCTTCAACAGACGACTGGTCCGTTAACCACTTATGATAAGAGATTACGCATCAAACCCACGCTACAGATATCTAAACTGTTCATGCGCTTCGATACCAAATTTCATCTCGTCCGCCCAAGATTTAAAAACACATTCCGTGAATACAGAACAACGACCGACTGCAGATTCTCTGTGCTTCCAATTTAATCTGGAAATACAAAATAACAAACACAATAACACTTTTAAGAGATCATTCAATATCAAATGCAAATGCAACATGTATAGTCATATTACATTTGACTTTGGGTTTCCCTTTGCAATGGGTTCATCGTAATTGGTTCTTATGAGTCGTCGGATAATGTTCAAGGTTTTCATAGCGGATGTCTTCTGACACACGACGATCTAGGCTAACACGGTGTCCCATGGGGGACATTAACGCGAGAAAGCACTTGAACATGCTTGTGGGTTCTAACTCGATGCATGTACACCTGGACAATTTCCCTTCGAAAGTCCAAGAGAGCCAGTGGCCGATTAATTATTATTATGGACACATTCTGTAGAGCAGTGATTCCCTATATCCAAGGGTATACTGTAAAATGGACTTTCAACGGGGGTAGGCGAAAGGCAGCGGATTTCGTATGCATTGATATCTGCTATAGTAAGGTATGTCACAATATTTTAAAATGTTCTATGAAATTGTGAGCTGATCTGATTTTCCTTCAAATGCAATGACGAGATATAGGCCATTTCGACTCTTAACTCGTTACCCATCCCCTTAACAGGCTTTTTCGACTCTTCTAACCCGTCACCCCTCCCTCTAGCCTATCAAATTTAAATAAACTAGCCAGAAGAATACAAGGCCATTCCATTGTTTACTATGTTACCAATATGCAATTTTTTCTTCGAATCTTACAAGAACGCTATTTTGCTCCTAATTATAGTAATTAATGATTAATTCTAATACAGACTGATTGGGTTTTAAGACATTATTACTGTTTTACGATCAAGATATTATTATGTTTATGCTTTCAAGTTTTAACATTCAAAGTCTGCTTTATTAATCCTTTGCTCACTACGTAGGCCTACTGTACATCGTGAATAAATTGCAATACAACTGAGAAACGCCCCAATTCGAACTCTGCACAGTAGAGTAGTTGTAGTTTGGCAAAAATTTACCTACCTATTTATACACGATCTCATCCGTTTGACCGTTTTTCTCAAAATTTCTCCTCTGTAGGCTAGATAGCATCCTATCACGTGATAAGTAGCTCTTGTATAAACTGAAATGAGTGCATCTAATGACGTTTTCTCAATAAATCGGATGTTCAACTTTGCTGTTAGTTGTCTGACCTAAGAAGGCGAAAGTGTGCAGATGCGGCGTTTGACGAATCAACTCAGTTTGAAATAATATATTTAAAAGTCCTGTTATTAGCATTCGGTGCTGTTAATAAGTTTACGCCCACTTTCCACGCGAACCAAGTTCTACGGTGTTTTGACTTCTATTTAGAAGAAAGAAGAAAATGTGATTCGAAGAGACACGTGACCTGACTATGGTGTGCTGTTGCGTTGACTGAATCGTATCATCTTCTTCAGTCGAATATTGAATATCTGTGGAAAACACTTCCTCGTCCATTTCGCAGTCAAACATTTGACCGTTTCTCGCAAAATCTCTACTCTGTAGTTATAATCCTATCAGGTGGTAGTCGGGGAGAATGGTATGGGTGGAATTTGAGCATCCGAAGTACCCGGTTGTGGCGTTCATCGCTGTTCATCGGGTTTCTAATGGCCCATATTTGGTGGAAATACAATTATAAATAGATAAAAGTGTCTCGGAATTGAAGAAATTGGTACAAATGTTGCCATAGATTTTTTTGAAATTGAACCTTTTTGCAGCCAAAATCGAGTAAATGTAAGTATTTCATTTGTGTCAAAATCGACAGATTCGAGTCGAGATGGATCAAAATGTTGCTATAGTAAAAGGTTCAATTGTGCACCAGTTCAATTTCATTCGATTCCATTAAATCGAAATACAAAATGAACATAGAGGACATTTAAAACACGAAGATGAAGTGGCAAAATCAAGTAAAAATCAGTCTAAATTACCAATAGTAGGCCCTATTGTATTACGGCCAGAACATGTTTGAGAAGGAAATTCAGTTATGCAATCTCCCATTCATTCCTTCACCATCATTTCTTTCTTTATTCCAATATTTTTCTCTTTCTTTCTGTCATTCTTTATTTTCTCTCAAATTTCTTTCTATCATCTTTATTTTCAATCTCTCCTCTCTCGCTCATTCTTTCTATTACCCATTCCTTTGTTAATTCGTTCATTCTTTCTCTCTGTCGTTATTTCTTTCCTTTGATAACCAGATGTTAGGTGGGTTACACCTATATAGTGAGGTTTACGCCATAGGATTTCTTAAAAGTAGATTTAATTTGTTTTTCGAAAGGTTAACGGAGTAATGGCTAATGACAATAGATCTATTGACTGGAACTAACCTGAGTTATTGATCTTTCGGATCTCTGAGGAGGATCATTCCAGAGACGAGGCGCAGTGTATGAGATCGACTGGAGCTAGTGACTTTCGCTCGCCGACTGTCTCTGCGCCACAGGAACGAAGCATAAAGTTGCTTCTGCTCCACAGGAACGATGCGTGAAGTTGATCTCAGTCACATGCAGAAACATAAATTCAGCAGTAACTGTTCCTTGAAATATTAAATAAAGAGTTACATTAAACTGATTTTCAGAGTAATCAGCAAAATACAACGTCTTACCCGATGTCCTGCTTCACAAACTGATACAGTGTTTATTCTAGTCACCTTGACATTGGGGAGGAATTAAGGTCTAAGTCTCCAAAAATCTTTCTTTTCAAACATTGTCCTTTTCAAATGTTCCTTTTAAAATTTGGTGACAAGCAAAACAATTGTAATCCTTCCAACCTTCCTAATATAATTTACCCTTCTCAAATGCCCTGGCAAGCAAAAAATTGTCATCCCTACATTATTCCCCTCTCCAAAAAATTAAACCCCCCGTCATCACACTTTTTGGGGAGAGGGAAATTTCAATCCCCCATGCAACATTTAAAAATTGTGGGGGGAATGTTTAAACTGGAGGGGGTGGAAATTCCCCAGAGAAGGCCTAGAATAAACACTGAACTGATACCATCTAAAGGCATAAGTAAGTAAGTAAAATCTCGTGAAATTTCTATAGCGCTTTTGTAGCAGGAACCGTAGCAGTTGCTTATTCCTCGGCGCTAAATATATAGTAAAAATAGCTGTAGCCTTAGTTTAGTGGTTAGCAGAGCAAGGTCTATTCCCAGGCCTGGATAAACCATTAGGCAAACAAGGCACGTGCTTAGGGCACCAAACGTTTGGGGGCACCACAAGTCCTCAAGAAAAACCTGTATATTGTCCCGGTAGCCGCGCGTAATCGACATGATATTAACAAATCGCAAATGTAATATTGAATCGCACATTATATAACCTTGGTCCCACAACCTGGTGGTAAAATACCTTCCACCCAGTTTTTTGCTATTTTTTCTTCGAGTTTTGGTGCTATATTTTGATTTTTAGGACATGTTTGTGCTACGTAACGCACTAATGCGTAGCGACAGACTCACTTCCGTTTTGGTCTGCTAGTGAAAAACAATTGTGAATAGTGCTAATTTGTCGACGAGACATTGAACGACTGTACATTTGCATAGCGGCTTAGAACTACTTTGCATTTTCGAATATTTGTATAGACTACATAGCTAAATTAGTAATATCTACATCAGTATGTAGTACATACTGATGTAGATATTACTAATTTGCTTACACAACAAAAACTTGATTTGACGAAGGTTAATGGTTACACTTTTTACTTTCGTTTTCGTTTTTGTCTAAGGGCTTTTAATTCTAAAAAATCTAATCTTTTATATATATATATATATATATATATATACGTCTATTGTAGTTAGTGTTGAGGGAGTTCATTACTGCGCTTTAAATGCGCTTTTATCGATTTTGATAAAGCAATTATAATTGATAGGAGCCTATGTATATTATTTCTTAGCCTTATTTTGCTTAATTTTCTGATATTTGTGTAATTACATTATCGTTCTGAAAAATGTAATTAAGACTAATCGGAAAATGATACCTTTGCACACCCAATTATATTGATTATATCATTTATTCGTTTTTTTATTTACATCTTTTCACATACCTTTTTTCAGGTTCAGACCCCAAGATGAAGCGTGTTCAGTTAAGTGGTGCACAAAAGAGAAAATTAGCTAAAGAAAAAGAGCATACTGTTTCTGTTGTAGAAGCTAAGAGCAGAAAATTATCCGAGTTATAGTAGTACGAACATTTGTTTTAACAACTCTTTTTCTTTGTTAGTTTTTTGCATAATATTGAACATACCAATGGGCAGTGGAGGATCCTGCGCCCGGGGCAGAAGGGGGCACCCATGTGGGTTTGTGCCTAGGGAAATTGTTGAAATTCTTAAAATCGAATACTTGCATAATGATAATAATTCGCATATTATCATTTATTCTAGTCTTCGAATTTAAACAATTGGCGTAACCAAGAATGTGCACCGGGCCGGCCCCCCTCTGGATGAGAAAAGTAATAAGATTTGAGCAAAACCGTTTACATGATTCTCAGGGTTGGGTACAGTAGGTAGAATGATCGGAACAGAACTGATGACGCTTTTTATGCCTGTGTCTTTTATATTAGAAAATGTCTATGTGCTCCCATTCCGTATCCCTGGCTGAGCCATTGATTTAAGCATACGATATGCTCGACCAACGAGTGTCCGCAGCCTCTTACGATAAGAGATTACGCATCAGACCCACGCCACAGATCTATAAACTGTTCAGGCGCCTACAAACCAAATTTTTTCTCGTCCGCCCAAGATTAGACCACATTTCGTGAATAGCGACCAACGTCCCAACTTCCGATACTCTGTGCGTGTTTTCATGAAGAATCATCGAAGGTAGATCGAACACCAATCAGAAATATGAATGCGGGAGAGAGAGTTCTTTTTTGATCTGGAAGCATCGTGTCACGTGACAGATGAGACGAGTTGGCAGACGATAGAAGTCGATTAATCAAATCCATGAACTTTGTTGATCCACCGTCCAACGAGTCAGCGAATAATACCAACCGTCGTCCAATTTAATCTGGAAATACGAAATAACTTTCACAAAAGTTGAGAAACAATGACATTTAAAACAAAAACATTAAACATCAAATACAGCCTGTATGAATGATGTAGGCAAATTAAAACTAATTCGATTTAGACTGTACAGTGTACAGTGTATACAAATATATATTTGGCTGATTGCTCTGTAGGGAATCAGTTGAACTATTTCTTTATATTCAAGGTCCCACCTTTATAATCAGAATAAAACAAGGGGCTACTGATCACTACTAAAACAATAGCCTGCATAATAATTACAAGATAAAGAAAGATATTCTACAGTATCTACACCTTTCAAAGAAACTGCATTCAGATGCGAGTAAAGATTATCCAAGAGTAAAACTATCCCGGCATCATATAAGAAACAAATGACAATAATAACAGCAATAATAATGTAATTACGTTCTCGGGCCGGGAAAGATCGCTTGGCGGGCCACATGTGATCCGCAGGCCGCGAGTTGAAAAGATCTGGTTTAGACCCTTTTGTCGCTCGGTTCAGAATAAAATGAAAATAGTACTCGCTGCTGGCCTTTCAACCACCCATTAAAACATTCATAACATTTAAATTTTTAATCATTAGAGCCTAACCCAAATTGGTCTCTGGTGAACATCTTTTTGGTTATGCTGATCATGTGTGTACATTATATATATATATATATATATATATATATATACCAAGCCTGGTACGGAGACAAACGACGACTAGGTGCCAGTTGCAGCTGAGATCCAGTAACCGCCACCGCTGTATGTTCCTCCTCCGGCCAAGACTCCGAAGTTTGGCGAGCGTTCAATGACCCGGGGAAACCCACTTCTGTGGAATGCGCTCTCTGATGTCCTGGCCAGGATTACCTCTCCCGAGACGTTTGCGAAAGACCTCAAAACGTACTTGTTTACAAGATCGTATGGCGTTACATGCTGTTGACTGTACAGCGCTTTTGGTTTTGGCTTATGGCTATGTTACTACTACGCTTCACAAATTGTCGATGATGATGATGATAATAATAATAATAATAAAAATAAAAATAATAATAATAATAATAATAAAATTTACGTATATATACATATAATTCGTACAGTATATATATCGTCTTCTATCGTCTGCCATATATATATGTATATATATATTATATATATATATATATATATATATATATATATATATATATATATATATATATATTAGGGCGGGTCGAAAAAAAAATTTTGTCACGGAACTGAGGAAATATTTGCATTCCCACCTGATTTGAAAGAAAATAACATAAGAACTATTTTGGAACACGTGGAAGTGCCCCATTTTTCAATTAGGAAAGTTTGTACATTACTTGAAAATCACAAAAATTTGTATGCCATCAATGAATGATCAATAGACGATCGGCATTACACAATTATTCACTCGGTAAGTGTTTTTTTACAAGAAGATTTAACAAAAATCTTTTTTTACTCAAATAGTGGCATTAGATTTCGAAAATTGACTCGAGCGTGAATAAAATCGTCTCTTGCTTCAAGGCAATAGACTGCTTTTGAAGAACCTGTTATTAGTTTTATGCAATGCTCCACTCTTTGTGTGTGATTCTTGTAATCCAAAGTGAGAGGGACAATTCTTAGCTTGGCAATGTCTTCATCTAATACGTCTTCACTCAACTCTGGCATATCGTGGTCACATGTGATATAAATTCAAAACGAACAAGGAATTTACTTTGCAGTGCTGCAATTCACTAAACAATGAGGCCAGAGAAACTTGAGGGTGCATAGGTGGATCCATCCAACCAACGTTTTAAACAGATTTCTCAAAGGCAATTAATTCATTTGTATGAAGCATACATGTAAGCCAATTGACTGAATGTTGCAGCATGCAATTGTGTCATTTGCTATGACGAATCCACAAACAAATCAGCATATCTTGCAAATGTCCTAATCAGTTCAATCTGATGGATTACTCCAGCTTTACAGCCTGTGTTATTGTATGTACCATCGCAGCCTACTGCCGAGATACAATCACCTGCATCTGAAGTCTGCATCTCTAGACTGTTATTAATTTCAGAATAAAAGTAAAAGTAAAGATTTCACCCGTAGGCTCAATTCCCGTAGGGTCCGGTGCTGATCCCCGTGTTTTGTAGCCAACAGCCCATAGGTGGCTGAGCCAGTGAGCCACATATCGGCGGACGGTGGTCAGTCTCTTCCGCCGAACCTATGGTTACTTTCGCAATGTTGCCATTGCTATTCATTTGATGTTACTACCGCCGTCTAGCGATTAAGGCTGAGTAGACCTTAGGGGCTCCTACGGGATTGAACCCGAGTCGTCGGCGTGCCTGCCCAGTGATATTACCACTCATCTATCTTCCCGCCCCCCGAAATCTAATGCCACTATTTGAGTAAAAAAAGATTTTTGTGAAATTTCAGAATACTACTGGCAATGTCAGTACTTCTTCGCGATGAAGGTGTAATGTGGCGACCAAGTGCCACAGATAGCATTATTATTATTATTATTATTATTATTATTATTATTATTATTATTATTATTATAAAATAGACAAAGATACGTTGGGTCCATGGATTTCATATCGGCGATAACCTTCGTTTAATCGCGGGCTCAGTTTATTATTATTATTATACACCGGAAAAGGAAATATTTATTCCACGGAAGGCCACAGCGTTAAATCTCTAAATCTATTATTATTATTATTATTTTAAATTCAATAAATTATTGTTATTGTTTTCATGAAAGGAGATCTGCTATTCGGACTTGACAGCAGAAGTCTTGCTGTCCTTCGTGTCCTGAGGGCCCTTTGCTTTCTTAGGCGCTGATGCCTGTCTCTTCGTGACAGCTTTCGTTGATGTCTTTGGAGCATTGCTGGGTGGAGCAGCTGCCCGCTTCCTCAGACTCCTTCCTCCGACAGATCAATGTCAACAAATGCAGCTTTGGCTTCAGCTACTGTTTTTCCACCAGTGACTGAGGCTTCTTCTTTGAAGCTGCAGGTGGTTTTGACTGCTTTGCTGTCTCCCCAGCCTCTTTGCAAGTCGGTCGTAAAAGTGGAGTATGCTCGTATTGAACGGTGCAGCAGCCCTTGATGTCGCAGAGTGGAGGATACGGATCGACGATTCCCGGATCCCACAGATTCTTCAGCACCATCAGAAACTTGGTCTGATCCAGACGATCGAGCCACCGACGGCAGAACGCAAGCGTGCCGAAATGCTTGTCGATCACTCCGAGAAGCTGCATCGATTACGTCACTCGGGTCGGAACATGACCGGCTTCATAGTTTTTCATGTAATGAGACGTCTCCATGACGACGTGAACGTGAGCCTTTCCGGTGCTTCCGAAGGTCTCGATGGCAATTATTATTATTATAGATTTCTTAACTGCATAAACTTGTTAGTTAATAACTTTAATCTAATTAATTAGCGGTTGTGATAATGTATTTGTACTAATTTTAATTAAATAATAAAGTTTTAATTCATGTAAAACGGACAGAGTACGCGCTAGGCTAAGACGCTAAAGCTTCGGTAAAAATTTTAGAATCGCCACGGCCGCCCAAAGACCGAGAGATAGGTGATAGAAACCAGCAACGATTATATAGGTTCCCGGGAGAGCCTTCGGTCTTCGGCAACTCGAGAGATCGCCCGCTGAAAGACCGTCGCATGTAAGACAGAGGCCGCGCGATGCGAAGCCTCTGCTGGGAACCGTGCGTCTGGCTGTTCGACGCGTGCGGCAGCAGTCGGCTGCGTAGTCGATGCGTACGCCTGAACACCGGCGCCCGGTTACCAGGGGTGATTAGCGAAGGTTGGGCCGTAGACAGGGTCGCTTACCACCGATAACGACGAAGCCACTGCCTAGTTCCCTGCTCTCACGGCACCTAAGCGGACGTGGCCCTACAGTTTGAAATTCCGCCTAAAGAGCGGCGCCCGGGGAACAAGGACCCGACGGTGATGCGCGTCGCCGGCGGCGAGGCACCTATCGCCGCGGCCGACGACGCCAGGGGGGTGGGTCCGAAGTTAAACTTTCTGACGGATAAAAAGCGTAGATAGGGACATTTGGGAGCGAGCGCCCTCAAGGGCTAGTTCTAAAAATCGAAAATCTCCGAAATATGGGAATTTATGTAGCACGCGTCAATAGGCGGACGCAGGCGGCTGTGTATCAAAAGTTCGCTTGAGACGCGCGCCCAGCTGGCAGGAGCTATTGCCGCGCCGCTTAGCCGTAGAATAAGCCCCTGATCACCGCTAGGGAAAACGCTATTAGACAAGTCCCCACTTTTTCACATTGACGGCAACTACGCGAAATTACAGACAACTGACGAAAAATCCGCCTAAGTGCCCGTCAAAAAGTTTCAAAACTCTGAAAATTGTCAGTCACTGACATCACATGTGGTTTTCGCGGTGGGCCCGCTTATACAGTGAGGCGATAGAGCAAAGAAAGCACAGCGATTGAAAGCGAGTATTTGGAGCCCGTTTAAAGTGCTAAAGCTTATCGTCTCATACTGACGTATCAAAGGCTATTGATTGCATTTCCGTTGACGCTAGTTATTTTGGCTGCCGGAGTGCGTCTAGTCAACGCGTCTTTGTCCGTGTTACCAGTGTTGCCACTGTAGCCATTGTTGTCATTGTTGCTTGATTTAGTAATAAATAAAAATAAACCTATAAAGGCAAGTTGGGTCGTGTCTTTGAAAGTCGCTGGGACACCGGAGTCTCAGCGCACTGTCCGTGAAGGTGAACCTTGGCTGTGATGAGAAGCGCCTACCTGAGGTCACGTTAGTGCCCAGGAGGCCAATTCTGAGCCAAGGAAGGAGACAGACGCCCGCCTGTCGTAAAGGCGCGGGGAGGCAGTTTGAGTGAATCGACGGCCAGGACAAGAGTGGACCGCCGTCCATTCAGGCACGGATAACCTCGGGTTTGGTGAAAGCGCTGAGGAAGCAAACAGACGCCGCTGCCCGTCTAGAAGCGAGAGCAGAGATTACCCAGCGTGTGAGGAGCCAAGAGACAACGCCGCCTGTCTATAAGAGAGCGGAAGACGGTTAGATTACCGAGAATGAAGAGACGTGGGGCCAAGTCGAAGCCAGAGACCAGGAACACCTATAGTCAGAAGAGGAAAATGAGAACCCTACGTTGAGGAGCGGTCGTCCTCAGTGTGCGGCCTGCCCGGCAGCCGCGGACACCTCCTCTGATGTCGGAGAACCGGAAAGGGAAACAGACGCCGCCGATCAGGCAGAGTCGGCGGCTGATGGCGATCGGGAAACCGAGCGGGCGTTGGGGGCCGCCCGACCGCCGGCCGCGCTACGAGACCGCGAACCGGCGGAGTCGCCACAGAACATGAGTTAGATAATTGCAACCTGGTTATTCAACAAGAACATATTGACCTTCAACAATAGTATAACCATACCACTTGCTATTTTTTTTACTTTGACTAAAGTGGCATCCCTTCTCCCATCGACGTAAATACCTGCTATGGTTTTGTGTGACTGTCTTACTGTATACCTCGCTGCAAATTTTTCCTTAATTTCTGCCTCTCGCGATGTACTTTGGTCTTATCAATTACAAAGCTTTGATCTTCTTTGCTTACATTATACAAGCATTACAGGTATTTATTTATACCGCTGTTCAGCAAATTCGTGCAAGTTTTACTACATGTAGAAGTGAGATAT